>JAYESD010000003.1:177551316-178007914 GCA_036927565.1 Tuctoria greenei | reverse complement strand
GTATACAGAAGATATTGCACTCCGGAACCTCCTCTATTTTGGACCTGACTGCTTGTTGCTTAGCAGTGTTATTAAGGCCACGAATGTTCCAGTTAAAGACATTCCAATTACGGTTTATGTTGTGCGCCATAAATAATAGTCAGGTATGACAGGGCAGTCCGGGAAGTAGTCCCGACCGAGTGAATGAGGATGTGGCCTATGAAACTAAGGTCAGTGTGCAACGAGGGCCAATGAACAAACCAGTAAGCAGACAGATAGATGAGCCAAGCAGCATAGAAATAGGTCACAGCCAACAGACTCTAGAATAGACTAACTGCCATAAGATGAGGTTCCGGCAACCGGCCGATCAAAATGCAGAAATGTTCCCAACCGCGCCCGTTCTCAACAGAGCACAACACAGAACAACAACCAGTACTGTTTAATACAACCACCCTACAATTCCAAATAGCAGTTTCCCAAAAGACGAACCCATGAGCAACATAGCTGTCCATAGTGTGCCCGGTGCCTTCCACTCCCAGCAAGTCAACTTGATGTACGACATCGTCATTCAGCTCCGGGAGGGACATCATCTGGCGCGCCACCTCAGGTGGAACGCCGCACTCGTTTACCTCCGTCGCCTGCAGCACATCAGTGGAGAGTTCAGGGTAGGGATGGCAGGAGTCAATAGAGTCAAGACTGGGGAATTTGATTGGACCTGGAATGAGATTGAGTGCCGGCGTATCCTCAGATGTACCAGCATCAGGGCCATTCTCCTGAGCAGGTGGAGGCATGGTCCGATGTCCCTGCATGAGCATTTGTAGCCGAGGGCTCCTGCTTAGTTTGCTGGGTTCCAATGATCTGTTGGAGTAAGAGGGTCCAACAATCTCTGCTACTGCCGATTTCAGGGCCTTGCTTTGCTTTCCTTTTATCTTATCTGCAGTAGTGATGGGCTTGGCAGTGATAACTTTGATGATCACTGAGGGGTGGCCAGAACTCTGCTCCCTTGACTGCTGATGAGCGAAGTTAGAGAGTGACATGGTGATGACTTTATTGAACCCCCCTTGCCCATTGGGTTCATTGAAGTGGACGTTCCACCACGCAGAGGGGGAGTTCGGGAAGGCCACCTGGAGCATTCTTCTCAGCCCTACAGAGTCCAGGGGGGAAGCCAATCTTGTTGCTGAGTAACATCCTCCGGGTTGACCAATGAGAAGTTCCGTTGCTCCATCCTTGGAGCTCTGACAGCCGGTTCAGTCGTGTTCACGATGCTTGAAGCTTCCTCTTGAGTTGCGGCGTCAGAGAGGACGTCCATCTCATGGTGCGGTGGGGGCGGTGGCGGCCCCCATGGTTCCCAGCCATCGTTGGCCTGCTGCTGGTGCTGTTCATCAGGCGCCGGCCATTCCTCATCATCTTCCGGCTGTTCCTCGGGTGGTTCTTGAAGAGGATGAGGCTCGCCATTCAGTGGCAGGTCATCTTCCAGGGGTATGCCCCCCCCCCCCCCAGCCATCAGCTTCCCCAAAGCCATTTGGGGCAATCCAGTTTAGAATGTACATCGGGCAAGACCAGGAGCACCCGACCCATACCTGGTGCCTTGACGCAGGACTAAACTTCCGGGGACGAGCCTTGCATTGGTGTAGAGACATTTGACCAAGATGAAGCCAAGGGCCCTCGGGCTTGTGTGCCACTGAAGTAACTTGCCAAAACCATAATTTGCTAACTCAATAGTTTCAACCGTCCTGTAGTCCAGTGGGAAGCCCAAGATCATAAACCAACCAACACGACCAAACTCATGAGTCCGGCGGTTTCTGCCAAAGTTGTGCCTGATGAAGGACACACGGACGCCATCTACCACGATTGGCTCTCTCATCACAAGTAAGTCTCTAAACAAGCTGGTCTGGAATGCAAAAAGAGCTATGCCCAGTGGGGTGAGACAGGAGTGAGTAACGGTGATACCCATGTCTTGCAAAAGGAAGTTCTAGATCTGTATCCTGAAATCCTCGTACTGATCTTCCTCCAGCACGCGCTCAGCGTCCACCGCCACAGAAAATTCTTCGTGAGCCGGGTGATGGTGACCGGGAAGGTGCACCACCATCCTAGGCAGCTGGTTTGGGCCTCCGTCGGTGAAGTCGAAGTGTTGGTTAGCCAGGAACCTCGAGCGATCAACCGGGAAGTTGGCCATGGGCTATGAGAGTTGGCCGGCGAAAGAGCGGTGGAGACAGATGTGGAGTGCAGGATGCGAAGGAGCCAGGAAGAAGGAGCGACAGAGGAGAAGTTGAGGGGGGGGGGGGGGTTGTGTTTGTGAATGATGATGGCGGATGACGGTTTCGTCGAAAGGCCAGAGGCCTTAATGGGGGGCGTGCTTATCTTGCGCTAAACCCGAGGAATTCTGGCAGCCGAGAGGCAGTTCCATCTAATATGCCCATATCTAAAGCAAAGATTACACCGTATCTCATTGTGGCATTGGAATTTCAGATGAAATGGGCTGAGGCATTTATAGCAGTGTTTCCCATCATACTGCCAAGTGCCATGATCACTTGGCCGCCTCAGCTCCCTGCTCCGATCGCTGTCTTGTCGTCGAAGAGTTCCCTCGGGACCTTGCGAGACTGTGTCCTTTGGAGCTCTATCTCCCATCGGGCGAGAACACTCGCTGACCTCCCACTTAGTAGAGCTAAGCCTAGGGTGGCTACTGCTTAGAGCGGTCGCATCAGGGGCATGCGCTGGGTTGTTGGCGCTCCATTGCATCAGGGGCATGCCACGTACCTTCGTTCGCGGTGGTCGGTGAATGAACTCCGACGATCTTCCAATTAGCCGCAAAGCAGAGTTCGGCGGCACTTGTTGGGGCTTGAAGAAGATTGCAGAAAAATTTTCCCAACCACAACCCTTTTACCGTTGGGGTTGCCTTTCTTGCTAGAGAACCTTGCCGGATTGGGGAGGCGAAGGAGACTCGCCTGTTTGCTGGCTTCTTGCGTGAGACCAATGTCCAACTTTCCTTCTGTTCGTGCTCCCACTTCTTATATTCAGAGATCCAATCCGGTCCACCCGTGCGACATAGATGAAAGTACACATCAAAGGTTGATGTGGTGATCCTCCG
Source organism: Tuctoria greenei (assembly GCA_036927565.1). Taxonomy (NCBI): domain Eukaryota; kingdom Viridiplantae; phylum Streptophyta; class Magnoliopsida; order Poales; family Poaceae; genus Tuctoria; species Tuctoria greenei. Next base: position 178,004,847 of record JAYESD010000003.1, on the reverse strand, counting down.
CTTTGCATGGATCAGCAGTCCCACTTGCTTGCTCGCCACAGAGAAGCGAAACGAACGCTCTTGCAGTTGTTGGACATGAAAATCCCAAGGTGAAACACCCAGCACCGAGCAAAGATCCCATCCAACGGCACTCTTCGAGAAACGAAAAGTGTACCTTCGAAAGGCTGCAATCATGAGGAAGGAACCCTTGGGTGAAGACCCCAGGTGATGAACTGTGGAGCGGAGCTGGCGGTGAACTTCTTGTTGGAATATCTCGCCAGGCCAAAGATCCCAGTCACCACTGGTCGGCAGGGATAGATCCTCACCCATGTTGAGCAAGTCGACCGCTCCCCAGCAGCGCTAAAGGCTATCAGCGCGTCCATGGCGGCGAGCAAGGGGAGGTGGGGAGGTGGCGGAGGCGCGGGTGTGGGGACCGGAGTCCACACATCTGAGGATCTCATTGGGTGGTGCCGTGCGATGCGGCACCTAATAGCACACACGAAAAGAATACCAAAATATACAAAGTTTTCATTTCATAATAAGAAGAGTTTACAAAAGAGTGTACCACAGGGGTACACACGCAGCAGAAAATACATACTCATGATCTCACCTAACTAAGCAGGAGAGAAGACATCCATGCCCTAGGACGCTTCTCATTAGCAACAAGAAGAACATTCAGCAGCGGCGTGGTTCACATGAGATTTATCTCGATATCTCGAGATCTCGTGTACAACCTGAACAGCGGAAGTAAACCAAATACCTGCAAAAATCGTTAAAGCGCAAATGTGAGCATAAGGCTCAGCAAGACTAACCCGTCTCACTAGACATATGCAAGGGGACACTAAACATAGGTAAGGTGAAGCATAAATGACTCGCCTACAAGTGGTTCCTTATAATCAAGTTTTAAGTAGCTAATGACATTCTCCAAGCACGGCACATCATGGGCTCCACAATCAAACAAGAAACGCTTTACCAAATATATGACATGCTCAGAGCACATAATGCTATTACAGCTAAAGTATGGGGAAATTGTAAACATTTAATTACACTATCTCTAAATCATACAAGGTTGCAAAGTAATTATAATTCAATACAATATGATTTTCTGGCTTCTTTAGTATTTACTACATCACAACATAGTGAACAAGTGGTACTCTATTAACGCGAGGGACGGTGATTGCAATCAGGACACACCCGAACTGCACGACACACACACCCACGTGGGAGACACATACATGCTATCCTCCCCGCGTCATACGTGGCCACCTTTCACCCAAGACCCCAATGTCGACAAACCCCTTCATCCCGAGGAAAAGGTCCCCTACACTGACACGTCGAAGTTGCCCGCTAGAAGATTTACACCTTTATCCCTTCGCATCTCCATTCAAGGACAACCGAGGAGTCTCCACACTACAGTCTAGAGTTACATCAGTTTAATGGGTCCCATATACCATTATGCAATCGGTACAGTTCAAGCTTGCCCAACAGTGCCGCATATGGCACGGTCCTCAAGCAACACAGGTAGGGCTATGCGACCGAGACTCCAATTCTCGTCGCTTACTATCCATCCCCTGCCTGGTCTCGGATTCATTATATTAAGCCATTGTTTATCTAACCAATCCTGTGAGATATGTCCTACATCTCTCGCGAGTAGATTCCAACTACTCGACTTCTACCGGATTTCCTATACATTAGCAAAGCAGTTACTACAGGTCAAACTGTAACTCGTTCCAACCAAACCGTGGGATTTGTGGTCATGCAAGTGGAGTATCAAACACCTTATACGTAATGCACAATATCAACTTAAGACGTAAGTGAATAAAACTGGAAAACTTTGAAAAGCTCTTAAATGCAAACCGGGGCTTGCCTTAGTTTGCTACTCGAATAAATGTCAATTGTTAGTGGTCCTTCTGTGCAGACTCTGCCAAGGACTTCAAGTGGACACCTTGGCCTTCTCCTCCAAGCAAAACTTCACGTCGATCACCTATCATCACGTTCCTATCGACAAGATATGCATATAAGTGATTAAGTAATTATGTAATTTAATAGACTCCACGGGGTTGTGTACACTTTAAGAATGAGGAGTTTAACAAGGAAGGACATATATGCCTCTGTTGTGTGGATAAACAAAGGACGGAGTCAAGTGGTCATAGTAGTATCGAGATGTGAATTGAAAGGTGCAATGTAAGCACTCATTGCAACTTGGCACTCAACACTCGACGCTATGCCACTCAAGGACGATACAGTTGAATGGTGTGGAAGTGTTGGACTGGTAGTGTAAGGATGACCTAAGAGTCAAGGGGGACATCGAAAGCTTGAGTATGAGTGGAGTGTACAAGACGAAGGTCGCGATTTAGCAGTCGACCACTGAACTTGACTTAACTCATAAAAAGTAAACCTAGTTAAGTGAGCAGTGCTGTCGTAGGGTCCTGACATAGGATGAACCATGATGGAACCTAACGACACTTGGAACTGAATTGAGATCAACATGGCTTGGACTTAAGAAGTCATTACAAGCACCGTTAACCTAGCATGAGTTCCAAGACAACGTTGAAATGACTTTTTGGTAAAGTAGTTTCTACGGCAAGCTTCTTGAGCATCGTTCAAGTGCTTACACGACGACACTAATGTAGTGTCTCCCGCAAGCTTGTCCAGGTGAGCTCGATAAGCTCTCGGGACTTAAACATGATGCGAGACCTTGCCGTGAAGGCATGCTTTGCCATCTCGAGAAGATCGTCTTAGCGATGTTCACCTCAACCCGGACTCGTCAATGGGGTTAGCGGAATCCCGAACACCACCTTGTGAGTCTTAAGGTTAGTGATGTCGACTCGATCATCGGCAAGCGACTCAACGAACCTGTCGTCGATGAAACAGCACACCTAGTTAACCGATCCTGTGATCGGCTACGGAACATCCTCGATACAACCAAGGAAATCTTATCCAAGGTTCCCCTTGGTCTAGTTCTCCTTGTTGGTCGCAACGGGCATACATCTACCCTAGGTTATCAGTGATCACGAATACCCGTGGTTGACCTAGAAGGCCTTTTATTGAGCACCCTTGCTACAGCCAGGACTCGACGAGTCTCGCCTCGACTAAAACCTAATTTGGCTTGACACTATTGTCCGACGAGTCGTGCCTGTGTTCCAGCACCACACACATCACGAGCATCCTTCGTCTCGATGCCAGGGCACGATGATGGCTTGGATCGTCACGACAACGTCATGTGGTCAACGACGTCAACGTGGCTCATGGTGGAGCATCACGAGCACGCACGGACAAGCCAATGTGATACAAACGACAAAGGAGGTCGACTTGGGGACTCCTATAGGAATGATATTAACGCGGAAACTGGATGACAACTTGACGACACATGAGTACCATTAGCGGTCACCACGAACGGACTTTGATGACGTCAAGGAAGACATTTCAGGGCAAGGCTCACCTTCTAGGCATTTCGCCGAACACCTTAGGTGTGTACTTGAGTTTCGTTGCTTCATCACCATTCAAAGGGTATCTTGGCACTTGGGCTTGTCGGTTGTAACATCACCATACCCCTGCATCAAGACCAGTTCTGAACATCAACGAAGTTGGTTTTGCATTGTAGACATTTCATCGAACACATTGGATGCAGCACTGTCCAACTACTCTTTGCACAAATCAAAGCTAACCTTGCACCAGTTGTCGATACCATTGTGTCAAAGGCGTGTTCCTGCATATCCTCCATCACATCCATTACTCGCCTTGCTTCCAGGACATAGCCACGGCGCGGAACGCGGACATGGCGTCATGGTGCTCGTGGTCGGCCCGGAAAGACGCAGACAGCAAGGACATGGCGGCTGGGTGTCTGCGCGTGGTGCTGGGTCTGGACAACAGCAAGGCCGTCACTGGCGCAGCGGTGGACGAACAGGGAGTTGGACGACAGTGCCGCTATGGGGCGCGGCCGGCGAGCAGCAAGGTGGCCATGGGCGCGCGCTGCAGGCGGCCTGGAGGAGGCGCAGTCGGGGGCGAGCGCTGCAGACGATGCACGACCGGAGGGAAGCCAAGCGGCCAGGGCGGCGACATGCGCGCAAGCATCAGTGGCGCTAGGGCAGCCGGGCGCTCGGTCATGGCGCGATGAAGCGCTGGTGCAGGGGCGCTGCGCAGCTGGCCTCGGTTGTCGCACGGGTGCTGGGGCGCGGGCACAGAGCGACGCCACGTCAGCCAGTAGATGGAGCGCCGGCAGGAGCGATCGGGCGCGGTGCCGTAGGCCAGGGGTGCGTGGGACGGCACCGGAAGTGGGCGGCTTCGGCCCGGGTGCGCGGCGAGAGGCGGTCAAGGCGCGCGGGGTGGCCGGCGAGGGAGGCGCGCGGACGGACCGGCGGGGAAGCTGGAAAGGCGGCCGTGGAGGCAAACTGGTGCGGTGGTGCGGCTCCGGGCCGAGCGGCGGCCAGCGTGGGGCGGTCGAGCGCGGGGCGCAGTAGCGCGGGCCGACGGCCGTTTGGGGCGCCGGAGGGAAGCAGGGCGAACGGCGACCAGGCCGGGAGAGGAGGGGCAAGCGGGGGTGGGGCGCCATGCACCGGAGCTGGGAGGTGACGAGCGCGACGTGCTTTGGCCGGATGGGGTCGGGCGCGCTAGGATAAGGACCGGAGAGGAAGAAACCAAGTTGGTTTTGTGGCCATGAGGATAGACATGACATGTGGGACTCACTCCAATTTTTCCCTTTATCCACTTCATTCCATATGCAAAATATCTCCATCCATTGAGTAGCGTACAAGTGGGGCCCACCTTTTTCCTAGTACTGAGGATAAGTATGACATGTGGGTCCCACTCTCTTCTCCCTTCTCTTTTCAAAATTCAAATGGAGCTAGCAGACATGCTTCAAAAATATTCAACTTTGGCCTAATGACTAAATAAAATGTGGAGAATTTTATGGTGCAATAAGATTTCAAAACTGAGCAAGTTGAATTTAAACTCAGGTTTGAATTTGAATTCAAGTGGTGATACTTGACTCAAGGAAATAAAGAGTAGATTAGGTTCAAAAATCCTGAAACTTTGAAGTTACCCTTTTTGAACCATAAGGGACCTCAGGAAAAATTTGGAGTTGATTTGGACAAGGTTTAGCACAAAGTTTAATTTTGAAGTCGACGTTGATTAAACTCTCAGTACGTGTCCAACAAATGGAAACGTGCTTCAAAAATTTTGAAACTTTAGCGAGAGTCTCTTTGGAATATTAGAAGGTCATGGAAAAATTTACGGCATGAGATTTGAATATTTTTGGATGTCCCATTTTAGGGTTGGGAAAATGTCTTTTTCTTTCTCTCTATTTTGTTTTCTTTTCTCTTTTAAATTTTCATTGAAAATGGGAATACTTGGAAATTAAGGATTTTACGCCTTAAGTTCCAATATACATTAGCAAACATGTTCTGTATGTAAAATTTTAACAAGTCCCTATTTTAAGTGAACATTGGTTAATTCATATGGTTCACGTGAGTTTGGATTTCCAAGTCCATTTTCAAAAATTTTAAGTTCGCATTTTTGCATTTTTGTTCTTCCGAAAAACGGGCTTTTACAATCCTTCCCCCTTAAAAGAATCTCGTCCCGAGATTCTAACAAGTAGAATAACAGAAACGATGAGGGAACGATCCGTAAAAGAGGGTCATTGACTAAGGAAAATGACAATGCCCTTAAAGACTTGGGTTCTACGAAATAGTGATTATCTTCAGGCATCTTAAGAAATTCTAAAGTCTACTTCAAGTGATTCCAGTCTTTAGGTTGATAACCTTGACAGGATGCTCGACATGACAATATCACATCATAAAACTTTCACGTCTGTCATTGACCCTTTATTGTTGTACTCTTACACTGACATGACATCCTGTTCTGTCCTAGTCTTGACTTGAAGAATCAGCCCTTGTTCTCTACTTCTCTTGGTCACCGTGATAGTTTGCAACTATCCTTGCATTAATTCTTGGTTGCTTGTTTGGTTTTGCATAGGTCCTTATAACACGATGTGGTATTCCCTTGACGTGAGTTAAGATGGTTTACAAGGTTAAACAACAATCATTAACCTCGTTTGATGCTTAGTCAATCATAGGATTTCCTAGCTGTAGCATAAGAATAGCAAGACACCCAACCCTCTTATGTGATGAAAACAGCAGGAATACGGAAGATATGGTGACTACAAGGTTTTTGGGTATATCAACATCTTCAAACAATGGAAATATAAGAGGAAGACCCTTTGCGGTGGCACACGAGGATTTAAGGATTCAACATCCTCATATATTTCAAAACAGCAAAGAACTCAAACGTATGGTAACTACAAGGTTCTTGGAGTATCAAGGTTACCATATACCAACGCAAGATCTTAGATGGACCCAAAGAGTTTCACGAGGTTGACAATCGAACGGTATCCTCGCGAGGAAGGAAATTTCATGGATTTGACAAGGTTGATCATCGAACTGATGACCACTCGATGAAGAACGGTATAGTTGCAACAATCAAGGTACTTGAACCTAAACAAGTCAAGGATGGAAGTCCAAGTTTTTGTTTAGTTGCAAGTGAGGTTGAGTAATTGGTTTCCCAAGTATTACTCAATGAAAAGGATATCAACAATGTAAGAAGTCAAATGAAGATGGTGAAATGACTGTAGTCATTAGACACCTTAGAATAGTTCGAATGGGGTACACAATCTTGCTCTAAATTTTAGTATTATCATGCATTCCATCGTTGGTGTTACATTGGTAATGATGCTTCATGATGCATCATATGTTGTATGGTGCAATGAATTTGCATATGGTATGGTGCAAATGGTGCATATGTATGGTGCAAATGATGCAGATGTATGATGCAAATGGTGCACATGCATGGTGCAGTAGATTTTATAGTTTGAGCAAGACTAAATGAACCACACCCACAAAACACAAGTAATGTCTCATGATTTGCAAGGATTGGATACTGTGGTCGTGAAAGACACTCAATGAGTAGCATTACCTTCATGAGTCGACCATAGTTAAGGAATTCATAATGGAGCAATTGACAAGGGATGTGGCAAATATACCACGTTACCTCGACCTTTCGAAAGCTTGTGCATGTTCTACCCAACTTGATTGTATCTTCATAAGGAGAAAAACAACTAACTATATGTCGAAGGTTATCCCTAGACACCTGGTCGAGATCACTAGACACATCTCTAGTGATACTTCACTTAACCTTCGCTTCGATCTGGCAAGAGGAACTGATATCCTTAGTGATCACTTTAGTGGAGTTGAAGTCACACTTCTTCTTTGAGTAACTCAATATGGTGGTGGATGTTGGATCCTCTTGAAGATGTAATCTTATTTGATCGTCTTCTTGTTGACACGACTCGTTGTAACCAAGGTTTATGGTTGAATACCACCATTACTTGAGTGCTCGCCTTCCCCCTTAAAGTTCCAAACCAGGATTTTGAAGCTTACTTCAAACAATCCTCATGGGAAGACGAGATGCAACTCGAGTAATTGCGACCTGCGTTCAACATCACAAGATGTGATATGGCAAGTCACATAAATCAGACACTAGTGTGCCTATCAAGGAAAAAGGGATTCAAATGAGTTAAACACTCTATTCAACTTGGTAAATACTTGAGTCCTAACTCTTGGTTGGTTATGACACTCCTCGAATTGAAATCGAGAGCCGAATGCCTAATAAAAACCAAAAGGTTCAAACTGGCCAGGCTATGGTGACAAACGACCAGTCTGAACTCAAACTCTATTTTGATCTAATAAATGGCAAAATCAGATCTCGAGGTGAATAACAAAGTAAAAGTACACTTAATTACCTTTCCAAAAAGTATTAGTTTGCCTCTATATCATCCCTGGTCTGCAAGTTATGCTATTTTAAAGTCAGCAGAATTTTCTGCATTTCCAGCAGAACCTGCTTAAAAGTACCAGTTGTGATCTAAATTTTTCAGGCTGCTCTGATGGAAATCTGGAAATATTCTTATCTACAAAGTTGTAGCCAATGTAATAATATTTCCAGAATGTACTTACTTGTCTTCATATCAGTTATGGTTCAAAAGATATGAATTTTTGAAGTTGGGTAAAATTTCAGTATTCAGAATTGAATTCAGTTCAGATTGACCACTCTGTATTCAAACTTGATTTGGAATAGGTAGATGACCGATTCAGGTCTGGAGTCAATTGCAAAAATTGTAGCTGACTCTATAAATTTTCCAACGGTTACTCGCGCGACACCATTGAATCAAGGGTCTGCGAGTTATGGATTAAACTCATAGGTGTACAGATTGCTGTCCAGTTTGGGTGTGCCTGGACAGTCTCTGCAATTATCCAAATTTCACCCACATGGAAAAGGATTCTGGTCTGGTGTTGAACATAAAACATGTAGAGGACTTACAAATATTTCTAAAGAGTATTTACTTGCCCTCGTAGCATTTCTGGTTGAGAAGATACGGCATTTGCAAGTTGACAGTTTTTCTGAAAATTTGGACAGCACCTCCTTTGTTTAAGGCTGATTTTGTCCACAATTTTCAGATATACAAACATCAACATTTTCAAAAATAATACATAGCAAACTTGTTTCTTACATTCTCAATATTCCAGAAATGCATCACAAGAAGTCATACGACAATTCTACAGCGAGTTATGCGAGAAACAGTAACTGTACACAGGACTGTCCACTCGCTGTCCAGATTTGATCAAGTTTAGAAATTTGAAATTTTGAGTAGGTTAGAGATGGATTATGCTCTGGAGTTCTATAGAAACGTTGTAGAGGACTCTCTACAATTTCCAACCACATAAAGTAGGCCTGCAGAGGTGAAGTTTGCAAAAAGTTATGATTCAATTGGTGCAGAGTTCAGATTCTGTCCCCTCTTCCGGGCGGTCAGAATCTCTTAAACGACACATCAATTTAGACCTTGTTAATGTGAGTTTTAGCCTTTGTGTTGAATAGTAAGTTGATAGAGGACTCTTTATTCTTTCCATATATGTATAAACATGCACAGTTTGCATTTCTGGTTTAAGAGTTATGACCGTTCAAAGTTCAGAATTTTTCTGACTGTTTCAGATAGCACCTATATACATGTACTATCTTCAACTCTGTTTTCTAATTAGTTATAAACTGACTTTGAGGTATCACTGAATAACAAAGTTGTAGAATAGTTCTTCCCCTTTCCAGAAATGTATGTTAATGGAATAGAAGAGCTTTCTACGGGGAAATATGGCAAAAATGCAGATGCTGGTCCATGTAGTTTCAGAACAGCATCTGCTGTGATAATGGTGCATTTTCATCACCATAAAAGCATCTTTTGGCTTGGAGGTCAATAGTAAACTTATAGAAGACTTCAAAAGCTTTCCAAAAAGTATTCACTTGCCTCCAAAGCCCTCCAGGTTAAAGAGATATGGAATTTCAAAGTCAGGTCAATTCTGTTCGAAAACAGAACTCACCGGCTTTGAAACATAAGAATTTGGAAACAAACTCAAATTTTGAAACTTAGCTCAAAACTCAAGTCCGATGGCTAGAACATGATTCACAACTAATCATTTTCTTTGGAACCAAATGGAATCTTAAAAGAGACTTGACGACCTTCTTATCCATAGCATATCACTATGGATCTTCATGCTTAACCAAAATCTTACTCCGGCGAAGTCGAGCTAAACTCTCGCCAGGATCAAAGGACTTGGGTTCACCTACTCTTGAAGAGAAACATTTTACCTTGTCCATAAGATATCAGCAACTGATACTTGGACTTAATATGAATATGAAGCCATTTCTTTCGTGGGGGATGGTCAAAGTATCAAGTGGGATACTGACGGTACTACGTGCCTTACTAAAAGAAAAGTCTAACCCGGTATATCCGGATACGTCTAGAGGTGGTCCTAATATCGATCACTCACAAACGTATTCTACAGGGGTCACTACCGGAGTTAGTGTACCTGCAGAAGACAAACAATCCCCTTTCACACCTTCACACCTCAAGGGCGGCACAGGGAAACACGACAGACAGTCACAATAATATATATGAAAGTAATGCATACGACTCTGGTGTGAGTCGCCCTCGAGCGCGGTCATGTCTCGAGGTACATGGCTGTAAATACATCTGTACAGCAAAGACTCTCGTACGAACCGGCTTATACACGCTCGGGCATACGTGTTTCGCATGACCCCATAGAACATGAATAGTTCTAGAGATGCACACTATTGGGTTATACACCAACCGACGGGGGCTCCCACTAATTTTGTGTCACGCTGGGGTACCGTGTGTCATATGTTCTCAAAAACATGAAAAGTTTCAGACACTCATATTAACTTTCCGTGCCAAGCCACAGAAATATCACATACCATATCTCGTATGCAGAGTTTACCGGGATTGATCCGCTCCCGGTGGCGTACCTTACCTCTTACCTTGAAGACGGAGCATCGTTATAGAAATAATATAACAAGTTAGTTCACCACCTTTATAACTTATACTAGTAATAGTCCTTAATGGGCATATAGCTAATCCTCACTCGACTACTTCGGAGTTTTCGAAAATAAGCTCTTTTCGAGCGTGCTATTCCCAATGAAGCTCTGATACCATGTCTGTGGGGACCGGAGTCCACACATCCGAGGATCTCATTGGGTGGTGCTGTGCGATGCGGCACCTAACAGCACACACGAAAAGAATACCAAAATATACAAAGTTTTCATTTCATAATAAGAAGAGTTTACAAAAGAGTGTACCACAGGGGTACACACGCAGCGGAAAATGCATACTCATGATCTCACCTAACTAAGCAGGAGAGAAGACGTCCATGCCCTAGGACGCTTCTCATTAGCAACAAGAAGAACATTCAGCAGCGGCGTGGTTCACATGAGATTTATCTTGATATCTCAAGATCTTGTGTACAACCTGAACATCGGAAGTAAACAAAATACCTGCAAAAATCGTTAAAGCGCAAACGTGAGCATAAGGCTCAGCAAGACTAACCCGTCCACTAGACATATGCAAGGGGACACTAAACATAGGTAAGGTAAAGCATAAATGACTCGCCTACAAGTGGATCCTTATAATCAAGTTTTAAGTAGCAAATGAAATTCTCCAAGCACGGCACATCATGGGCTCCACAATCAAACAAGAAACGCTTTACCGATGATATGACATGCTCAGAGCACATAATGCTATTATAGCTAAAGTTAGGGGAAATTGTAAACTTTTAATTGTACTATCTCTAAATCATACAAGGTTGCAAAGTAATTATAATTCAATACAATATAATTTTCTGGCTTCTTTAGTATTTACTACGTCACGACACAGTGAACAAGTGGTACTCTATTACCGTTAGGGACGGTGATTGCAATCAGGACACACCCGGATTGCACAACACGCACACCCGCGTGGGAGACACATATGTGCTCTCCTCCCCACGTCATACGTGGCCACCTTTCACCCAAGACCCCAATGTTGACAAACCCCTTCACCCCGAGCAAAAGGTCCCCTACACGGACAAGTCGAAGTTGCCCGCTAGAACATTTACACCTTTATGCCTTCGCATCTCCATTCAAGGACAACCGAGGAGTCTCCACACTACAGTTTGGAGCTACATCAGTTTAATGGGTCCCATATACCATTATGCAACCGGTACAGTTCAAGCTTGCCTAACGGTATCGCATACGGCACGGTCCTCAAGTGACACAGGCCGGGCTATGCGACCGAGACTCCAATTCTCGTCGCTTCCTATCCATCCCCTACCCGGTCTCGGATTCATTATATTAAGCCATTGTTTATCTAACCAATCCTGTGAGATATGTACTACATCTCTCGCGAGTAGATTCCAACTACTCGACTTGTACCGGATTTCCTATACATTAGCAAAGCAGTTACTAGAGGTCAAACTGTAACTCGTTCCAACCAAACCGTGGGATTTGGGGTCATGCAAGTGGAGTATCAAACACCTTATACGTAATGCACAATATCAACTAAAGACGTAAGTGAATAAAACTGGAAAACTTTGAAAAGCTCTTAAATGCAAATCAGGGCTTGCCTTAGTTTGCGACTCGAATAAATGTCAATTGTTAGTGGTCCTTCTGTGCAGACTCCGCCAAGGACTTCAAGTGGACACCCTGGCCTTCTCCTCCAAGCGAAACTTCTCATCGATCACCTATCATCACGTTCCTATCGACATGATATGCATATAAGTGATTATGTAATTAAGTAATTTAATAATAGACTCTACGGGGTTGTGTACACTTTAAGAACGAGGAGTTTGACTAGGAAGGACAGATATGCCTCTGTTGTGTGGATAAACAAAGGATGGAGTCAAGTGGTCATAGTAGTATCGAGATGTGAATTGAAAGGTGCAATGTAAGCATACATTGCAACTTGGCACTCAACACTCCACGCTATGCCACTCAAGGACGATACAGCTGAATGGTGTGGAGGTGTTGGACTGGTAGTGTATGGATGACCTAAGAGTCAAGGGGGACATCGAAAGCTTGAGTATGAGTGGAGTGTACAAGACGAAGGTCGCGATTTAGGAGTTGACCACTGAACTTGACTTAACTCATAAAGAAGTAAACCTAGTTAAGTGAGCAGTGCTGTCATAGGGTCCTGACTTAGGATTAACCATGATGGAACCTAACGACACTTGGAACTGAATTGAGATCAACATGGCTTGGACTTAAGAAGTTATTACAAGCACTGTTAACCTAGCATGAGTACCAATACAACATTGAAATGACTTTTTGGTAAAGTAGTTTCTACGACAAGCTTCTTGAGCATCGTTCAAGTGCTTACATGACGACACTAATGTAGTATCTCCCGCAAGCTTGTCCAGGTGAGCTCGATAAGATCTCGGGACTTAAACATGATGCGAGACCTTGCCGTGAAGGCATGCTTTTCCATCTCGAGAAGATCGTCTTAGCGACGTTCACCTCAACTCGGACTCGTCAATGGGGTGAGCAGAATCCCGAACACCACCTTCTGAGTCTTAAGGTTAGTGATGTCGACTCGATTGTCGGAAAGCGACTTGACGAACCTGTCGTCGATGAAACGACACACCTAGTTAACTTATCCTGTGATCGGCTACGGAACATCCTCGATACAACCAAGGAACTCTTATCCAAGGTTCCCCTTGGTCTAGTTCTCCTTGTTGGTCGCAACGTTCTGGCATACCTCTACCCTAAGTGATCGGTGATCACCAATACCCGTGGTTGACCTAGAAGGCCTTTTATCGAGCACCCTGGCTACACCCAGGACTCGACGAGTCTCGCCTCGACTAAAACCTAATTTGTCTTGACACTATTGTCCGACGAGTCGTGCCTGTGTTCCAGCGCCACACACATCACGAGCATCCTTCATCTCGATGCCAGGGCACGATGATGGCTCGGAACGTCACGACAACGTCATGTGGTCAACGACGTTGAGCGGCTCATGGTGGAGCATCACGAGCACGCACGGACAAGCCAACGTGATACAAACGACAAAGGAGGTCGACTTGGAGACTCCTATAGGAATGATATTAACGCAGAAACTGGACGTACGACTTGACGACACATGAGTACCATTAGCGGTTGCCACAAACGGACTTTGATGATGTCAAGGAAGACATTTCAGGGCAAGGCTCACCTTGTAGGCATTTCGCCGAACATCTTAGGTGTGTACTTGAGTTTCGTCGCTTCATCACCATTCAAAGGGTATCTTGGCACTTGGGCTTGTCGGTTGTAACATCACCATACCCCTGCATCAATACCAGTTCTGAACATCAACGAAGTTGGTTTTGCATTGTAGACATTTCATCGAACACATTGGATGCAGCACTGTCCAACTACTCTTTGCACAAATCAAAGCTAACCGTGCACCAGTTGTCGATACCATTGTGTCAAAGGCGTGTTCCCGCATATCCTCCATCACACCCATTACTCGCCTTGCTTCCAGGACATAGCCACGGTGCGGAATGCGGACATGGCGTCATAGTGCTCGTGGTCGGCCCGGAAAGACGCAGCTAGCGGGGACATGGTGGCCAGGTGTCTGCGCGTGGTGCTGGGTCTGGACAACAGCAAGGCCGTCACTGGCGCAGCGGTGGACGGACAGGGAGTTGGAGGCAGTGCCGCTATGGGGCGCGGCCGGCGAGCAGCAAGGTGGCCATGGGTGCGCGCTACAGGCGGCCTGGAGGAGGCGCAGTCGGGGGCGAGCGCTCAGACGGTGCGCGACCAGAGGGAAGCCAAGCGGCCAGGGTGGCGAAATGCGCGCAAGCATCAGTGGCACTAGGGCAGCCAGATGCTCGGTCACGGCGCGGTGAAGCGCTGGAGCAGGGGCGCTGGGCGGCTGGGCTCGGTTGTCGCACGGGCGCTGGGGCGCGGGCGCAAAGCGACGCCACGGCGGCCAGGAGATGGAGCGCCGGCAGGAGCAATAGGGCGTGGTGCCGTAGGCCACGGGCGCGTGGGACAACACCGGAGGCGGGCGGCTTCGGCCTGGGCGCGCGGCGAGCGGCGGTCAAGGCGCGCGGGGTGGCCGGTCGAGGGAGGTGCGCGGACGCACCGACGGGGAAGCTGGAAAGGCGGCCGTGGAGGCAAACCGACGCAGTGGTGCGGCTCTGGGCCGAGCGGCGGCCGGCGTGGGGCGGTCGAGCGCGGGGCGCAGCAGCGTGGGCCGTGACCGTGTGGGGCGTCGGAGGGAAGCAGGGCGAACGGCGACCAGGCCGGGAGAGGAGGGGCGAGCGGGGGTGGGGTGCCATGTGCCGGAACTGGGAGGTGACGAGCGCGATGTGCTTTGGCTGGATGGGGTCGGGCGCGCTAGGATAAGGACCGGAGAGGAAGAAACCAAGTTGGTTTTGTGGCCATGAGGATAGACATGACATGTGGGACCCACTCCAATTTTTCCCTTTATCCACTTCATTCCATATGCAAAATATCTCCATCCATTGAGTAGCTTACCGGTGGGGCCCACCTTTGTCCTAGTACTGAGGATAAGTATGACCTGTGGGTCCCACTCTCTTCTCCCTTCTCTTTTCAAAATTCAAATGGAGCTAGCAGACATGCTTCAAAAATATTCAACTTTGGCCTTATGACTAAATAAAATGTGGGGAATTTTATGGTGCAATCAGATTTCAAAACTGAGCAAGTTGAATTTGAACTCAGGTTTGAATTTGAATTCAAGTGGTGATACTTGACTCAAGGAAATAAATAGTAGATTAGGTTCAAAAATCCTGAAACTTTGAAGTTACCCTTTTTGAACCATAAGGGACCTCGGGAAAAATTTGGAGTTGATTTGGACAAGGTTGAGCACAAAGTTTAATTTTGAAGTCGACGTTGATTAAACTCTCAATACGTGTCCAACAAATGGGAAATGTGCTTCAAAAATTTTGAAACTTTACCGAGAGTCTATTTGGAATATTAGAAGGTCATGGAAAAATTTACGGCATGAGATTTGAATATTTTTGGATGTCCCATTTTAGGGTTGGAAAAATGTCTTTTCTTTCTCTCTATTTTGTTTTCTTTTCTCTTTTAAATTTTCATTGAAAATGGGAATACTTGGAAATTAAGGATTTTACCCCTTAAGTTCAAATATACATTAGAAAACATGTTCTGTATGTAAAATTTTAACAAGTCCCTATTTTAAGTGAACATTGGTTAATTCATATGGTTCACGTGAGTTTGGATTTCCAAGTCCATTTTCAAAATTTTTAAGTTCGCATTTTTGCGTTTTCCAAGTCAAGTATCAACTATTCAAATTCAAACCTGAGTAGAAATTCAACTTGCTTAGTTCTGAAATATGATTGCATCATAAAATTCTTCACATTTTATTTAGTCATTGGGCCAAAATTGAATAATTTTGAAGCATGTTTGCTAGCTCTATTTGAAATTGGAAAGGATAAGGGAGGAGAGTGAAGTGGGTCCCACATGTCATGTTTATCATCATGGCCACAAAACCGTGTTCGCTTCTTCCTCTCCCAGTTCTTATCCACACCAGCGCTCGACTCCTCTTCTCCATGGCACGCCGCTCGCCGGAGCCGCACCACCCCGCCAGCCGCAGCGCACCTCGCCTGGCCGCCGACCCGCACGCCTCCTCACCAGCTTCTCCCAGCCGCGCCAGCTCCAGCCACCGCTCGCCCTGGTCGCCTTCCAGCTGCGGCTTTGCCCTGCGCCCGGCCGCCTGCAGCGCCACCATGTGTGTCGTTTCCACGCGCGCATTGCCCATTCACTTTTCGGCCACGCGCCGAGCAGGCCGCCGCCGCCATAGCTCGCCGACGGCCGGCCACGTCGCGCCCCTGCCGATTTCCTCCCACGCGGAATCAACCGCGTGTCCAGCTCTCTCCTTCGCTCGGTGACCGCCCTGCTCAGTCCGCCGCCATGCGACAACCTCGACGACGGCCGCCGCTCGTCCTCCGGTGAGTTCTTCACCTCATGCGCCTCCCTCTACCTCTCCGCTTCCAAGCTAGGCTTCTTGTTGACAGGAGTCCTCCTCAAGTGCTGCAACGCTGGACCCCGAGCGCCTCCCTGGTCGCCGCGACACCCGCGACCTTACCGCCCATGCACCATGCGATCCACCCCGTTCACTCCTCCTCTGTCTTCCGTCATCACTGCCAACTTCCCCGCGCGAGACTGGTTGCCATGAAGCCTCTGCAGTGCTCCTGTCAAGTTGTTGCGCCATCCAACGGTGCTCAGCGCCACTGCTCACCGTCCTGGTCACCAGCATGCCTCGGGCATGGTCACCAGTGTGCATCAATAGTCCACAAGCCGTCAGCACCCCTGTTGCCATTATCCGGCACTCAACATATAGTTCCAACACCACACGTCACTTGTCGGCCGCGTGCACCTGTTTCCTGCGCCATAGTCACCACCCCCATCCATGCCACAGCAGCGGTGTGTTGGTCGTGATGTTCCCCTTCGTGGTTGCATCCAACCAGCGATGCGAATATGTCGTGAGATGCACAAGGTGCAGGAACACGTGGATGACATCTCGGTGACATCATTTAGGCCAAGGGAAGACATCGGGACATGTTCACTTGAACAACCAGGATGTCTTGCTCGAGCAGACATGCCTGTTGTTGGGAGTATGAGGACTTTGGACAATTATGCGTATGAATGGTTGATCCGTGGATAAGGCTTGATGGTTAGTGTGATTGCTGCATGCACACGATTAAAGGTGATGCAGAGTAGAGTAGTTGCATTGGCTTGACCATCCGAGCTAGTCTAAAGTCAGGTGTGTGTCCAGAATGCATTGATCGTCATGTACGTGTATTGTTTAGATAGTATCACAACATGGATATTTGATGGTAGTCACTAAGTGGTGATTCATCCTTATGGGTACCCTTAGCTTGTCATATCTTTCCACTCTTCCTGAACCTCTTGTCTAGGGATCCATCTCGTGTAGGTAGGAGTATTAATCTTCGTGCTCATCATTTGGATATCAAGAAGTTTAATCATCTCCTGTCTTATATAGATACTAGGAACCATATAGTTGTTTCCTCATGAAATTTCAAACGTTGGTCGTCGATGCCAGAGGGATCGAGTCCTAGGTGTAGCCAAGGTGCTCGATAAAATGCCTTCTAGGTCAAACCAGGGTGGTTGGTGATCACCGATGACCTATGGTTGAGTAATGCGAGAACATTGCGACCGACAAGGAAAACTAGACCAAGGGGAACCTTGGATAAGAGTTTCTTGTTCGTGTCGATGATGTTTCCTAACCGTCCGCAGAATTTCTTAACTAGGTGTGCCGTTTCATCGACGACAGGTTCATCGAGATGCTTGCTGATGATCGAGTCGACATCACTAACCTTGTGACTCATAAGGTGGTGTTCGGGATTTCGCTCACCACCATGGATGAGTAGGGGTCAATGTGAACGTCAATGAGATGATCTTCCCGATAGGGCAAATCACATCGTCACAACATAGTAATGCCTTATGTTCGAGTTCCAGGAGTTCATCGAGCTCATATGGACAATCATGCAAAGGACACTGCAATAGTGTCATGTAAGAACTTGGATGATGTTCGCGAAGATAGTCACAACGATTGATTTACCTAAAGATCCTCTAGACATGTCTTGGTACTCACGTCAGGTTAACAGTGCTTGTGATAACTCTTTGAGTCCAAGCAATGTCGATCTCACTTCACTCCCAAGTGTCACTAGGGTTTCACATCGATTCATCCTAATTCAGAACCGTGCGACCACACTAGTCACTTAATTAGGTTTACTCTTGTAAGGATCGAATACCCGAGAGGGGGGTAAATTGGGCTTCTTTCCAAAAATTAGAGCAATAAAAACATAACTACTAAAAGCCCAATTCCCTATACAAACAACCTATGCATTCAAGTGAATAGTAATTTTGCGGTATATGAAATGCATAAGTGTAAAGGGAAAGAGAGAGTGTGCAAACTCCCGAGGAGACATGAAGACACGGAGATTTATCCCATGGTTCGTCAAGATCATCAAGACCTTCCCACATCAATGGTGTGGCACCCACCAAAGGGTATAGCCACTCCCAAGTCAACGAGACCAGTGATCTTCACTAAACTTCTCCATTTGCCAACCCGGCAAGTTGGAGCTCAAGCCTTGTACAAGCTTGATTCTCCGGGCTTCCACAACCGTCTTGGCAAGCTCCGAAAGGCTCTCTCCAATCACTGACTGTTGCATGGTGAATACAATCACCAAGAGACACCCCCTTACAGCTCTCACTACACTAGAGACTCCAATCACCAAGAATGGAAGCACACAAGCACTATTTCTAGTAAGTTCTAGCCTATCTCTTGGTGTACAAGTGGTGTAAATTATGTAGGAGTAGTAGCTCAACGTCTTGAATGCTTGGTAATGTGTAGAGTAGCTCTTGGTATCAAGACTTGTCGAAATGACTGGTTGAAGGGGTATAAATAGCCAACCTCCAGGAAATAGCCGTTGGAAAAGTAGGCTGCCATCACTGTTCTGCAAACACCAGATGATCCGATGTTCTCCCCTCAGTTATCATCGGTCGAATCCAAATTAGCTGATGTCATCGTGTCAGATATGACCGTTGATCGACCGATGTAACACTTGCCTCCTCATCGGATGGTCCGGTGACACTTCATCCAAAATGGTCCAAAAATAATGCTTACTGGAGTGATTGACCAATGTGTTATAGCTGTACATCGGATGGTCCGGTGTTACACTTGGTCTAGGGTAATTGCTTACTGGAATGATCGACCGACGTAACACTTTCTTCATCATCGGCTGATCCGATGAGTACTCAGTTCTGAGGTCTTTTTCTTCTGTTAAACCAACTCGACTGATGTATTGTTTTCTGGAAACATCGGTTGATCCGGTGAGTTGATTTTGTCTGCTTCGAGTTGTTCTATGTGATTCTTTTGGAATTTGCTCGAGTGACCTCTTATACATTGGTTTGAAATATTTTTTTGATGATTACCAAGTCTTGGATGTTGTCAATTTTGATGGAATAACTTTGACATATGAGCTTTTTCTTTTAGTCTTCATAAAAATTGATTGACCTCATGAAATAGTTTGTTTAGGGGTCTCCAATTATATCCAATGAGCGGTAGATGATATACATATAGAGTTCCTTAAGTGTGATGAGTGATATGAGAGACCTTGCATCCACAAACTCATTAGTAACATCCAACGGTTGTCATTAATCACTGGAACCATACCTCATGGGGGCCTAGATTCTTTCAGTCTCCCCCTTTTTGGTGATTGATGACAACACAACGAGTAAATCATAATTGTAATGAAATTAAGAATACGATACTCAAGAGGATATGCAATAAGTACAAGATCCATCACACGAAACTCGAAGGCTCAAAAGCGATCAATAACACATGAGAGAATTAAGAGGCGCACGAATACTCAATGAATAGCAAAAGAGTAGCAAATCACCAAAATTACAAAAGACTCCCAAAAAGATCTACTCCCCCTACAACTAGGACTCCCCCTGGGACTAAGCTAACCCTACCCCTGACTCTTCTCCCCCTTTGGCATCAAGACACCAAAAAGGGAAGCCGAGTGCCTAAGGATCCTGAGCACTCGGGGCGATGACGAACTGGTCACCGTCAGGGGTGCTGTCGTCGGAGCTGATGCCTGCTGCTGCTGAGGCAGGAGTGGAGGAGACCGGTGCTGTGGGAGCTGTTGTCGATGCCTGCTAAGTCTGGACTGCAGGTAGTGGGGCACTGACAACTGAAGCCGGAGTCTGCTGGAAGAGTGTCGTTAGTCGGCAGGGGAGAGTGGATAGGTACGCCTGGAGCTAGCAGTGGGGACATGCTGATTGTCAGTATCGGCGTGGTCGGCACTAGTGCTGAAACTGGAGCTAGAACAGGTGGACCTAGAGCTAGACCCGAAAGCTGAGAAGGTAGGGCAATCCTGGTCTGAGTGTAGAGGCTGGTGATCAACCCCAGGATGCCCATCATAGCCTGCTGCGTCTGCTGCTGCTGGTCAAGAGAATGCTGATGCATCTGATCAATCAGTCTAGTGAGCTTGTCAGTGTCCTCTCGCCTCTTCTGGGCTATCTGACGCTGCATCTCCTGCTGCTGCTGCTGGAGCTCCAAGAGACGCGCGGCCTGCTCAGCTCTGGACTGCTCAGCTGCAAGCCGGTCCAGTCGTTGTTGCTCAACCATTTGCTGAAGAAGAGAGGTAAGCTCAGATGGTTGAGAGACATGTGCCTCGGACATCGGAGGTGGAGTAGGAGGTGACACAGTCAATCCTCCAGCCTCCTCATCGTGCTGCCTGGGTGACGGAGGGGGTGGAAGGTACTCCTCGACACTGTCACTAGTGTCACTCTCCGACCAGTCAGTGAGACTGTCACGTACGGCGGACCCCACTAGAGCTATCAAGTAGAGCAAGTGACTGATCCAGTGGCCAAACACAAGCTGCCTCATCATCCCAACTCCATCGGTGATGACGTCCTCCATCTGACATATAAGGATATCCACAATGTCGAACTCCATCCCGTTCATGACATAGAACAGGAGGGTCTGCTGTAGACTGGTAAACCCCTCAAGGTATACAGACCTCGGCAGAAGTGTGCGGCGCAAGGAAAGGTGCACAGTGCGCGCAGCTGGAGTGAGTAGAGCCGGTACCCTCGGCTGGTCAGGAGAGAAGGGCTGAGCAAACAGTGATCTTATATCCTCAAAAGGTGGTGCCACACCTCCAGTGAGCGGCCTCCTTGGTGGGTCAGCCTGTCCATATACTCTCTCGTGTAGGCATGTGTCGTGAAGATCCACGCCTAGAAGCTGTCCCAAGGTCTAACGAGTCATATGGTGATGATGGCCCATGAACATGAAATCAATGGATCTGCGGCCCTCAGAGACGTAGAGTGTAGCATAGAACACTCGGACCCAGTCCTCCATGTAGGCACCCTGCTGGTAAGACATCAGCTCCACTAGCCCTCTGTACCTCTCAAAGTAAGGGCGTATCTCAGTCCCGGCTGCAAGTGTGAGCTGATCTGAGTCAAGAAAGTTATGTTGGAAGAGCTTATGGCCCCGACGCCTGTAAATCTCGTACAACGACGCCTATGTCAGGGTCCCGAAGCGGCTGTCCAAAAGTGACTCTCTGGGCTGCGGGAACCACTCCTCAAGCAGGATACTCCATCTGAGCTTCCTGAGCTGCTTTGGCTTCAACTTCCTTTAGTTGGTTCGGCAGACACCCTCACCAACTTGGACATTGGTGTCCATCTCATAGACGGCTCTCTGGGCCGCCCTGTCCTCCCGAAGGTCAGCTGCAGAGGGTCTCGGTCTTGGGGCTGCAGCTGGATGACCCCCACGGGTCCAGACTAAGCACTGGCGAACAAGCGGCACCTCAGGCTCCTCAGTCTCCTCTAGCTCATCAGACACCGGAGGCTACCTCTGTCGGGACTCCTGGATCCTCAGCAGTCCTCCTCGGCCATGCTCTGGCTCCTCAGTGGCGCGAGCGGCCATCAAAGCTTTCTTCTCCTCCTTCGACAACTTCTGCTTCTTAGCTGCCAGCTCCTCAATGGCCTTGCCTTTTCCTTTCTTGTCACGGCCCATGACGACGACGAAGATGAGGTCGCGGGACAACGAATCCGATCGCACAAGACAGCGACACAAGGAACGATGTGGCCGGCGAACCCTAGCGGCGAAGAGGAGGCGGCGGTGCGATGGAGAGTACGGCGACCGGAGGGCCGCAGCACGGCGGCGCAGAGGGCGGCGGCGCGGCGCCTAGGACGGTGGTGCAGGGCGGCGGCGGCGCTGCGTGGGGCGGTGGTGGCGGTGCTGCGAGGGGCGGCAGCGGCAGCGCTGCAAGGTCGGGCTGACGGTGGTGGCGGCTGGAGGGCGGCAGCGGCTGGAGGGCGGCGGTGGCCGGAGGCGGCAGCGGTTGGAGGGTGGCGGCAAGGCGAGGCATGGAGCGGCGGTGGCGGAGAGGAGAGCTCAGAGCGGCGGAGTCGGGGAGAGAGAAAGGAAGCAGGCAAAGAGGCGCTAAATAAGTGGGGCCCGAACCCTAGCCCAAAATTTAACATCGGATGAACCGACGTTAGCTGAGAGGTGCATCAGTCGAATGGTACAGTAAGGGTATTCCAGAGGCACCAATTGCATCGGATGATCCGACGTTGAAAGGATTCTCATCGGTTGAATTTGGCACAACTCCAGAAATGTGAACATCGTATGCTCAGATGTTTCTTAGAATGAACTCATCAGTTGATTTGACTTTCTTACTGAGCTGACAATTGAATTTAAGAACATACTGATCTGATGAACCTTCTGGCCTAAGCATCGGATAATCCGATGACTACAAAACAGCAACATCCCATATATGTCCTTTGACTCAAACAATCAAACAAAGAGAAACACATGTCTTAGGACTTTTTGTGCAACCCCTAACCCCTCAAAAAGAAATTTAATACTAGTTGCCAATAACTTGGCTAAGCCCTAAAGCAAATAGAACACCAAAAAATCAAGGAAGAAATCCAAATAAAATGTAAGGCCCATGCTTCGTGAGCTAGAGGATGAAGACATCTATCTCTTTAAAGCATGTTCCTTTAGGCATTAACGCACCTAACATTTTGTTCTTTCCACATCATATGAGTTGAGATATTGCATTTCAAACAAGTCTCTTTCTCATGACGTGTGTTCCCCTTTGTGACAATCTACCGTATGCAATGCCAAACAATTTATAATGCAGGAAATTAAACGTGAGTGCAAGTCTATATGGCAGGCATCATACAAGACATAAATTAAATCTATCTTGCCAAATCTGAACCTTTCAAAGGCTTCTTCAGGGAGAGCCACGCTCCAAGCCTTGAGGAAACCCAAAAGAACCTCCATCCCAAGCTAACCCTTGCTCACCCCTATCCTTTGAAAGTTAGACAAGACCTATATGAGATGCATTCTTACATGACCATGGCAACTTATATGACATTCGATGCATCTAGAAAATTTAATTCACTTCTTAGTCTCGAAAAAGTTTTCTCATCAAGTGGTTTAGTGAAGATATCCGCCAATTGTTCTTCGAACCTAACACCTCGCAAGGAGATGTCTCCCTTAGCTTCATGGTCTCGCAAGAAATGATGGCGAATATCAATGTGCTTAGTGCGGGAGTGTTGAACGGGCTTTCTAGCAATCTTAACTGCACTTTCATTATCGCAAAGGAGAGGCAAACAACCAAGTTTAACACCAAAGTCCAAAAGGGTTTGCTTCATATATAGGATTTGGGCACAACATGCACCGGCACTATATATTCCGCTTTCGCAGTGGACAAAGAAACGAAATTTTGCTTCTTGCTAGACCAAGATACTAGGGAACGCCCAAGCAAGTGGCACCCACCGAAGGTACTCTTGCGATCCATACGACATCCGACAATGTCCGAATCTACGTAACCCAAGAGATGGAATTTAGCACCTTTAGGGTACCACAGGCCTACACTTGGGGTATGCTTGAGATACCGAAGTATCCTAAAGACCGCCTTACGATGCGATTCTTTAGGTGCCGCTTGAAAGAGAGCACACAAGCATACACTAAACATGATATAGGGCCTAGATGCGATAAGATAAAGCAATGAACCAATCATAGAACAGTAATTAGATTGGTCAACATGTTTACCGTCCTTATCCGCGTCGAGATGACAATTTGTTGCCATTGGAGAACTTCTTGAGCTACAATCTCCCATTTCAAATTTCTTCAAGAGGTCCATGGTATACTTTTCTTGATAAATGAAGGTTACCTCTTGGAGTTGCTTGATTTGAAATCCAAGAAAGAAGTTGAGCTCTCCAATCATCGACATCTCGAATTCCCTAGACATCATTTTTCCAAACTCATGGCTAAGAGCTTCGTTAGTTGAACCAAAAATATTATTATCGACATAAATTTGACAAATAAATAGTTCTCTGTCGATGTCTTTGGTGAAGAGTGTAGTGTCCACCATCCCGATCTCGAATCCTTGCATGATCAAGAAATCCCGTAGTCGTTCATACCACGCCCTAGGTGCTTGCTTGAGCCCGTAGAGCGCCTTGTGCAACCTATACACATGATTAGGATTCCTCGGATCTTTGGACCCGGGAGGTAGTTCGACATAGACAAGCTCGTTAATATAACCATTAAGGAAGGCACTTTTCACATCCATTTGATAAAGTTTTATATTATGATGTGATGCAAAAGCAAGAAGTATACACATAGCTTCTAGTCGAGCGACCGGAGCAAATGTTTATCCAAAGTCTAGTCCTTCAACTTGCAAGAAACCCTTGGCCACAAGTCTTGCCTTGTTGCGGATCACAACACCGTTCTCGTCTTGTTTGTTGCGGTACACCCACTTTGTCCCAATGACGTTCTTGTCCTTGGGTCGCTCCTCCAACACCCAAACTTCATTGCAGATGAATTTGTTAAGTTCTTCTTGGATGGCCATCACCCAATTTGGATCTTGGAGTGCTTCCTCAATGTGAGTGGGTTCTATACATGAAACAAACAATTAGTCCTCACAAAACGTAGCGAAATTGCTAGAATATGTACTTACTCCCCTTGACGGACTTCCGATGTTTTGATCAATCGGATGCGCCTTGGAGATGCGTCCATGCCTCATAAGTGGTTTTGAAGCACTTGGCGGTGGTGATGCATGTTGCTCTTCTTGTGGTTGGACTTGATCATGGACTTCTTCTTCTCCTTGATGTTCTGTGGCTTGTGAATCTTGTGTCAGCAATGGATCATCTTTTTCTTCTTCATCAACTTGAGCTGCCATAGATGTGTTGACGTTGGAACTTGAAGCTCCCTCTTGATCTGACTCTCCTCAACTTTAGGCTTGATGTCTCTAATGGTCATGTTCTTCATAGCTTCTCGTAGAGGCTCATCATCTATTTCTTCATGACCAAAACTCTCCTCTTGAGAGCCATTAGTTTCATCAAACTCAACATCACAACTTTCCTCAACTAAACCGGAGGTTTGGTTGAATACTCGATATGCTTTTGAGTTTGATGCATAACAAAGAAAGATACCAACATCACATCTTCTTTCGAACTTACCGAGCCTTTTCTTGAGGTAGATGTAGCACTTGCACCCCAAGACTCGGAAATAGGAGATGTTGGACTTTCTCCAAATGAGGAGTTCGTACGGGGTCTTTTGAAGTAGTCGGTGTAGATAGACCCGATTTGCGGCATGGCACGCCGTGTTGATTGCTTCGGCCCAAAACTTCTCGGACGTGCCATAGTCATCAAGCATTGCTCGTGCAAGAGTGATGAGAGTCTTGTTTTTCCTTTCAACGACACCATTTTGTTGAGGAGTGTATGTGTCTGAAAATTCATGCTTCACGCCTTCACGATCACATCACTACCCAATGTTGTAGTTCTTGAATTCGGTGCTGTTGTCACTCCGGACCTTGATGATGGGAAGTTGAAATTCCCTTTGAGCACGGTTAGCAAAGGTCTTGGACACTTCTGGAGTTTCACTCTCGTCACCTAGAAACAAAGTCTAATCATAGCGAGAGTAGTCATCAACTATAACAAGACAATAGAGATTACCACCAAGACTTTGATATGTTGACGGTCCGAAGAGTTCATGTGGAGCAACTCAAGTGGCTTGGAGGTTGACACCATTGTCTTTCATCGGGAGGTGTGAAGAACCTTGTTTCTCGGCTTGACAAGCGCTACAAAGCTTGTTCTTCTCAAATGTGACATCCTTCACGACGGTCATCATCCCGAGCTTGAATGATTTTTTGAGCTTGCTCATTCCAATGTGAGCTATGCGTCGATGCCATAGCCAACCCAAACTTGTCTTGGTGAAAAGACAAGTGGTCAAGCTAGCATCCTTGTTGGAGAAGTCTACTAGGTAGAGATGTCCATGCCGAAACCCTTTGAAAATTAGTTCTAGGCTCGTTTCACTAGTCACAACAACATCATTCTTGCTAAAGGTGCACGTTAGTCCAAGATCACATAATTGTGTGATAGAAAGAAAATTTAAACTAAGTGACTTAACATACAATACATTGGAAATAGATAAATCATTTGAAATTGCAATCTTACCCAACCCAATTACCTTCCCCTTAGAGTTATCACCAAAGGTGACTTGTTCATGATTGTCGGGGTTTTCTATGGTGGTGAACATACCATTGTTGCTGGTCATGTGTTAGTGCACCTGCTATCCAGTACCCAATGCTTTCCTCCGTCTTTGTAGTTCACCTACACACATGAATTCAATTTTTGATTTTAGGCACCCAAGCCAACTTAGGTCCTTGTATGTGTGATACAAGTGTTTTTGGGACCCAAAGTTGCTTGGGGAGCTTCCCCTTCATGCCCTTCATGTCCTTGCCAATGAACCTTGCCTTCACCTTGCCATCTACTTTACTCAAGAGATAATAGTGATCATTAAAAGTAGACTTGTAGTTAGTAGGCAGTTTTCGAGAAGGCCAGTTAGGAAGAGGACACTCCATTGTATGGTGACCGGTGACCTCACAATGTTGGCAATAGGAACCAACTTCCTTGATGAAGCTTGTTCTAAGCTCCGGTGAGGGCACCTTTCCTTTGTTAGGCATCGGGAAGGATCCAAGTCCTCTCTTGTTGAAGGCCCTTCCTTGTTGGAAGTGGATTTATTTGTGCTTGACTTCTCCCTTAGATAGTCTTGCCACACTAGTGCGGAGACTTTCAATTTCTTCCAACAAATCCTTCTCCCTTACATTCTCTTTCAAAGGCAAAGACTTATGCAAGATATTAGTGGCATGAGAATTAATAGATACCTTATCATTAAGGGTTTCATTCTGTATAGTTTTCAATTCTTGATCAAGAACTTCATAAGCAAGGTTAAGTACTTGATGCTCTTGGATTGACTCATTGTGCTTTCCCAAGAGCGCTTGGTGTGCTACGTCAATCTCATGATGATCTAGCTTGATTTGAGCGTTATCCTCCTCAACTTGCTTGACATGAGATTTAAGTATGCTTTCATACTTGTCAAGCAAATCGAGGTTAGCACTCTCAAGCTTAGCACGAGCTTCTTCAAGAGCCTTGACCTTACTCTTTTCCCTTTTAATGATAGTGTGATATTCATATATCAATGAGGCTAAGTCATCGGGGGAAAGCTCATCATCGCTAGAGTCATCACATACCTTGGTGTTACCTTTTGCCATGAGGCACATGGGAGGTGGATGAAGAGATGAATCATCATTGTTGGCAATGGCGAGGCCGGCCAAGCTTTCCTCTTCCGCTTCACTCTATTCATCACTAGATTATTCGTCGGTGATCCATTCATTTGCCTCACACATGAACACCTTTTGTGGACCTTTTTTCTTCTTTGGAAAGAGTTTTCCCTTTTTGCCTTTGTCATGCTTCTTCTTCCCAAAGAATCTCGGTTTGGGCTTGTCCTCTTCATCATCCTCACTATCCTCAAGCTTGCGATGCTTGCCCTTGTGGTTCTCTCATCTTTTGTCCGGTTTTGGATAATCATAGGAGATGTGACCTTGATCACCACAATTATATCAAGTCTTGTTGTCATCTCTCCTTGGTAGAAAAGCTTTCTTCTAGGGATCAAAGGTGTATCCCTTCTTGGCAATCTTGGAGTTCAAGCGAGAGAACTTTCTCATCATCAATGCAAGCTCATCATCGTCATCTTCACTTGATGCTTGCTATTCTTCACTTGAGCTAGGCTCAATCATTTTCTTTTTCTAGAGATTTGTTTTCTTGGTGGAAGCCTTTAGAGCAATTGTCTTTGAAGATGATTCCTCCATCATCCCATGTACACTCATCTCATGAGCATGAATCTCTCCAATAAGTTCCAAAACTTCTATGTGATCAAGAGATTCCTTTTGAAGCATGGAGTTGATGATGTTGTACTTTGGCTTAGAAAGGAGCATGAGAATCTTGCGGTTGATGAGTCCCTTGCCAAGAGAAGCAATATCAAGAGCATTAATTTCCTCAATAAGCACATTCAAGTGAGGGAACATTTCATTGACATTTTCATGAGGTAGCATTTTGAACTCATCATATTTGTCCTTAAGCATATGATACTTTAGTTCTTTGACACGAGAGGAACCCTCATGAATTTCAATCAAGCAAGCCCAAATTTCACAAGCTTTTTCTTTACTAGCAATCCTAGCAAACACATCTTGACTAATGCATTCATAAATAGCATTTCTAGCTTTTGCATCCCACTTGACTTGATCACCTATATAGTTGTGTTCACCAAACCCCGCATGGGTCGCTTCCCATACCATGGGAGCAATAGCCTCTAGATAAGCACGCATGCGTGCTTTCCAATAGGCAAAGTTCTTGCTCTCGAAGATGGGAACCGAACCCCCAATCTTGGCCATTCTAGCTCTCTAGCGGTGAAGCTAGAATGATCCAATGAGCAACCTTGCTCTGATACCAATTGTAAGGATCGAATGCCTAAGAGGGGGGGGGGGTGAATTGGGCTTCTTTTCAAAAATTAGAGCAATAAAAACTTAACTACTAAAAGCCCAATTCCCTATGCAAACAACCTATGCATTCAAGTGAATAGTAATTTTGCGGTATATGAAATGCATAAGTGTAAAGGGAAAGAGAGAGTGTGCAAACTCCCGAGGAGACACGAAGACACGGAGATTTATCCCTTGGTTCGGCAAGATCGTCAAGACCTTCTTACATCCACGTTGTGGCACCCACCAAAGGGTATAGCCACTCCCAAGTCATCGAGAGCAGGGATCTTCACTAAACTTCTCTGTTCGCCAACCCAGCAAGGTGGATCTCAAGCCTTGTACAAGTTTGATCCTCCGGGCTTCCACAACCATCTTGGCAAGCTCCGGAAGGCTCTCTCCAATCACCGACTGTTTCACGGTGAATACATTCACCAAGAGACACTCCCTTACAGCTCTCGCTACACTAGAGACTCCAATCACCAAGAATAGAAGCACACAAGCACTATCTCTAGTAAGTTCTAGCCTATCTGTTGGTGTACAAGTGGTGTAGAATTGGTAGATCAACGTCTTGAATGCTTGGTAATGTGTAGAGTAGCTCTGGGTATCAAGACTTATCGAAATGACTGGTTGAAGGGGTATAAATAGCCAGCCTCCACAAAATAGCCGTTGGAAAAGTAGGGTGACATCACTGTTCTGCGAACACCGGATGATCCGATGTTCTCCCCTCAGTTGTCATCGGTCGAATCCATATTAGCTGATGTCACTTTGTCAGATATGACCGCTGATCCACCGATGTAACACTTGCCTCATCATCAGATGATCCGGTGACACTTCATCCAGAATGGTCCAGAAATAATGCTTATTGGAATGATTGACCGATGTGTTGTGGCTGTACTTCGGATGGTCTGGTGTTACAATTGGTCCAGAGTAATTGCATACTGGAATGATCCACCGACGTAACACTTTATTCATCATCGGATGATCCGGTGAGTACTCAGTTCTGAGGTCTTTTTCTTCTGTTAAACCAACTCGACCGATGTATTTATTTCTGGAATCATCGGTTCATCCAGTGAGTTGATTTTGTCTGCTTCGAGTTGTTCTAAGTGATTCTTTTGGAATTTGCTCGAGTGACCTCTTATACATTGGTTTGAATTATTCTTCTGATGATTACCAAGTCTTGGGTGTTGTCAATTTCGATGGAATAACTTTGACATATGAGCTTTTTCTTTTAGTCTTCATAAAAATCGGTTGACCTCGTGAAATAGTTTGTTTTGGGGTCTCCAATTATATCTAATGAGCAGTAGATGATATACATATAGAGTTCCTTTAGTGGGATGAGTGATATGAGAGACCTTGCATCCACAAACTCATTAGTAACATCCAAAGGTTGACATTAATCACCGAAACCATACCTCTCGGGGGCCTAGATGCTTTCAACTCTTTAATGAGTTTGTTTAACTTCATTGGTCGCCTTCTGAGTCCTGACCTCTTGTTGCACAATTCACTCATGACTTAAGCTTTCAATGCTCCACCTTGATTCTGTAGTCTTTCTTACACTATTTAGTCCAACACTTCCACATCAGTCAGTCTCAGCTTTCAGGAGTGGCATAGCTCCAATTGTTAAGTGAATAATGGCAATACATGCTTTCATTGCACCTTTCAATTCACATCTCGATACTACTATGACCACTTGACTCCATCCTTTGTTTATCCCCACAACAGAGGCATACCTCTTCCTTCTAGTTAGTCTCACCAGTCTTAGAGTTTATTTATCTTGTTTAATCTAAAGTATATTACATTTTGTACTTATATGCATATCATGTCTGTAGTAACGTGATGGTAGGTGATCAATGAGGAGCTTTGCTTGGAGGAGAAGGCTAGAGTGTCCAACTTGAAGTTCCATGGCGGACTCTTCGAAGGAAGACCAAACCAATAACAACTGACATTGTTTTAGAGTCGCAAACTAAGGCAAGCCCCGGTTTGCATTTAAAAGCTTTACAGAGTTTTGCAGTATTTCTCACATTACATATTAAGTTTCATATGTGCATTACGTATACGGTGATTGATACTCCACTTGCATGACCACAAATCCCAGGGGTTGGTTGGAACGGGTTACAGTTTGACCTGTATAGGAAATCCGGTAGAAGTCGAGTAGTTGGAATCTACTCGCGAGTGATGTAGTACTTTTCACACAGGGTTGATATAGCAAACACTCGAGATTTGAACTTGAATTTGAGATCGGACAGGGGTGGATAGGAAGCGATGAGATGTGATACCGGTCGCATAGCCCTGTTTGTGTCGATTAAGGACCGAGCCGTGTGCGGCCCTGCTTGGGCAAGTTTGATCTGTACCGGTTCCATAATGGGTTAATGGGGCCCAATAAACTGATGTAACTTGACGACTGTGGTGTTGAAGCTTGCCTGCCATCCTTGAATGGAGATGCAAAGGCAAATGGTGAAGTCTCTTCTAGCGGGCAACTTCGACGTGTCCGTGTATAAGGCCATTTTGCTAGGGATGAAGGCTTGTTTCGATATGGCGGTCTCTTGTGAAAGGTGGCCATATACGACTAGTACTGAAGTGTTAGGTAGGTACTGCTGTGAGTACTCGCTACCACTTCCGAAACTGCATATGAGTCGTGCAGTCCGGGTGTGTCCTGATTGCAATCACCGTCCCTCGCGGCAATAGAGTACCACTTGTTCACTGCGCCGTGACATAGTAAATACTGAAGAAGACAGAAGAATATGATATATTGAATCATAATTGATTTGCAAACTTGTATGGCTTAGAGATAGTACAATTAAAAGTTTACAGTTTCCCCATTCTTTACCTGTAATAGCATTATGTGCTTTGGGCATGTCATATCATCGGCAAAGCGTTTCTTGTTTGATTGTGGAGTCTATGATGTGGTGTGCTTGAAAAATATCATCTGCTACTTAAAACATGATTATAAGGATCCACTTGTAGGCGAGTCTATTTATGCTATTCCTTACCTATGCTTAGTATTCACCCTGCATATGTCTAGTGAGACGTGTTTGTCTTGCTGAGCCTTATGCTCACGTTTGTACTTTAACGATTTTTGTAGGTATTAGGTTTATTTCCGCTGTTCAGGTTGTACATGAGATCTTGAGGTATCGAGATAAATCTCATGTGAACCACGCCGCTGCTGAATGTTCTTCTTGTTGCTAATGAGAAGCGTCCTAGGGCATGGACGTTTTCTCTCCTGCTTAGTTAGGTGAGATTATGAGTATGTATTTTCCGCTGTGTGTGTACCCCTGTCGTACACTCTTATGTAAACTCTTCTTATTATGAAATGAAAACTTTATATGTTTTGGTATCCTTTTTGTGTGTGCTGTTAGGTGCCGCATCGCACGGCACCATCCAATGAGATCCTCAGATGTGTGGACTCCGGTCCCCACACACAAACTCATATATGTATGAAATACTATGCTCATATTATTTTATGTTCAGATTCACACATAGACTTCCATGTTTGAAAACTCCCCCTCAATTAAAGCCATGAGTATGCATAACCCCTATTTCACTACGAATGAAACAAAAACAAGTGAAATCCAAAAGTTTTGTTAAAATGTCAGCCAATTGTTGTGCGGTATCTACATTGTGAAGCACAATGTTTCCTTTTTCAAAATTATCATGGAGAAAGTGATACCTAATATCAACGTGCTTAGTTCTAGAATGTACCATCGGGTTTTTAGCAATGCAAATGGCACTAGTTGTAAAATCCCAAATTTTTTAAGCTTCTGTCTCCAATGTGTGGCACATGAAATAATAGTTTGAAACATGTACCTTGAAGACTAAGGTCATATGAGAGCCAATAATTTCATATGGACATGAGTAAAAATGTTAATGTGAAGCTCTAGTTAAAACCTAGAATTCCTTTTGAATTCAGCTAAGCTCAAATTTCCAAAGGTATTGAATTTAAAATTTAAACACCTGAAATATTGTGCTTTGCTCACCAGGGAAAAATCAAAAGAAATAAAACAAACAAGTATGAATAAAAGTATATATGGAAATGTACAAAATATTCAAATCAATGATCAATGTACAAAAACATATTCTTCATTTGATCAGGGTAATCAATTAAAAGCATAGGACATTATATAAATTAATATTGGGGGAAAGAATTAAATGACATGCAAATAGATTATAAAATTGTAATTTGAATCTAATTCAAATTTGCAGAAAACCAAACATGGTATATGTGGAATAGAAATATATTCAAATTAAGTGTTCAATTTCAAATCTGCAGGGGACCAATTATTGAGCACATTATTGGAAACCCATAGCCATTGAAAAAGGCAATAATTGAGAAGATTAAAATACATACATAAAACATATAAATAGGAATTTGAATCTAATTCAAATTTCAAATTGGCCAATTCAGATATTCAAATTTGTCAAACCATTTAAATATAACAGGACCAATTCTCTTTTGAATTTAGAGTCCTTATCACTTCTAGGCTTGGGTAACAAAAAGAATTAAAGGTAAGGGGATAAGGACAACAGTGGGGCCCACTAGGCAGAGGTATTCCATTTTGCTTCTGCAGCAGCGCCTCTGCTTGAGCGGCAGCACGCGCGCGTGCCAGAGGAGGCGGCAACCAGCTCTCCAGGGTGATGGGCTCCGCGTGCATGCGCGCCACGACGAGCCCCGACGCCACCTGCCCCGCTCCGTCATCGGGTATAAAAGGAACCGAGCACTCGGCGTTTCTTCGTCCTCCCGCAGCGCTCCACTCGACCGCCCAAATCACAGCAGCCCCAGCTCGAGCAAAGGCTACGTTTTGGTGCGTGCCCATACTCTCGCGACTTCCCTGAACCGAGGCTGCCGCCAGACCTAGCCCCCTGGAGTGAATTCGCAGTTTCCCTTCCAGCGCGCCTTCGACCCACCTCTGTTCCAACGTGGAGCTTTTCCTCCATGGTGAGTAGTTTCACAATTCCAGCTTCCCCCAACATCTACACTTGTGTGCGCACCTTCCTGAGCCGTTAGATAGCTATAGCCCCACTCCGGCTAGCCGAGATTTCAAATATCGCCGCCGCCTAGAGTGTGCTCCACGGTGCCCCCATCCTCCAGCCGATTTCAATCCGATTGGAATGTTGGACGATGATCAGAGAAGCACCACAAAGCTTCCAGAGCAAAAAACAGCCTTTCCCGTGCCTTGTACACCGAGAACACCGTCGCCGATCGTCGGTTTCCGCCGGTCGCCAGTGTAGGTATTTTTCCGGTGCGTTTCAGTCTAATCCGAGGCCACCATTGAATTCCTGAGGGTCGAAAACCACCGGGTGGCAAGTTCCAGCCTCGGGGAAACTAGCTTGGCGCGCTCCCGCGAGTCGCCGGCCGATCTCCGGCCATGGCGCCGTCACGGGCCGACGGAGTCGGGGGAAAGAAGATGACCCCCGCGGGATTTTCTGTGGCACCTGGATTCCATGTGACAACGCGGTTAACTCTGTGGCCCCGGTGTGGCATCGGCTGGGTGGAAAAATTTAGTGGCCACGTGTCAGCGTATTAAAGGGTTATCGTTTTCCATTTAAAAAGAATTCCAAAAAATTTCCTAGACTTTGGAATGCTATAAATTTGGCTAGGATGCTCCAAATTAGATGAAACAAATTTTGTAATTCTCCTTAGGATCTGTACTTTCCAGTGGTCCATCCCTATATTCATGAAAGGCCCTAGAGAATATTCTATAAATCAATTTGTATAATACATTGTGGAAAATATAGAAAATAGAATTATATTCAGATAATTCTGGAAATTTACCCAACCAATCATTTTGTTATGTAGAAGCTCCAGTAAAAGTTTCAGGCATAACAAATTTGTATAAGAGGGTTTAATTCAAAGTCTTTACCGAGGTTAATTATAATTCCAGAAAATAACAAATTAAATCCAGAAATTCATAAGGACTTGTAAATTCAATATCTTCCTGTAGTAAGCTTGAAAAATTGTGAAACCAGTTTTGGTAGCTTCCTTTTGATCAGTGCTATCTAGCTGTGCCATTTGTGGACATGATAAAACCTCAGGTTTTATCTGCGATTTCCTAAATGATGAAAGCTTGATAGAATTTTGTAGATCATTGTATCCCATCAGATTCTCTGAAATTTTTATGAGAATTTCTTCATCACATCTGTATACCAGAGATAAATTATCAGAGCCAAAAGAACTCATCTGCATAAGAATTAATTCTGTATAGTTTCCTAATATCCATGACTATATAGAAATTTCTTATGTACATTCTTATAATGTGAAGTAATATCAAATTACCCTACCTAAATCCAATCTAATACCCAACAGTACACCTTATTCATTCTTGAGTAACAAATATACTTCCTTTATGAGTATGACATTGCTTAAGGTGTGCATATTCATTAATTAAATTATTAATGTATATTATATGTTATATGCATATCCATTGCGATAGATGCCGTGACGGGAAGAAGTCGAAGAGGACCGGTTCGTGAAGCATCAAGCCACTGACTCTTTGACTTAGCGCAAAATAAGGCAAGCCCTGCTTTGCATTTAAAAGCTTTATAGAGTTTTGCAGCATTTCTCAAATTACGTCTTAAGTTTGATATGTGCATTACGTATAAGATGATTGACACTCCGCTTGCATGACCACAAATCCCAAGGATTGGTTGGAACGGTTTATAGTTTGACCTGTAGTGACTGCTTTGCTAATGTATAGGAAATCCGGTAGATATCGAGTAGTTGGAATCTACTCGCGAGAGGGTCACATTTTATTGATCACAAGTCAAGTAGTTGAATTCTACTTGCGAGAGAAGTCGAGTAGGGGAATCTACTCGTGAGATGTTACCAAAATGTTCACTCTTAATAATTGGAGATGTGGACAGGGATGTTCCTGTAGGACGGGACGGGCAAGGTTGTCTGATCCCGGATGAGGGGGACAATGCTTGCGACCACATTTGGGCCTGGGCCGGTAAGGGTAAGGCAAATGTGGAGGTTGGTTGTAGCCCCGTCTGTGTCGGTTAAGGACCGTCTCGTGTGCGGCCCTTTTGAGCAAGTTTGAATAGTACCGGTTACATAATGGATTAATGGGGTCCATTAAACTGATGTAGCTCGGGCACCCTCGTGTCGAAACTTATACCGCCGTCCTTCGAGGGAAGATGATCGTAAGGTGGAACCTCTAAGGAGCAACTTCGACGTGCTCGGTTAGGGACCTTACCTTTGGGATGGTATAACTGGTTCGACATCGGGATGATGGGTGAAAGGTGGCCACATACGACGTGGGAGTGGAGTACAGTGAAAGGTACTTCCGAGCGGGCGCATGTGTCGTGTATTCCGGGTGTGTCCTGATTGCAATCACCGTCCCTCGCGGTAATAGAGTACCACTTGTTCACTGAGTTGTGACGTAGTAAATACTAATAGTTAGACAAATGTGATATATTTGTTTACAAATTGCTTGAACAACCTTGTTTGGCTAAGAGATAGTACAATTAAAAATTTACAGTTTCCCCATACTTTAGCTGTAATAGCATTATGTGCTTTGGCATGTCATATCATCGGCAAAGCGTTTCTTGTTTGATTGTGGAGTCTATGATGTGCCGTGCGTGAAGAATGTCATTTGCTACTTGAAACATGAATATAAGGATCCACTTGTAGGCGAGTCTTTTATGCTATTCTTTACCTATGCTTAGTACTTACCCCTGCATATGTCTAGTGAAACGGTTAAGTCTTGCTGAGCCTTATGCTCACGTTTGCACTTTAACGATTTTTGCAGGTATTAGTTTTATTTCTGCTGTTCAGGTTGTACATGAGACTCGAGTTATCGAGATAAATCTCATGTGAACCACACCGCTGCTAAATGATCGTCATTTTGCTAGTGAGAAGCGTCATAGGGCATGGACGTTTTCTCTTATGCTTAGATAGGTGAGTATATGCTGGAATGTTTCGGTTTTTCAACCATATTCCTGTTGAAAAATTTCTATAGATCCTAGGTTATATCGTTGGGAAGTTTATGATATGTGTTACAACTTTGTAATTCAAAGTTTTTCCAAATTTGGGGCAGAACTGTATGGAAAGTGATGTTCAAATCAGCCACTTCCAAAAGAGGTGCTGTTGAAATTTTTCCAGAATTCTGTCAACTTTGAAATATCATAACTTTTGATCCAGAGCTGATCGGGAAGCAAAGAATTTTTTTTCGAAAGCTAATGAAGTTGACTGTAACTTTGGTATTCAAGTTCAGGATTGATTCTACTCTTTACTGTAGTAGAATCTGAGTTTGTTGCAAACTGGTCAATTTTGGACAGCAGATTGGCCAATGCAATTGAAATGGAAACTTGTTTATGGATAGGCATGTTCGAAACTTGCCAAAGTTGTGCAACATGTCAAGATGTATGTATGATCAGTTTATGAAACTGGAGCATTGAAAATAACTCATTAAGAGGTGTAAAAGAAGTTTAGAATCAGAGTGTCGTTTGAACATGCATGAATATGCTGCAAAGTTTTATGATTCATATACGGTTAATGTTTTTCAAGCATTGACGGTCATTCAATCTTGGAGAGTAACCGTAATTGGTCATTCTTGCAGTATGATTCGCACTCGTTCCGGCGCTGAAACGGCAGAGTCTAGTGATGATGGAAATGACTCGACTCGACCTCAAGAACCGCAGTCGACCCGATTGACGGAGTTATGGCACAAATGGTTGAGTCTCATCGTGAGAACAACCAGCTGCTTCAGACATTGGTGCAACAAGGCTTTATTCAAGCATCACGACAACGGGATCTGAATGAAAGTTCTTATTTTAATTTTCTGACAACTCAACCACCTGTATTCACGGAAGCAATAGATCCGTTGGAGGCACATCATTGGATCCGAGTTATTGAAGCTAAACTCGGTTTGATCCAGTGTGACGAGTATCATAAGGTGCACTTTGCAGTTCAGCAACTTCATGGATCTGCTGGAGCTTGGTGGGCAGAGTGTCTCGCCTTGACCATTGGAGGAGATCACGTGAATTGGAATGAATTCCGTGATGCATTCTGTTCTCGGTATATTCCGAGGGGGATTATAAAGTCGAAGCTTGAAGAGTTTGTAGAATTGACCCAAGGGGGGAGGAGTGCTCTTGAGTACTCCAGAGAATTCAACCGGTTGGCACAATTTGCACCAGACTATGTGAGTACAGAAGCTTCGAGGTGTGGCCGATTTTTCCGAGGCTTGAGTGCCAAACTTCGTGAAAGATTGGTCCTATTCAACAAAGAAGACTATAACGAATTGGTCAGTAACGCTATATGGCAGGAAGATGCTTCTCTTCATTGTCACGCGGAGATGAGGAAGAGCATCACATCAACGGATGATATTAGTGGTACTCCACCAAAATATCGTCTGATATATCATTTACCAGCCGAACCGGAAGTTCGGGTAGTTGCAAGACAGCCACCGATGCAGAGTTGGTCACCACCGTTGCAGTGGATTGAAGCACCTGAGATGCAACAGCAAGTGAGTTCTTGTGCACCACCTCCACAAGCGGCGCGAGAAGTTACTCCACTGCAGACAATGCAAAGGACAGTACATAGTGGTGGTGATAAAGAGCAGTTAGTTCTAGAAGGTCCTGCAGCTAAACAAGGCATCAGTCTAGAAGTTACTCCTCCAAGAAATATTTAATCTCGTAGGCAACAGAAGAGGATGAAAGCCGGCAGCCTCAACATTATAGCTGTCGTGGATATTCCAGTAGGAGAACCTGTGTTAGCGGGTATGTTCAGCTTAAATGCTCAACTGACATTTGTGTTGTTTGATTCTGGAGCAACACATGATTTCATCAGCAAGGAGTGCGTGTTGAAGCGTCAATTATCATCCACAACGCTATCAACACCGTATACAATAAATTCACCTGGAGGAAAAATGTTAGCCCGCCAGATTATTGCCCGAGCACCTCTATGGTTGATGGTAGGATTTACCCTACCACCTTCATTATATTGGATGGGCAGAAGATTGACATTATCTTGGGAATGACCTAGTTGACACATCATGAAGCAATCTTCAATATTAGTGCTCGTACTGTGCAACTGAATTCTAAAAGACACGGGCAACATACTTTGGTTCTGAAGAATTTGACACCACAACCTCTAGTGGTGTATAACACGGAGGCCACAAAGCTAGAGGACATTCCAGTTGTTCGGGATTACTCGGATGTGTTTCCTGACGATCTGCCAGGCATACCACCTGAGCAAGATGTGGAATTTAAGATTGAGTTAATACCAGGAACCACACCCATATCTCGAAGACCTTACAAGATGACACCCAAGGAATTGGCGGAGCTAAAAGAACAGTTGAATGAGTTACTTGAGAAGGGATTCATACGTCCCAGCTCATCACCTTGGGGATGCTCAGCGATATTCGTGAAGAAGAAGGACGAGACACTAAGGCTATGTGTCGACTATCATCCATTGAATGTTGTAACTATAAAGAACAAGTATCCCCTTCCACGGATTGACATTTTATTCGATCAATTAGTGGGTGCTAAGGTATTTTTGAAGATGGATCTTCGGTCCGGTTATCATCAGATCAAGATACGGGCTGAAGATATACCTAAGACAGCATTCTCGACAAGATACGGGCTGTATGGGTATCTTGTCATGTCTTTTGGTCTCACCAACGCACCGGCTCACTTGATGTATCTAATGAATACAGTATTCATGCCGGAGTTGGACAAGTTTGTGGTGGTCTTCATAGATGACATCTTGGTCTATTCCAAATCAGAGGAAGAACACGCCGAACATCAAAATATCGTGCTTCAACGATTAAGAGACCATAAGCTATATGACAAATTTAGCAAATGTGAATTTTGTATTAACAAGGTACCATTTCTGGGTCATGTTATCTCAGCAGACGGTATTGCTGTGGATCAAAGCAAAGTGGTGCAGGTACTTAAATGGAAATCTCCGACCTCTGTCCATGAAGTCAGAAGTTTCTTAGGTTTAGCTGGCTACTACCGGAGATTTGTTACAAGTTTATCCAAAGTGGCTATGCCTATGACAGAATTGCTGAAGAAAGGAAACAAGTATGTCTGGAGTGAAGCCTGTGAAGAGGCATTCCAGATATTGAAGAACCATCTCACAACGGCACCAGTTCTAGCTCAACCAGACACGACAAAGCCGTTTGATATTTATTGCGATGCATCAGGAACTGTTCTGGAATGCGTATTGATGCAAGAAGGACGTGTAATCGCATATGGATCAAGACAACTCCGGATTCATGAGCATCATTATCCGACTCACGAATTGGAGTTGGCTGCCGTGGTAATGGCATTAAAAATGTGGAGACACTACATAATGGGAAATCTAGTGCATCTCTACACAGACCACAAGAGCCTCAAGTACATATTCACTCAAAAGGATTTGAATATGAGGCAAAGAAGATGGTTAGAGCTTATAAAGTACTATGAACTTGAGATCCATGACAATCCGGGCAAAGCAAACGTAGTTGCCGATGCTTTGAGTCGGAAATCTCATGTTCACAACATAACCATCCTTCCGAATGAAGAGGAAGAACCAATTCTACGGTTGGTTCCCTACGGAGCTCTATATAATCTTGCTCCCATACCTTCAATCCGAGAGGAGATTATTGCAGCTCAGAAGAAAAACAAGGCTATGTCTCACATTCGAAAGAGAATGAGAGACGGAGAGGTGAAATGTTTCTGGGAAGATGAACAAGGAACTCTATGGTTCAACGATCGTATAGTAGTACCCCAGAACATGACACTCAGAAAGA
This sequence comes from Tuctoria greenei, assembly GCA_036927565.1. Lineage (NCBI taxonomy): Eukaryota > Viridiplantae > Streptophyta > Magnoliopsida > Poales > Poaceae > Tuctoria > Tuctoria greenei. The sequence continues at coordinate 177,964,382 of JAYESD010000003.1, read as the reverse complement.
AGATCTTGGATGAAAATCACCTGTCGAAGTATTCAATCCATCCAGGAAGCAATAAGATGTATCAAGAGCTTAGAATGAAATTCTGGTGGACACGAATGAAGAGAGAGATTGCAAAATATGAATCCGAGTGTGATACATGCAGAAGAGTGAAGGCTGACTATATGAGGAAAGCGGGACCACTACAACCTTTAAGTGTTCCTGCATGGAAATGGGAGGATCTCAGTATGGACTTCATTGTTGGATTGCCTCTCACGCTCCACAAGCAGAATACTATTTGGGTAATCGTAGAACGATTAACCAAGTCAACACACTTTATTCCAGTGAACACGGCATATAATGCAAAGAAGTATGCTGAGCTATATATGTCACGGATCATGTGCTTACACGGAGTTCCCCGCACCATCGTATCTGACAGAGGATCGTTGTTTGTTGCTCGTTTCTGGGAGCAACTACACGCAGCAATGGGAACTAAGTTTATCCGAAGCTCGGCATACCACCCTCAAACTGATGGACAAACTGAAAGGGTGAACCAGATCCTAGAAGATATGCTAAGGGCATGTGCCATAGATAACGGAAAGAACTGGGATGATCATTTACCATTGGCAGAGTTCTCATACAACAACGGTTATCAGTCCAGTATCAAAATGGCACCTTTTGAAGCTCTCTATGGTCGGATGTGCCACACACCACTCAATTGGTGTGAGTCATGAGAAAGAGTAATCTTCGGAGTGGATCTCACTGATGTAGCTGAAGAACGAGTTAAGCTAATTTAGGCAAATCTCAGAGCAGCTCAGTCTCGGCAGAAGAGTTATGCTGACAAGCGACATCGTCCCTTGAGCTTTAACGTCGGAAACCACGTGTACCTTCGTGTCTCTCCGATGAAAGGAATTCATCGCTTTGGAGTAAAGGAAAAGTTAGCTCCAAGATTTATCGGGCCATTTCCCATCACGGAAAGATGTGGACCCGTAGCCTATCGGCTAGAGCTATCCGCGTCCTTGTCCAGAGTACACAATGTATTCCACGTGTCTCATTTAAGTAAGTGTCTTAAAACTCCAACATAAGTCATATCTGAGGACATGGAAGAACTGAAGCCGGATCTGACCTATGACGAACAACCGATCCGGATCATTGATGAGAAGACGGGAGAGACACGAAACTGAAGATTGTGGTTCTTTAAAGTGTTATGGAAGAACCACACCATCGAGGCTACATGGGAGAGTGAAGACTATCTTCGCTCCAACTATCCGGAGTTGCTATCGTCATATCAACGATGATACACTCCGACATTTCCTCTTCTTTTGTAATCTCAGGACGAGATTCTTTTAAGGGGGGACGAATGTAAAATCCCAAAATTTTTAAGCTTTTGTCTCCAATGTGTGGCACATGAAATAATAGTTTTAAACATGTACCTTGAAGACTAAGGTCATATGAGAGCCAATAATTTCATATGGACATGAGTAAAAATGTTAATGTGAAGCTCTAGTTAAAACCTAGATTTCCTTTTGAATTCAGCTAAGCTCAAATTTGCAAAGGTATTGAATTTTAAATTTAAACACCTGAAATATTGTGCTTTGCTCACAAGGGAAAAATCAAAAGAAATAAAACAAACAAGTATGAATAAAAGTACATATGGAAATGTACAAAATATTCAAATCAACGATCAAGGTACAAAAACATATTCGTCATTTGATCAGGGTAATCAATTAAAAGCATAGGACATTATATACATTAATATTGGGGGAAAGAATTAAATGACATGCAAATAGATTATAAAAATTTAATTTGAATCTAATTCAAATTTGCAGAAAACAAAACATGGTATATGTGGAATAGAAATATATTCAAATTAAGTGTTCAATTTCAAATCTGCAGGGGACCAATTATTGAGCACATTATTGGAAACCCATGGTCATTGAAAAAGGCAATAATTGAGAAGATTAAAATACATACACAAAACATATAAATACGAATTTGAATCTAATTCAAATTTCAAATTGGCCAATTCAGATATTCAAATTTGTCAAACCATTTAAATATAACAGGACCAATTCTCATTTGAATTTAGAGTCCTTATCACTTCTAGGCTTGGGTAACAAAAAGAATAAAAGGTAAGGGGATAAGGACAGCAGTGGGGCCCACTAGGCAGAGGTATTTCGTTTTGCTTCTGCAGCAGCGCCTCTGCTCGAGCGGCTGCACGCGCGCGAGCCAGAGGAGGCGGCAAGTAGCTCTCCAGCGCGATGGGCTCCGCGTGCATGCGCGCCACGGCGAGCCCCGACGCCACCTGCCCCGCTCCGTCGTCGGGTATAAAAGGAATCGGGCGCTCGGCGTTTCTTCGCCCTCCCGCAGCGCTCCACTCGACCGCCCTAATCACAGCAGCCCCCACTCGAGCAAAGGCTACGTTTTGGTGCGCGCCCATACTCTCGCGACTTCCCTGAACCGAGGCTGCCGCTGGACCTAGCCCTCCGGAGTGAATTCGTGGTTTCCCTTCCGGCGCGCCGTCGACCCACCTCTGTTCCAACATGGAGCTTTTCCTCCATGGTGAGTAGCTTCACAATTCCAGCTCCCCCAGCATCAACACTTGCGTGCGCACCTTCCTGAGCCGTTAGATAGCCATAGCCCCACTCCGGCTAGCCGAGATTTCAAATCTCGCCGCCGCCTAGAGTCTGCTCCACGGTGCCCCCATCCTCCGGCCGATTTTAATCCGATTGGAATGTTGGACGATGATCAGAGAAGCACCACAAAGCTTCCAGAGCAAAAATCAGCCTTTCCCATGCCTTGTACACCGAGAACACCGTCGCCGACCGTGGTTTCCACCTGTCGCCGGTGTAGGTATTTTTCCGGTGCGTTTCAGTCCAATCCGAGGCCACCATTGAATTCCTGAGGGTTGAAAACCCCCGGGTGGCAAGTTCCAGCCTCGGGGAAACTAGCTTGGCACGCTCCGGCGAGTCGTCGGCCGATCTCCGGCCATGGCGCCGTCACGGGCCGCCGGAGTCGGGGGAAAGAAGATGACCCCCAGGGGGATTTTCTGTGGCACCCGGATTCTATGTGACAACGCAGTTAACTCTATGGCCCCGGTGTGGCATCGGCTGGGTGGAAAAATTTAGTGGCCACGTGTCAGCGTGTTAAAGGGTTATCCTTTTCCATTTAAAAAGAATTCCAGAAAATTTCCTAGACTTTGGAATGCTATAAATTTGGCTAGGATGCTCCAAATTAGATGAAACAAATTTTGTAATTCTCCTTAGGATCTGTACTTTCCAGTGGTCCATCCCAATATTCATTAAAAGCCCTAGAGAATATTCTATAAATCAATTAGTATAATACATTGTGGAAAATATAGAAAATAGAATTCTATTCAGATAATTCTGGAAATTTACCCAACCAATCATTTTGTTATGTAGAAGCTCCAGTAAAAGTTTCAGCCATAAAAATTTGTATAAGAGGGTTTAATTCAAAGTCTTTGCCTAGGTTAATTATAATTCCAGAAAATAACAAATTAAATCCAGAAATTCATAAGGACTTGTAAATTCAATATCTTCATGTAGTAAGCTTGAAAAATTGTGAAACCAATTTTGGTAGCTTCCTTTTGATCAGTGCTATCTAGCTGTGCCATTTATGGACATGATAAAACCTCAGGTTTTATCTGCGATTTCCTAAATGATTAAAGCTTGATAGAATTTTGTAGATCATTGTATACCATCAGATTCTCTGAAATTTTTATGAGAATTTCTTCATCACATCGGTATACCAGAGTTAAATTATCAGGGCCAAAAGAACTCATCTGCGTAAGAATTAATTCTGTATAGTTTACTAATATCCATGACTATATAGAAATTTCTTATGTACATTCTTATAATGTGAAGTAATATCAAATTACCCTACCTAAATCCAATCTAATACCCAACAGTACACCTTATTCATTCTTGAGTTACAAACATACTTCCTTTATGAGTATGACATTGCTTAAGTTGTGCATATTCAATAATTAAATTATTAAAGTATATTATATGTTATATGCATATCCATTGCGATAGACGCTGTGACGGAAAGAAGTCGAAGAGGACCGGTTCGTGAAGCATCAAGCCACTGACTCTTTGACTTAGCGCAAACTAAGGCAAGCCCCAGTTGGCATTTAAAAGCTTTACAGAGTTTTGCAGTATTTCTCACATTACATCTTAAGTTTGATATGTGCATTACGTATAGGGTGATTGATACTTCACTTGCATGACCACAAATCCCAAGGATTGGTTGGAACGGTTTATAGTTTGACCTGTAGTAACTACTTTGCTAATGTATAGGAAATCCGGTAGAAGTCGAGTAGTTGGAATCTACTCGTGAGAGGGTCACATTTTATTGATCACAAGTCAAGTAGTTGAATTCTACTTGCGAGAGAAGTCGAGTAGGGGAATCTACTCATGAGATGTTACCAAAATGTTAACTCTTAATAATTGGAGATGTGGACGGGGATGTTCATGTAGGACGGGACGCGCAAGGTTGTCTGATCCCGGATGAGGGGGACAATGCTTGCGACCACATTTGGGCCTGGGCCGGTAAGGGTAAGGCAAATGTGGAGGTTGGTTGTAGCCCCGTCTGTGTCGGTTAAGCACCGTCTCGTGTGCGGCCCTGTTGAGCATGTTTGAATAGTACCGGTTACATAATGGATTAATGGGGTCCATTAAACTGATGTAGCTCGGGCACCCTCGTGTCGAAACATATACCGCCGTCCTTCGGTGGAAGGTGATCGTAAGGTGGAACCTCTAAGGAGCAACTTCGATGTGCTCGGTTAGGGACTTTACTTTTGGGACAGTAGAACTGGTTCGACATCGGGATGACGGGTGAAAGGTGGTCACATACGACGTGGGAGTGGAGTACAATGAAAGGTACTTCCGAGAGGTCTTATGTGTCGTGTATTCTGGGTGTGTCATGATTGCAATCACCGTCCCTCGCGGTAATAGAGTACCACTTGTTCACTGAGTTGTGACATAGTAAATACTAATAGTCAGACAAATATGATATATTTGTTTACAAATTGCTTGAACAACCTTGTTTGGCTTAGAGATAGTACAATTAAAATTTTACAGTTTCCCCATACTTTAGCTGTAATAGCATTATGTGCTTTGGGCATGTCATATCATCGGCAAAGCGTTTCTTGTTTGATTGTGGATTCTATGATGTGCCGTGCCTGAAGAATTTCATTTGCTACTTAAAACATGAATATAAGGATCCACTTGTAGGCGAGTCTTTTATGCTATTCTTTACCTATGCTTAGTACTTACCCATGCATATGTGAGTGAGACGGTTAAGTCTTGCTGAGCATTATGCTCACGTTTGTGCTTTAACGATTTTTGTAGGTATTAGTTTTATTTCTGCTGTTCAGGTTGTACATGATACTCGAGTTATCGAGATAAATCTCATGTGAACCACGCCGCTGCTAAATGATCGTTATGTTGCTAGTGAGAAGCGTCCTAGGGCATGGACGTTTTCTCTTATGCTTAGATATGTGAGAATATGAGTACGTAATTCCGCTGCGTGTGTACTTCTGATGTACACTATTTTATAAATTCTGAATATAATTATAAAATGAAAATTTTGTATATTTTGGCATTCTTTTCGTGTGTGCTGTTAGGTGCCGCATCGCACGGCACCACCCAATGAGATCCTCGGTTGTGTGGACCCCGGTCCCCACACTAGTGTTATCAAAAAACAGTGGAACACTATCTAGATCAACCCCATAGTCCTTAAGTGTTTGAACAATCCAAAGAATTTGTGAACAAGCGCTAGCAGCAGCTACATATTCAGATTCGGCGGTGGATTGTGCAACTGAATTTTGTTTTCTAGAGGACCAAGCAACAAGTGAATTACCAAGAAAATGACAAGCACCGAAAGTACTTTTACTATCAATCCTACAACCTCCAAAATCAGCATCGGAAAAAGCTTTCAAAGTAACGGTTGAGGAAGAAGGAAGAAAAATGCCAAATTATTGAGTTCCATGTAAGTACCTGTGAATCCTTATGATGACTTGACGATGTGAAGCACGTGGGGAGGCTTGAAAATGTGCACAAAGACATACGCTGAATTGTATGTCTGGTCTTGATGCCGTGATGTACAAAGTGATCCGATCATGCTTCTATATTCTTTTTGATCCACGGGTTCACCATCTTCATCAAGTTCAAGTGTTGTTGATGTTCCCATTGGTGTCTGAAGAGGCTTGCTTTTGTCCATGTTGAAGCGCCTTAGGAGGTCTTTTGTATACTTAGTTTGATGCACAAAGGTACCCTCCTTGATTTGCAGTTCCAAAATGTACGTGAGTTCTTCCATTATACTCATCTCAAATTTTGAACTCATCATTGCTGAAAACTTGGACACAAGATCATGAGAATCACAACCAAAGATAATATCATCCACATACACTTGAACGAATAATGAGTCATTGCCATGCTTAAGCACAAAAAGAGTTTTATCAACCTTGCCCATGGTAAACCCCTTTTCAAGTAAGAATGTTTTTAACCTATCGTACCATGCTCTAGGGGCTTGTTTGAGACCGTACAAGGCTTTGGACAGTTTGTAAACATGATTAGGAAAATCTGAATTTTCAAAACCCGGTGGTTGTTTGACATAAACCTCCTCATCTATGTTGCCATTAAGAAAAGAACTTTAACATCCATTTGATATATCTTAAAACCTTTAGATGCAGCAAAATCTAACAAAATTCTTATAGCTTCTAATCTAGCAACAGGAGCAAAAGTTTCATCAAAATCTAGACCTTCAACTTGAGTGAAACCTTGAGCAACCAACCTAGCCTTATTCCTAACCACAACCCCATCCTCACTTTGTTTATTTTTAAACACCCATTTAGTTGCAATTAATGTGTGACCTTGAGGTGGAGGTACAAGTTTCCAAACATTATTTCTTTCAAAATTTTCTAACTCTTCTTGCGTGGAAATAATCCAAGATTCATTAGTGAGTGCGTGTGATATATCTTTGGTTTCAAAAGAAGCAACAAAAGCAGAATGGGCATGGGAGTTTGGATCACAAAACGTGGACCGTGTGACCCATTCATGCAAGCTTCCAAAAATCTGTTGTGGGGATGATTCTTGAAGATCTGTAGAGGAACACATGTCTCACAAGCTTCTTCTTTATCAGGGTCATTGCAGCTTGATGAGCTTGTGGCTTGTGGACGATCAGGACAAGTAGTGATGGTAGTCGGAGTTTGTTCACAGTTTGGAGCTGGACATGTGTCAACTTCGGAACTACTAGGCAGTATCACGGCTCTTCTTCATCTTCGAAAATACCATCCCCCTGAGGATATGGATCTGGTCCTGATATACTGGAGCTAGTACATGGGCTAGCTTCATCAAAAAAAAATTCACAAGTCTCCACAATTCTGTTAGTGTCAAGTAAAAACACACGGTAGCCTCTAGTGTGAGATGGATAACCAAGAAACATGCCATCAATGGATCTAGGTTCAAATTTATCAAGATTACCATGTTTCTTAACAAAGCATTTGCAGCCAAAGACCCGAAAGTGTGTAACACTAGGCCTATGTCCAAACCGGAGCTCATATGGTGTTTTACCTAGCTTAACGCCCAAGAAAACACGATTTGAGACATAACAAGCGGTTGCAATTGTATTAGCCCAAAATTTCCTAGGAGTTTGATATTCATCAAGCATAGTCCTAGCCATCTCAACTAAGGTTCTGTTCTTTCTTTCTACAACACCGTTTTGTTGTGGTACATATGGTGAAGAAAATTGATGATCTATTCCATTTTCAGCACAAAAATGATCAAAAGATTGATTTTTAAATTCAGTTCCGTTATCACTTCTAATTGCTTTTAAAGATCCTAGGTTATCAATTGATAATCTAAGAAATAAAGTTCTAAAGTGACTAAAATCTGCATTCCTAGACGCCATCAAGTAAAGCCAAGTGTATCTAGAATAATCATCAACAATAATAATAACATATCATTTACCTCCGAAGGATTGAACACGTGAAGATCCTACGGTGTCAAGATGCAAAAGTTGACCCGGTTCAGTTGTCATGATCATTGTGGGAGGAGTATGTGAACCTGCAACCATCTTAGCATGTCTACAAGAAGAGCACACAATATATTTGTCCCCTTTAAGCTTAGCCAGCCCACGTATGCGATCAAGAGTACTAACACGCGTTAGGTGATCAAAGCCTACGTGACCAAGTCTACGGTGCCAAAAATATAAGTCCTTTGAATCATTAGCAACTAGACACCTATGCTTAGAGGAAGACATATCAAAGTCAGCTTTAAATACTCTTCCAAAACGAAACATGTTAAACAAAAGCTCACTATTTTAATCTACAACTTTGCAGCAATTTTTAGTGAAAGTTATTTCCAAATTCTCCTCAAGCAATTGAGAAGCAGAAAGCAAGTTGTACATCAAATTTTTAACAAGCGCCACATCCTTCAAAGTGTAGTGATCATTTACACACGTGACAAAAAAGAGAGGGAGGAGAACCATTCTTTGTTACCAGTCATGTGGCATGGGGAACCTGAATCCACGATCCAAATGTTCTCCTTCCTCAAGCGTGTAACCTACATAGAAGCACAATACGTCGATGACTCAATACTGGGGTTAGTCAAAAGGCATTTTAGGAATCCAGTACTGAGTCACGCGACGTGCAGCAGGAAAAACATGTGAAAGCTGAGATAAAACAACAGGTTTATAAGTCAAAGGTTGAGGTTTTCTGTTCTTAACAATTGATTTAGAAGTTGTTCCTTGTTTAGAGTGAAAAACAGTACCTCTGGAGGTAAAAGCAGAAGGTATGGAGGCAAAAACTGAAGCTCCAGAGGGAACAATAGAAGGTCCGGGAGCTCTCAGAGCTATCGGAACTACCGGAGCTGCCTTTGTAGATTTCTTGTCAAAAGTTCCGGATGCTACCTTTTCAAATTTCTGACTCATTAAAGCAGGTTACATGTTTCTAATTTTAGGTTTAGCATGAAAGTTATGAGACCTAGCAAACATTTTATTCTTTTTAATTTGTTTAGCTAGTCTATAACAAAAATCTATGACATGACCATATTTTTCACAATAAGTACAATGAAATTTAATTTTGTAATCATGTCTTGATGAGCACCCAACATTAGAAACAGAATTAGAAAGTACTCCCGCATATTTGAGAACCACTTCTTTTTGTTTAGGAACAGTTTGAATCAAACCACTTCCTAATGACTTTCCAATTTTAAGTGTATGTGCCTTAGCATGAGCATGAGAACAAAACCTAAACCAGTTTTGTCGTTGCAAGACTTGGATGAATTCAGCAGCAAGTTTAAGTTCTTATTCCCATTACAAAACCGATCTAATGTCCTATGCATGTTATCAAGTTTTTTGGACAAATCAAGGAAATTTTAACATGAAGATTTTCCTTTTAATTTGCAATTAGAATAGTATTTAACTTCATGAGAACGTAAAGCATTGTTCAACATTAAAATTTCCTTCATAGCATCTTTTAGTTTCTTTTCAAGATCATCACAGCTAGAACAATGCAAATCACTTGTAGAACACGAAGCATCTTTTAAGTTTCCAATATTAAGTGCAGCAAGCTTTTTTTTTCTTTTCAATTTCAAGTTCAAGTCTATCTAGAGTGGAGGAGTGTGCAGTTCTTAGTGTAGACAATTATTCATAGATAAAGTCACATGAGGGACATGCATCATCACTAGGAATCAAAGTTTTTAAACGGTTGATTTCAGATTTTAGTGATTCAATTTTAGCAGCATTATCCCTAAGATTTTTGTCCTTTTTCTTGACAATAATAGTTGCACGAGAAATAGCATCACACATTTCATTATAGGTAGAACATACCTCATCGCCATCACTGTTGTGTTTTGCATCCTCCCGACTTGATCTTGATCTTGTTTTGCCCGCCATGAAGCATAAGTTGGCCAGATCATCATCATCTTCATCACTTTCAAAGTCTACAATACTTGAACTGAGTTCTTGAAGTGCGGTGATGAAGCTGTTAATCATCTTGCGTCCTATGGTACCCTTCTTTTTCTTGATGGGATTTCAAGAGGTGGTCTTGACCTTGTTCTGTTTTTCATCACGGGTAGTAGGACCTAAAAGGTTAGGGCATTCTGTACGAAAGTGTCCTTTCTTACCACATTCAAAATAGCGTTGAGGTCCGGAGCTTCCTCTCCTTCTAGTTCTCACATCTTGCGATGCTTTTGAGAATCTAGTAGAAATGAGTGCTAACTCCTCTTCTGGAAATTCCTTGATATACTCCAGGGTTAGTGAGGACAACAAAGCAAGAGTATTGCAAGATGATGATTGGCCGGAGCTAGGCATATCACGTTGTGAGACAAATGCAATAGACTTATTTGGGTTCTTACGTGATAAGATGTCAATTTCATGAGTTTTTAATCTAGAATAAAGCGCATCTAATGTAAGAGAACTCATGACAGTTCATTCACGAATAGATGTTACTTTAATCTCCCAAATTGACATGTCTAATGCGCTAAGAAGTTGCCTAGCATTCTCAGCATCAGAAAAGTTAACATTGACACTACGTAAGTTGCTGAGAATTTTATTGAAGCGAGCAAAGAGGTCATCGATGGACTCATCGGGTTGCATCTCAAAATGCATATATTCCTTTTTTAACGTATCTTGTTTCACCTCCTTGATTGTGTTTAAGCCTTCATGATAATCACAAAGAGTTCTCCAAACTTCATATGCTGATCGGAGGTGTGCAACACGATCAAAGTCGCTTTGTGTGAGTCCCTGTATGATCAAGTTCTGAGCCTTGTTGTTGTTTTCGATGTCTCATAGGTTTGTAGCCGTAACTTGATCGTTTGATGGAACATAATAAGGCTTGTACACCTTCTCCCATATTGCAAAGCCTTGCGCCTGGATGAAAGCTTCCATGCGTGCCTTCCAAACCTGAAAATCTATACCACTAAACACACAAGGTTTGGCGGAGTATTTCTCCATGATGATTAGTCAAAAACATGTGCAAATCACAATGTTTAGACCACTGTGGATCTGATTCCAATTGTAGGATCAAAGAGCACGCGAAAAGCTACCAGAGGGGGGTGAATGGTAGATTTAAAAATCTTACGCAGCAGAAACAATTAAATCCCAACCCCTTTGGCAGAAACACGATCTGTTAGAGAAATCGTGTATGAAACTGATCTAAACGGGTTTCACCATGCCAATAGTGATATATATCAGAGAGAATCAAGTCACGAAGAAGACACAAGAAGAATCACTCAAATCCGTCGAGAGGAACTCAAGTTATGATCGAAAGATCGAACAAAGGTCAATATGTCCTACCCGAGAAAAACAGTTCTGGAACGTTGCAAAGAAACTCGTGTGGATCAGAAACAACAAATCCAATGACCGTGAAATTTTTATATATGATATATAATCAAGTTGTGAAGACAACCCAAAAAGAATCACATCATTTGGATCTGTAAAACTCGAGTTATGATAAAACCACCGACAAAAGGTAGTGCTGTCCAGAAACTCGACGAGTGAAACTTGTCTGGAACAAGTCGGACGAACAAGGCACAAAAGTTCCTTCAAACTACGAATTTTATTCAATAGAAAACAAGAGAAACAACCCCAAAGCCCTCTCTCATGAGCTCTGGTCTTCCTTGCTTATATAACTAGCCCTTAGGCCAACCCAATCTCAACTAGGACTCCAATCCTACTCAGATCACGAATCGTAACTTTCCATAACTGCTCAAGATCTTCCTATTCGCAGATTGAAACAATATCGAGACTTCCTAACAAACCAGGAACACATCCCATATTCCTAAAACACTCGTTTTTTCGTGCGGCACATGAAAACTTCCATAACCAACTAAATACTTTCCATATTGAGCCATAACCGACTCCGCCGCAGCCCAAGTCATCAACCAGTACGATCTGATCCTTCCAATCAGATCTTCCTTCCTTAATCCGTCTCCAGAAGCATGTTGCCACGTCATACACCGCATGCGTACGTGCGAACACCTTCCTTTGACCTTCATATGCACTGCCCTTGATTCAATCATCCTGCGCGACCTCCTGACCCACTCAACCACAATTCCTCCTGAACTTAGTTGTTGGAACTTGCACATGAATAAACAACCAATTCGTACGAGCCCAAGTACGCGACATGACTCAAGTCAATTCCGAACACAACACTTTACATGAGCACCACACATAAGCATGTTGCAAAACCACAGTAAAACGATATCATCCATATCAACCAAAACACACCAAAAACATAGCAAATGAATACTAAGCAATCTTTCCAACAATGTAAAACAGTGGAACACTATCTGGATCAACCCCATAGTCCTTAAGTGTTTAAACAATCCAAAGAATTTGTGAACAAGCACTAGTAGCAGCTACATATTCAGATTCAGCCATGGATTGTGCAACTGAATTTTGTTTTCTAGAGGACCAAGCAACAAGTGAATTACCAAGAAAATGACAAGCACCCGAAGTACTTTGCCTATCAATCCTACAACCCCCAAAATAAGCATCAGAAAAAGCTTTCAAAGTAATGGTTGATGCAGAAGGGAGAAAAATGCCAAATTCTTGAGTTCCATGTAGTACCAGAGAATCCTTTTGATGGCTTGACGATGTGAAGCACGTGGAAAGGCTTGAAACCGTGCACAAAGACATACGCTGAATTGTATGTCCGGTCTTGATGCCGTGAGGTACAAAAGTGATCCAATCATGCTTCTATATTCTTTTGGATCCACGGGTTCACCATCTTCATGAAGTTCAAGTGTTGTTGCTGTTCCCATTGGTGTCCGAAGAGGATTTCTTTTGTCCATGTTGAAGCGCCTTAGGAGGTCTTTTGTATACTTCGTTTGATGAACAAAGGTACCCTCCTTCGTTTGCTTGATTTGCAGCCCCAAAAAGTACGTGAGTTCTCCCATCATACTCATCTCAAATTCTGAACTCATCATAGCTGAAAACTTGGACACAAGATCATGAGAAGCACAACCAATGATAATATCATCCACATACACTTGAACGAATAATGAGTCATTGCCATGCTTAAGCACAAAAAGAGTTTTATCAACCTTGCCCATGGTAAACCCCTTTTCAAGTAAGAATTTTTTTAACCTATCATACCATGATCTAGGGGCTTGTTTGAGACCGTACAAGGCTTTGGACAGTTTGTAAACATGGTTAGGAAAATCTAAATTTTCAAAACCCGACGGTTGTTTGACATAAACCTCCTCATCTATGTAGCCATTAAGAAAAGCACTTGTAACATCCATTTGATAAAGCTTAAAACCTTTAGATGCAGCAAAAACTAAGAAGATTCTTATGGCTTCTAATATAGCAACAGGAGCAAAAGATTCATCAAAATCTGGACCTTCAACTTGAGTGAAACCTTGAGCAACCAACCTAGCCTTATTCCTAACCAGAACCCCATCCTCACTTTTTTTATCTTTAAACACCCATTTAGTTCCCATTAAAGTGTGACCTTGAGGTGGAGGTAAAAGTTTCCTACCATTATTTCTTTCAAAATTTTCTAACACTTCTTGCATGGCAATAATCCAAGATTCATTAGTGAGTGCGTGTGATATATATTTGGGTTCAAAAGAAGCAACAAAAGCATAATGTGCATGAGAGTTTTGTGGGACCTATGTGTGCTGAATACATTGGCTTTGACAATAAATGTTTTGAATGCTGCCATAACCTCATTTAGCAAGGTCTGACTCTAGCTCCGAGCTTCTGCAAGGTCCGATGTAAGGTCTGACTTGCTTTGTCTAGGTCCAACATGTTTTTGTGTAGCTCTGGTGAGCTTTGTCTTTAGCTCTGGCATGTCATTGATAGCTCTGACATGTCTTTGATAGCTCCGATATGTTTTGCTAGGTCCGACTTATGTTGGTTAGCTCCGGCGTGTCTTTGTTAAGCTCCGACATGTTTCTCTAGCTCCGACCTTTGGGATGACTAGTTCTGACTAGTTTTGGTCAGCTTCAGCGCTAGGTTGTACTAGCTTTGGTAAGCTCCAGCTCAAGCTCCTGTTAGTTTGGCTAGGTTCGGAGCTTGATCGCAATTTTCCTGCCTTTATCTTGCAATGTTTTGAACTTGCTTTATATTATTAGAAAGATTGCTTAGTATTCATTTGCTAGGTTTTTGGTGGGTTTTGGTTGATATGGCTGATATCGTTTTGATATGCTTTGCAACATGCTTATGTGAGGTGCTCACATAAGGTGTTGTGTTCATAACTAACTTGAGTCAAGTCGCGGACTTGGGCTCGTACGGATTGGTTGTTTGTTCATGTGCAGGTGTTGCTTGAGTTCAAGTCATGGCTGGTGACAGGATCCTTTGGACTAGTCTCAGGGAGTAGATAAGGTCCCAACAACCAAATTCAGGAGGAATTGTGGTTGAGCGGGTGAGTAGTTTTGCGCAGGATGATTAAATCAAGGGCAGTGCATATGAAGGCTACTGGATGTCGAAGGAAGGTGTTTGCATGTATGCATGCGGTGCATGATGTGTCAACATGGTTCCGAGTATGGTTTATGGATGGGAAGACCTATTTGGAAGGATCGGATTGTATCGGTTGAAGACTTTGGCTGCGGCGGAGTCGGTTATGGCTCGGTATGGAAAGTATCGAGTTGGTTATGATAGGGTTTCGTGTGGGTCATGAATTTGAGTTGTTTTAGGAATGTGGGATACGTTCCTAAGGTGTTTCGAAGTCTTAAGATTGCTTCTATTTGTGTATAGAAGAGTCCTAAGTAGTTATGGAAAGTTTTGATTCGTGATCTGAGTAGGATTAGAGTCCTAATTTGAGTTGAGTTGGCTTTCGAGCTGGTTATATAAGCAAGGGAGGCCAGAGCTCGTGGTAGACGACTTTGGGGCTGTTCCTCTTATGTTCTATTGAATAAAATTCGTAGTTTTAAGGAGCTTTTGTGCCTCGTTCGTCCGACTTGTTCCAGACAAGTTTTACTCGTCGAGTTTCTAGAGAGCACTACATTTCATTGGTGGTCTTATCATAACTCGAGTTTTACAGATCCAATTGATGTGATTCTTGTTGGGTTGTTTTCACAACTTGATTATCTATCATCTGTACAAATTTCACGGTCATTGGATTTGTGGTTTATGATCTACACGAGTTTCTTTGCAGCGTTCCAGAACTGTTTTTCTCGAGTAGAACATATTGACCTTTGTTCGATCTTTCAATCATAACTTGAGTTTCACTCGACGGATTTGAGTGATTCTTCTTGTGTTTTCTTCGTGACTTGATTCTATCTGATATATATCACTTTTGTCACGGTGAAACACGTTTAGTTTAGTCTCACACACAATTTCTCTAACAGATCGGTTTTCTGCCGAAGGGGTTGGGTTTTAATTGTTTCCGCTGCGTAAGATTTTTAAATCTACCATTCACCCCCCTTCTGGTAGCTTTTAACGTGCTCTTCAATCCTACAATTGGTATCAGGGCCACGGTGCTCCAATTACTATGATTTGCACGTGTTTTTGACTAATCATCATGGAGAAATACTCCGCCAAATCTTGTGTGTTTGCTGGTATTGATTTTTTGGTTTGAAAAGCACGCATGGAGGCTTTCATCCAGGCACAAGGCTTCGCAATATGGGAGAAGGTGTACAAGCCTTACAAAGTGCCACCTAACGATCAAGTTACGGCTACAAACCTTCGGGACGTTGACAACAACAACAAAGCCCGAAACTTGATCATCCAAGGACTCACTCAGAGCGACTTCGACCGCGTTGCACATCTCCGATCGACATACAATGTATGGAGAGCACTTTGTGACTATCACGAAGGATCCAACACAATCAAGGAGGTAAGGCAATATATGTTCAAGAAAGAATAGATGCACTTCGAGATGCAACCCGGTGAGTGCATTGATGATCTCTTCGCTCGCTTCAATAAAATTCTCAGCAACTTATGTAGTGTCAATGTTAACTTTTCTGATGCTGGGAATGCTAGGCAACTTCTTAGTGCATTAGACATGTCAACCTGGGAGATGAAAGTTACATCTATTCGTGAATGAACTGTCACGAGTACACTTACTTTAGATGTGCTTTACTCTAAACTAAAAACTTATGAAATTGACATCTTATTACGTAGGAACCCAAACAAGTCTATTGCATTTGTCTCACAACGTGATATGCTTAGCTCTAGCCAATCATCATCTTGCAATACTCTTGCTTTGTTGTCTCACTAACCCTGAAGCGGATCGAGGAATTTCCAGAAGAGGAGTTAGCACTCATCTCAACTAGATTCTCAAAAGCATTGCAAAATGTGATAACTAGAAGGAGAGGAAGCTCCGGACCTCAACACTATTTTGAATGTGGTAAGACAGGACACTTTCGTACAGAATGCCCTAACCTTTCAGGTCCTTCTACCTGTGAGGAAAAATGGAACAAGGTCAAGACCACCTTTGGAAACCCCAACATGAAAAAGAATGGTACCATAGGACGCAAGATGATTAACAGCTTCATCACTACACTTCAAGAGCTCGGTTCAAGCGATTTAGACTTTGAAAGTGATGAAGATGATGACAATCTGGCCAACATATGCTTCATGGCGGGCAAAACAAGATCAAGATCAAGTCAAGAGGATGTAGAACACAATAGTGACGACGATGAGGTATGTTCTACCTGTAATGAAATGTGTGATGCTATTTCTCGTGCAACTATTATTGTCAAGAAAAAGGACAAAAAGCTTAGGGATAATGCTGCTAAAATTGAATCACTAGAATCTAAAATCAACCGTTTAAAAACTTTGATTCCTAGTGATGATACATGTCTCTCATGTGACTTAATCTATGAACAATTGTCCACATTAAGAAATGCACACTCCTCCACTCTAGATAGAATTGATGAAGAAATTAAAAAGAACAAATAGTTTGCTGCATTTAATGATAAAAACTTAAAAGATGCTTCTTGTTCAACAGATGATTTGCATTGTTCTGCATGTGATAATCTTGATAAGAAACTAAAAGATACAGTGAATGAAATTTCCATTCTTAACAATGCTTTATGTTCTCATGAAGTTAAATACTTTTCTAATTGCAAATTAAAAGTAAAAACTTCAAGTGGACACTGCCTAGAATTGTCTAAAAAGCTTGGTGACAACAATAGGACGCTAGAGCAATTTTGTGTTGGGAACAAAAATCTAAACTTGCTACTGAGTTCATCTAAATCTTGTAATGATAAAACTGGTTTAGGTTTTGATTCTCATGTTTATTCTAAAACACATCCACCTCAAATTGTAGAATCATTTGGAAGAGGTTTAATCAAAACTGTCCCTAAACAAAAGGATGTGATCTTTGAATTTGCAGGAGTGCTTTCTAATTCTGTTTCTAATGCTGGGTGCTCATATAGGCATGATTACGAAATTAAATTTCATTGTACTTATTGTGATAAATATTGTCATGTCTTAGATTTTTGTTATAGACTTGCTAAACAAATTGAAAAGGATAAAATGTCTGCTAGATCTCATAACTTTCATGTTAAACCTAAAACTAGAAACATGCAACCTGCTTTAATGAGTCAAAAATTTTAAAAGGTAGCTTTCGAACCCTCTGGTAAGAAACTTGCGAAGATAGCTTTGGTAGTTCCGATAGCTCCGAAAGCTCCCGGACCTTCTGTTGTTTCCTCCGGGGCTTCAGTTTTTGCTTTCGGACCTTCGGTTTGTGAATCCGCAGCTTCAGCTATTTCTTTCAAAACAAATGTACTTACCTCTAGAGCTTCTGGTTTTTGCTCTAAACGAGTAACAACTTCTAAATCAATTGTTAAGAACAGAAAACCTCAACCTTTGACTCATAAACCTGTTGTTTTGACTCAGCTTTCGCGTGTTTTTCCTGCTGCACGTCGTGTCTCAGTACTGAATACCTAAATGCCTTTTGACTAACCCCGGTATTGAGTCATCGACGTATTGTGCTCCTATGTAGGTTACACGCTTGAGGAAGGAGAACATTTGGATTGTGGAATCAGGTTGCTCATGCCACATGACCGGTAACAAAGAATGGTTCTCCTCCCTCTCTTTTGTGTCACGTGTAGAGAATGTTACTTTTGCTGATAATTCTTCAACTCCTATAATTGCTAAGGGTTCGGTTAGAATAAATGATCACTACACATTGAAGGATGTGGCACTTGTCAAAAATTTGAAATACAACTTACTTTCTGTTTCACAATTGCTAGATGAAAATCTATAAATTATTTTCAATAACAACTGCTGCAAAGTCGTGGTTCAAATAGTGAGCTTATTTTTAACATGTCTCGGTTTCGAAGAGTTTTTAAAGGTGATTTTGATATGTCTTCCTCTAAGCATAGGAGTCTAGTTGCTAATGATTCAAAGGACTTATATTTTTAGCATCGTAGACTTGGTCACGTAGGCTTTGATCACCTATCGCATGTCAGTGCTCTTGATCGCATACGTGGGCTGCCTAAGCTTAAAGGGGACAAAGAAATTGTGTGCTCTTCTTGTAGACATGCTAAGATGGTTGCAGGCTCGCATACTCCTCTCACAATGATCATGACAACTGAACCGGGTCAACTTTTGCACCTTGACACCGCAGGACCTTCACGTGTTCAATCCTTCGGAGGTAAATGGTATGTTCTTGTTATTGTTGATGATTATTCTAGATACTCTTGGGTTTACTCTATGGCGTCTAAGAATGAAGCTTTTAGTCACTTTAGAACTTTATTTAATAGATTATCAATTGACCACACAGGATCTTTAAAAGCAATTAGAAGTGATAATGGAAATGAATTTAAAAATCAAACTTTTGATCACTTTTGTGCTGAAAATGGAATAGATTATCAGTTTTCTTCACCATATGTACCTCAACAAGACGGTGTCATAGAAAGAAGAACAGAACCTTAGTTGAGATGGCTAGGACTATGCTTGATGAATATCAAACTCCTAGGAAATTTTGGGCTGATGCGATTGCAACAGCTTGTTATGTCTCAAATCATGTTTTCTTGCGCGCTAAGCTAGGTAAAACACCATATGAGGTCAGGTTTGGACATAGGCCTAGTGTTACGCACTTTCGGGTCTTTGGTTGCAAATGCTTTGTTAAGAAACATGGTAGTCTTGATAAATTTGAACCTAGGTCTATTGATGGCATGTTTCTTGGTTATCCATCTCATACTAGAGGCTACCGTGTGTTCTTGCTTGACACTTACAAAATTGTGGAGACTTGTGAGGTATCTTTTGATGAAGCTAGCCCAAGTACTAGCTCCTGTATTGCAGGACCAGATTCATATCATCAGAGGGAGGGTATTTTTGAACATGAAGAAGAGACCATGATACTGCATAATAGTCCCGAAGTTGACACATGTCCAGCTCCGAACTTTGAACAAGCTCCGACTACCACATCTGCTTGTCCTGATTGTCCACGAGCCACAAGCTCATCAATCTGCAATGAACCTGATGAAGAAGAAGCTTGTGAGACATTTGTTCCCCTACGGATGGTCAAGAATCATCCCCCACAACAGATTATTGGAAGCTTTCATGAACGGGTCACACAGTCCAGGTTTTGCGATCCGAACTCTCATGCTCATTCTGCTTTTGTTGCTTCTTTTGAACCCAAAGATATATCACACGCACTGACTAATGAATCTTGGATTATTGCCATGCAAGAAGAGTTAGAAATTTTTGAAAGAGATAATGTATGGAAACTTGTTCCACCACCTCAAGATCACACTTTAATTGGAACTAAATGGGTGTTTAAAAATAAACAAAGTGAGGATGGGGTTGTGGTTAGGAATAAGGCTAGGTTTGTTGCTCAAGGTTTCACTCAAGTTGAAGGTCTAGATTTTGATGAAACTTTTGCTCCTATTGCTAGATTAGAAGCCATAAGAATTTTGTTAGCTTTTGCTGTATCTAAAGGTTTTAAGCTATATCAAATGGATGTTAAAAGTGCTTTTCTTAATGGCTACATAGATGAGGAAGTTTATGTCAAACAACCACCGAGTTTTGAAAATCCAGATCCTAATCGTGTTTACAAACTGTCCAAAGCCTTGTAGGGTCTCAAACAAGCCCCTAGAGCATGGTATGATAGGTTAAAAACATTCATACCTGAAAAGGGGTTTACCATGGGCAAGGTTGATAAAACTCTTTTTGTGCTTAAGCATGGCAATGACTCATTATTCGTTTAAGTGTATGTGGATGATATTATCTTCGGTTGTGCTTCTCATGATCTTGTGTCCAAGTTTTCAGCTATGATGAGTTCAGAATTTGAGATGAGTATGATGGGAGAACTCACGTACTTTTTGGGGCTGCAAATCAAGGAAATCAAGGAGGGTACCTTTGTGCATCAAACGAAGTATAAAAATGACCTTCTAAGGTGCTTCAACATGGACAAAAGTAAGCCTCTTCGGACACCAATGGGAACAGCAACAACACTTGAACTTGATGAAGATGGTGAACCCGTGGATCAAAAAGAATATAGAAGCATGATCGGATCACTTTTATACCTCACAGCATAAAGACCGAACATACAATTCAGCGTATGTCTTTGTGCACGGTTTCAAGCCTCCCCACGTGCTTCACATCGTCATGTCGTGAAAAGGATTCTCAGGTACTTACATGAAACTCATGAATTTGGCATTTTTCTTCCTTCTTCCTCAACCGTTACTTTGAAAGCTTTTTCCGATGCTGATTTTGGAGGTTGTAGGATTGATAGGAAAAGTACTTCCGGTGCTTGTCATTTTCTTGGTAATTCACTTGTTGTTTGGTCATCTAGAAAACAAAATTCAGTTGCACAATCCACAGCCGATTCTGAATATAAAGCTGCTGCTAGTGCTTGCTCACAAACTCTTAGGATTGTTTCAAACACTTAAGGACTATGGGGTTGATCTAGATAGTGTTCCACTGTTTTGTGATAACACTAGTGCCATTTGCATTGCTAAAAAACCTGTGCAGCATTATAGAACTAAGCACATTGACATTTGGTATCACTTTCTCCGTGATAATGTTGAAAAAGGAAACATTTTGCTTCATCATGTAGATGCCGAACAACAATTGACTGACATTTTTACAAAACCTTTGGATTTCACTCGTTTTTGTTACATTCGTAGTGAAATAGGGGTTATGCAATCCTCATGGTTTAAATTGAGGGGGAGTTTTGAAACTTGAGAAGTCTATGTGTGAATCTGAAATTAAAATAATATGAGCATAGTATTTCATACATATATGACTTTGTGATTCTTTTTACATGCTAAAAGTTCTTACTACATTACTCATGTTATACATTTTGTAGTTTTTGCCATGTCTAGTAACTGAAATAATTACTAATACTAAATCTGGTCATGTTGAACTTTCTTGCTGTTTTGAACTTGTTGCATGCTCACAAGTGCTTTTAATCTTAAAGAATTAATAAAGAAATCAACTCGCATGTTGAGTTTTTATGATCAAATGAAAAATTGAGAAAAGATCAAGAGAATATGCATGCATCGCACTTCTTCTTTCGAGATGGCTTATCATTGCTCTTAGATATGAACTCGGAAGAAGTTGTGTATGACTAAAACCATGTCCTTAAGCTTCTGATTGTCAACTAACATAGGCTTGGCTTGGTTGGTTAGAATAAGGCAGATGCGCATATAATCTCTTGCAAATATCATATGATCTAAATTTTTGCTTTGAAAAATAATAAAATGCAACAACAAGTGTCATGCCTTCCGGTATTGAAATAGTTAAGTTTGTGAAATCATGACTTGCTTAAATTGAAAATTACATTTGATCTCTAGCATGGCTTGCACTACTTTATGTATCTCATTGTTGTGATAGTGTAAGTTACTTGATATATGACTTGGATGAGCTTTGTTTTATATGTATATGTTATAATATGCTCATAACAATTAAAATTTCTCTTTTGAACCTTGTTGAATACATTGTCAAAGGGGGAGAGATAATATGGTGAATTGTGCAAGGGGGGACAAATATGTATAGGAGGAGAAATTTATTTCTATCTCATTTGATTTTCAAAAAGGAAAATTGTTCTCGAAACTTTTCATGCCAATGTTCGGATTTTAAATGGTGTTGCCAATGCATTCATCAAGGGGGAGATTGTGAGACCTATGTTTGCTGAATACATTGGCTTTGACAATAAAAGTTTTGAATGCTGCCATAACATCTTTTTAGCAAGGTCCGACTCTAGCTCCGAGCTTCTACAAGGTCTGACGTAAGGTCCGACTTGCTTTGTCTAGGTCCAACATGTTTTTGGGTAGCTCCTATGAGCTTTGTCTTTAGCTCCGGCATGTCTTTGATTGCTCCGGCATGTCTTTGAAAGCTTCGATATGTTTTGCTAGCTCTAACTTATGTTGGTTAGCTTTGGCATGTCTTTGTTAAGCTCCGACATGTTTCTCTAGCTCCGACTTTTGGGATGACTAGTTCTGACTAGTTTTTGTAAGCTCCAGTGCTAGGTTGTACTAGCTTTACTAAGCTCTAGCTCAAGCCCCGGTTAGGTCTTGCTAGGTTTGGAGCTTGATCGCATTGTTCCTGCCTTTATCTTGCATGTTTTGAACTTGCTTTATATTCTTAAAAATATTGCTTAGTATTCATTTGCTATGTTTTTGGTGTGTTTTGTTTGATATGGCTGATATCATTTTGATATGCTTGGCAACATGCTTATGTGAGGTGCTCACGTAAGGTGTTGTGTTCGGAATTGACTTGAGTCAAGTCGCGGACTTGGGCTCATACGGATTGGTTGTTTGTTCATGTGCGGGTGTTGCTTGAGTTCAAGTCATGGCTGGTGACAGGATCCTTTGGACTAGTCTCAGGGAGGAGATGAGGTTCCAACAACAGAATTCGGGAGGAATTGTGGTTGAGCGGGTCAGGAGGTCGCGCAGGATGATTAAATCAAGAGCCGTGCATATGGAGGTTACTGGACGTCGAAAGAAGGTTTTTGCACGTATGCATGCAGTGCATGACGTGGGAACATGGTTCCGAAGATGGTTTATGGATGGGAAGATCTGGTTGGAAGGATCGGATCGTATCGGTTGATGACTTTGGCTGCGGCGTAGTCGGTTATGGCTCGGTATGGAAAGTATCGAGTTGGTTATGATAGGGTTTCATTTGGGTCACGAATTTGAGTTGTTTTAGATATGTGGGATAAGTTCCTAAGATGTTTTGAAGTCTTAATATTGCTTCTATATGCGTATAGAAGAGTCCTAAGCAGTTATGGAAAGTTTTGATTCGTGATCTGAGTAGGATTAGGGTCCTGATTTGAGTTGAGTTGGCTTTCGAGGTGGTTATATAAGCAAGGGAGGCCAGAGCTCGTGGTAGACGACTTTGGGGCTGTTCCTCTTGTGTTCTGTTGAATAAAATTCGTAGTTTGAAGGAACTTTTGTGCCTTGTTCGTCCGACTTGTTCCAGACAAGTTTTACTCGTCGAGTTTCTGGACAGCACTACCTTTCGTTGGTGGTCTTATCATAACTCGAGTTTTACAGATCCAATTCACGTGATTTTTTTGGTTTGTCTTCACATCTTGATTATCTATCATCTGTCACAATTTCACGGACATTGGATTTGTGGTTCTTGATCTACACGAGTTTCTTTGCAGTATTCCAGAACTGTTTTTTTCTCGGGTAGGACACATTGACCTTTGTTCGATCTTTCGATCATAATTTGAGTTTCACTCGACAGATTTGAGTGATTCTTCTTGTGTTTTCTTTGTGACTTGATTCTATCTGATATATATCACTTTTGTCATGGTGAAACATGTTTAGATTAGTTTCGCACATGATTTCTCTAACAGATCGGTTTTCTGCCGAAGGGGTTGGGATTTAATTGTTTCCGCTGCGTAAGATTTTTAAATTTACCATTCACCCTACCTCTGGTAGCTTTTCACGTGCTTTTCGATCCTACAAGTTTGGATCGCAAAACCTGGACCGTGTGACTCGTTCGTGCAAGCTTCCAATTATGTGTTGTGGGGGATGATCTTTGTAAAATCGTAGGGGAACAGATGTCCCACAAGCTTCTTCTTCTTCATGTTCATCACAAATCGATGAGCTTGTGACTTGAGGACGATTTGAACCAGCATTGATGGTTGTCGGTGATGGTTGAGAATTAACATCCGGAGCTGAACCGAATTCTTTAGCTGCTGAATTTTCGGGTAGAAGCTCCAATTCTTCCTCATTTTCAACAAAATGCTCCCCCACCTGCGGATATGTATCTGGACCTGCAATGTTCAATCTAGTACCTGGGCTAGCTTCATAAAAAGACTCCTCACAAGTCTACACTATTTTGTTAGTGTCAAGTAAAAGCACACGGTAGCCTCTAGTATGAGATGGATAACCAAGATACATGCCATCAATGGATCTAGGTTCAAATTTATCAAGATTACCATGTTTCTTAACAAAGCATTTGCATCCAAAGACCCGAAAATGTTTAACACTAGGCCTATGTCCAAACTGGAGCTCATATGGTGTTTTACCTAGGTTAGCGCGGAAGAAAACACGATTGGAGACATAACAAGCGGTTGCAATCGCATCAGCCCGAAATTTCCAAGGAGTTTGATATTCATCAAGCATAGTCCTAGCCATCTCAACTATGGTTTTGTTATTTCTTTCTACAACACCGTTTTGTTGAGGTACACATGGTGAAGAAAATTGATGACCTATTCCATTTTCAGCACAAAAGAGATCAAAATATTGATTTTTAAATTCAGTTCCGTTATCACTTCTAATTGCTTTTAATGATCCTAGGTGATCAATTGATAATATAAGAAATAAGGTTCTAAAGTGACTAAAGCTTCATTCTTAGATTCCATAAAGTAAACCCAATAGTATCTAGAATAATCATCAATGATAACAAGAACATACCATTTACCTCTGAAAGATTGAACTCGTGAAGGTCCTACGGTGTCAAGGTGCAAAAGTTGACCCGGTTCAGTTGTCATAATCATCGTGAGAGGAGTATGTGAACCTGCAACCATCTTATCATGTCTACAAGAAGAGCACACAATTTCTTTGTCCCCTTTAAGCTTAGGCAGCCCACGTATGCGATCAAGAGCACTAACATTCGTTAGGTGATCAAAGACTACGTGACCAAGTCTACGATGCCAAAAATATAAGTCCTTTGAATCATTAGCAACTAGACACCTATGCTTAGAGGAAGACATATCAAAATCAGCTTTAAAAAACTTTTCCAAACTGAGACATGTTAAAAATAAGCTCACTATTTGAACCCACAACTTTGCAGCAGTTTTTATTGAAAATAATTTCTAGATTTTCATCTAGCAATTGTGAAATAGAAAGCAAGTTGTATTTCAAATTTTTGACAAGTGCCACATCCTTCAAACTGTAGTGATTATTTATTCTAACCGAACCCTTAGCAATTATAGGAGTTGAAGAATTATTGGTCATGTGGCACAAAAGAGAGGGAGGAGAACCATTCTTTATTACCGGTCATGTGGCGTGAGCAACCTAAATCCACAATACAAATGTTCTCCTTCCATAAGCGTGTAACCTACATAGAAGCACAATACGTCGATGACTCAATACTGGGATTAGTCAAAAGGCATTTAGGTATCCAGTACTGAGTCATACGACGTGCAACAGGAAAAACACGCGAAAGCTGAGATAAAACAGCAGGTTTATGAGTCAAAGATTGAGGTTTTTTACTCTTAACTACTGACCTATAAGGTGTTATTTGTGTAGCACGAAAATCAGTAGCTCTGGAGGCAAAAATAGAAGGTCCGAAGGTAAACTTTGAATGTTTTTGACTCATAACAGCAGGTTGCATGTTCCAGGCATTCGGTTTAATATGTGCAACAAATTTTGCATGAAATTTATGAGATCTAGCAATCATTCTTTCCCTTTTTTGTTGTTTAGCTAGTCTATAACAAAAATCTATGACATGACCATCTCTACCACAGTAGGTACAATGAAATTTAACTTTGTGTTCATGTCTAGATGAGGAAGCAATGTTTTTATTTGAAACCGAATGAGACAACACTCTTGCGGATTTGAAAACCACTTCTTTTTGTTTAGGAACTGTTTCAATCAAACCACTTCCTAATGACTTTACAATTTAAGGTGGATGTGCCTTAGCATGAGCATGAGAATCAAAACCTAAACCAGTTTTATCATTGCAAGACTTGGAAAAATTCAGGAGCAAGTTTAGTTTCTTATTCCCATTACAAAACCGATCCAATGTCCTATGCATGTTATCAAGTTTATCAGACCAATCAAGGCAATCTTCACATGATGTTTTTCCCTTTAATTTGCAATTGGAACAATATTTAACTTCATGAGAATGTAAAGCATTATCCAATATTGAAATTTCATTCATAGCATCTTTTAGTTTCTTTTCAAGATCATCACAACTAGAACAATGCAAATCAATTGTAGAACAAGAAGCATCTTTTAAGTTTCCAATGTCAAGTGCAACAAGCTTTTTGTTCTTTTCAATTTCAAGTTAAGGTCTATCTAGAGTAGAGGAATGTGCAATTCTTAGTGTGGACAATTGTTCATAGAATAAATT
This sequence comes from Tuctoria greenei, assembly GCA_036927565.1. NCBI lineage: Eukaryota > Viridiplantae > Streptophyta > Magnoliopsida > Poales > Poaceae > Tuctoria > Tuctoria greenei. Next base: position 177,937,943 of record JAYESD010000003.1, on the reverse strand, counting down.
ACAAGAGGGACAAGAATCATCACTAGGAATCAAGGTTTTCAAACGGTTGATTTCAGATTCTAGTGATTCAATTTTAGCAGCATTATCCCTAAACTTTTTGTCCTTTTTCTTAACAAAAATAGTTGCACGAGAATTTGCATCACACATTTCATTACAGGTACAACATAACTCATCGTCGTCAATATTGTATTTTGCATCCTCCTGACTTGATCTTGATCTTGTTTTGCCCACCATGAAGCATAAGCTGGACAAATCATCTTCAACTTCATCACTTCCAATGTCCACATTGCTTTGTCCAAGTTCCGTGAGTGCGGAGATAAAACTCTTCACCAGTTGGCGACCTGTAAAGCCCTTCTTCTTCTTCTTCTTATCATTTGTTGAGGAGTGCTTCGTCCTTGATTGTTTTTCTTCTCGGGAAGTAGAACCTGAAAGGTTAGGGCATTATGTACGAAAGTCTCTTGTCTTACCACATTCGAAGCATCGTTGAGGTCCGGAGCTTCCTCTCCTTCTAGTTCTCACATTTTGCAATGATTTTGAGAACCGAGTAGAGAGAAGTGCTAGCTCCTCCTCTGGAAATTCCTCGATCTGCTCTAGGGTTAGTGAGGACAACAAAGAAAGAGTATTGCAAGATGATGATTTGCTGGAGCTAGACATATCACGTTGTGAGACAAATGCAATAGACTTATTTGGGTTCTTATGTGATAAGATGTCAATTTCATGAGTTTTGAGTTTAGAGTAAAGTCAACTAAAGTAAGTGTACTCATGATAGTAAATTCACGAATAGATATAACTTTCATCTCCCAGATTGACATGTCTAATCCACTAAGAAGTTGCCTAGCATTTTCAGCATAAAAAAAATTAATGTTGACACTACGCAAGTTACTGAGAATTTTGTTAAAGCGAGCAAAGAGAACATCGATGGACTCACCGGGTTGCATCTCGAAGCGCATCTATTCTTTCTTGAACATGTCTTGCCTTACCTCTTTGATCGCGTTGGATCCTTCGTGATAGTCACAAAGTGCTCTCCATACATCGTATGCCAATCGGAGATGTGCAACGCGGTCGAAGTCGCTCTGAGTGAGTCCTTGGATGATCAAGTTTCAGGCTTTGTTGTTGTGTCCGACGTCCCATAGGTTTGTGGCCGTAACTTGATCATTAGGTGGAACTTCGTAAGTTTTGTACACCTTCTCCCATATTGCAAAGGCTTGCGCCTGGATGAAAGCCTCCATGCGTGCCTTCCAAACCTGAAAATCAATACCAGCAAACACACATGGTTTGGCGGAGTATTTCTCCATGATGATTGGTCAAAAACATGTGCAAATCACAATAATTGGAGCACCGTGGCTCTGATACCAATTGTAGGATTGAAGATCACATGGAAAGCTACCAAAAGGGGGTGAATGGTAGATGTAAAAATCTTATGCAGCGGAAACAATTAAATCCCAACCCCTTCGGTAGAAAAACGATATGTTAAAGAAATCATGTGTGAAAGTAATCTAAACGTGTTTCATCGTGAAAAAAGTGATATATATCAGAGAAAATCAAGTCACGAAGAAAACACAAGAAGAATCACTCAAATCTGTTGAGAGAAACTCAAGTTATGATCGAAAGATCAAACAAAGGTCAATCTGTCCTACCCGAGAAAAATAGTTCTGGAACACTGCAAAGAAACTCGTGTAGATCAGAAACCACAAATCCAATAACCGTTAAATTTTTACAGATGATAGATAATCAAGTTTTGAAGAAAACCCAAAAAGAACCACATTAATTGCATCCGTAGAACTCGAGTTAGGATAAAACCACCGACTAAAGATAGTGCTGTCCAGAAACTTGACGAGTGAAACTTGTCTGGAACAAGTCGGACGAACAAGGCACAAAAGTTCCTTCAAACTACAAATTTTATTCAATAGAACACAAGAGGAACAGCCCCAAAGTCGTGTACCACGAGCTTTGACCTCCCTTTCTTATATAACCAGCCCTTAGGCCAACCCAATCTCAACTAGGACTCTAATCCTACTCCGATCACGAATCGAAACTTTCTATAACTGCTTAGGACTCTTCGATACGCAGATAGAAGCAATCTTAAGACTTCCAAACACCTTAGGAACATATCCCGCATTCCTAAATCATCTCAAATTCGTGACCCACACGAAATCCTGTCATAACCAACTCAAATCACTCCATATTCGAGTCAAACCCGACTCAGCCGCAGCCTGAGTCCATAACCTAGTTAGTTGGACCTTTCCGACAAATTCTTTACGTCCACATCTCTTCATCACGCCTTGAAACCTTGTAGCCACGTCCATGCACTCCTTGCACACATGCAAACATCTTCCAATAACGTCCACGATACCTTTATATGCATTGTTCTTGATTCAAACATGTTGTGCAACCTCCCGATAAACTTGACCACAATTCCTCCCGAACATGGTTGTTAAACCTTATCTTCTCCCTAAGACTAGTTCAATGGATCCCGTCACCAGCCATGTCTTGAACTTAAGCAACACCTGCACATGAATATACAACCAATCCGTACGAGCCCATGTCCGTGACTTGACTCAAGTCAGTTCCGAACACAACACCTTACGTGAGCACCTCACGTAAGCATGTTGCAAAGCATATCAAAACGATATCAGCCATATCAAACAAAACGCACCAAAAACTTAGCAAATGAATACTAAGCAATCTTTCTAAGAATATAAAGCATGTTCGAAACATTGCAAGATAAAAGCAAGAACATTGCGATCAAGCTCTGAGCCTAGCCAAAGCTAACCGGAGCTTAGCAAAGCTAGTACAACCTAGCACCGGAGCTAACCAAAGCTAGACGGACCTAGTTCCGGAGCTAACCAAAGCCATTCGGACCTAGCGGCGGAGCTAACCAAAACTAGTCGGAACTAGTAAAACCAAAAGTCAAAGCTAGAAAAACATGTCAGAGCTAACCAACATAAGTCGGACCTAGCAAAACATATCGGAGCTTAACAAAAACATGTCGGAGCTATCAAAGACATCTCGGAGCTAAAGACAAAGCTCACCGGAGCTACCAAAAAATATGTCTGACCTAGACAAAGAAAGTCGGACCTATTGTCGGACCTTGCAGAAGCTCGAAGCTAGAGTTGGACCTTGCTAAAAAGATGTTATGGCAGCATTCAAAATTTTTATTGTCAAAGCCAATGTATTCAGCACACATAGGTCTCACAGAACAATGAGCGCAAAGTAAAAACACATGCAATTTATCCCGTGGTTCGGTTCCCACAAAGGCAACCTACATCCACGTTGAGGAGTCCAGAAAAGGACCAGGTCTTCTCCAACCCTACCCTCGTTGGATCGCCATGAAGGCCAATCCTCTTCACATATCACAAAGGGGTAAATAACCAAATTCAAGTGGCCTTCTCACACGTTGAGGGCTCCCCAAGATTACAACAATAACTCAACCAAGAACACACTCGAAAGATTACAATGAAAATCATAGGAGTGTGTTAGGGAATCAAACCAAGATCTCAATGAGTGATGAACCGTGTCTCTCCAATGATGCAAAGTGTATCCTCAAGGGATTGATCTTTGTTGCTTTTGATTTCGTGGAGAGATGTCTTTTTGAGGCTCTTGGGAGGTGTGACGGTGCAGAGGGTCGAGTGAGATTAATGTTGGGTCGTGCACACTATTTATATGGGGTTTCTAAAAGTGAACGTTAGGGTTTAGGAATATCGGACTAGTCCGTGGTGGACACCGGACTAGTCTGGTGTGCTGTGTGTAGCAAACCCTCAGTGTCCCAAAATATCGGACTAGTCCGGCTAGAAGCGGACTTGTCCGATTTAGCTTCTGGAAATCTTCGGACTAGTCTAATAATGATCGGACTTGTCCGAATCAGCGAAACCCTAAGTGAAATGGGTGACAAGCCTGCACTTGGAGGACATGTCCGATTTAGGTCAGAGGGTTTTCGTACTAGTCCGTGCCAATATCGGACTTGTCCGATTTTCATCAGAATGATATTAGACTAGTCCATTGTGTGATCGGACTTGTCCAATTTTGTGCAACTTGTGAAGTGATTTGAGGACTAGTCTGCACTGGGAGGACTAGTCTGATTATAGTTAGAGAGATATCGTACTAGTCCGTGGTGATATCGGACTTGTCCGATCTTGTGCAGAGAGATATCGGACTAGTCCGGTGTCAGTCAGACTAGTTCGGTCCTGTATAAACTTGTGCAATGTGTGTGATTATTTGTGCTTGATCTCTTGGGGTGTGTTTCCTTAACACACTCCATACACAATGATCTACTACACTTGTTCCTTGAGTTCTTTTCCCCATTGCTCCACATTCTCCCTTCTTTTTGGCTTTTTACTCATATTCTCATTAAAACATGTGCTCATCTCAACAAAGTGGTTAGGATCTCATTTGCTTGTCATAAATCATCCAAAACCCACAAGGGATTCCTAGATGCAATTTCAATCTCCCCCTTTTGGTGATTGATAAAAAAGTTGAGATTTTCATAAAGTATGCACATATGAGTTTCAAATATATTAAACAATGAAAACATGACCCAAATGTGCATTCTTTATGGTGGGATGCTTAACTAAGTGTATAGAAATAATAATCATGATGAGAATGACATAATTGACATTAACACACCAACAACAAGAATATATGTCATTCTAGGAGCAAAATTACAGATTTCATCAATTACTTCACAAGAGTTCAAAGCATTGCATCATGGGACCATAAGAATCATAAGACCATATTAAAAGTTTTACAACCCACAAAAAATAGACAAAAAAGCATAAAGGAAGCTCTCTCCTCGCATCCTACAGCTAAGACCTAAGACCTAAGACTCCCCCTTAATCTCTCCACCTTTGGCATCGAGACACCGAAAAGAAGGAGAGGAGGGACCTAAAGTCTTCAACCCTCACTGTCGGTCCTCTCCTCGTCTTCATCTTCATCTTCGGGCTGATGAGGAGGAGGAGGAACAAAGCCACTCGAGCCCCCAATGCCAAAATAGGCAAGATCGGAGGGAGTCAAGGGCCCGAGCTCAGTGTAGTCAGAGTCAGAATCTTCAGAAATTACTGGAGATCCAATGGGATCGATCTCCAATTTTTGGAAAATCTACTTCACATTTTCCTTGACATACTTCATGTCAGCCTTTCTTCTCTTGTTAAGCTTGTGGGCCTTCACCTCGACCTTTTTGCAGTAGTCAAAAATAGCAGCCAAGTACTTGAAGATGCCACATGCAGATCCCTTTTGAGGAGCTGCCCTAGTGGCAGGGGCAGCCCTGGCATCTCCACTCGCTTTCGCCGGAGCCTCTGCACTAGAATCAGGAGAGGGAGCAGCTTGAACATTTGCTCGTTGAGGCTTTTGAGGCCTCAATGGTGTGTGCTCCACAACTTTGACAAATTCGATGCCTATGACCTTCTCAATTATGAACATGAGGTAGGGGGCATAGCCGCAGGATCTGTTGGGAGTGCTAGAGATGTTGACCGTATCGTTCCAGATATAGTCACACAAATCAAACTTGCGGTCCTTGCTTATGACCTTCATCAAGGTACCGAGATAGCCCTGTACACTCCCTACATCCCCATCCTTTTGGGCAGTTGTCTTCCTCAGCAGTCTGTTAAGCACCACAAAGAAGGGCTTCATGTTCTTTGTGGAGGGAGGGATGAACATGGAGTTGGGCTCATAGAGGAACTTCATCCTATCCTTTTCCAAGACCCCAAGGTTGTGGATCACCAGCAAGTCGTTGTCTGTGTTCTCCAGGTGGAGGAGACTGGCGAACTCGTCGTAGGTAATGGTGTACTTGGACCCGTGAGTCAACCAAGTCACACGTTCCTCCTCATCACTAGCAAAGTGACATGTAGCATAGAACTGAGCTATGACTTCGTCATTACAGTTGTACTTGAAGGCGAAGAGGTCCTTCAAGCCATGTCCCTTAGCTGCCTCGATCACCTCATAAAAGGCGGAACATATCTTCCTCTCAAGATGTGCCCAATCTATCCACTGACTGTGCACCACTGGAGTGTTCATCTGGAGGTAGATAGGCTTGTAAATGTCTGCATGGAAGTTGCTCTAGAATCTTCTGTTTGCAGCCTGCCTGGATTGGCTGTAGCAATCCACACTCCTGAGCTTTGCAGTTGAGTTGCTACCCTTCTTGTTGAACCTTTCTTCTGTGGGATCCTGGGCCTCTTGCTTTGGAGCTAACATCTTTAGAGGGCCAATCGGGCCCGTTGCGATCCCTTTGCCCTTGTCCTTGGCTTGGCGGACACTTCCCGAGCTAGGGCCACCACAAGTAGAAGCCCGGGAAGCAGGCACCTTGCTTCGAGCCACCCTTTTCTGAGACTGAGGAGGAGAGGGGGCTGGCTCGGAAGGGCGCTTCTTATTTCGGCCCGTCGAGGACCAAGGTAGGGCTTCTTGGTCCAACTCGGCTTCAAAGTCGGAAACTTCGTCGTGAGAGTTCGACATGCCTTGAGAATGGTTTGTACATGGTACGGGTGGGAATGGATAACAAGGAATTGCATTGAGGAAATAAAAGGTTAGGTCTGAGTTTAGAAAAATCGGACAATCCGGTGTACAGGCACAGACTAGTCCGGTTGACCGGACTTGTCCGTGCATGGACCGGACTAGCCCGGTATTCATCCTCAAGAACCCTAACTATAAGACAAATGGAGTTGCTCAATGCAAAACTAGCCTAACAGCAATGTAATACATCAAGGACACTAGTATTAGGTGAAGGAAGCTAGGCTATTCGATCAACAATGAAGAAAATAGAGACTTCTAGGGTTTGGGGGAAAAATTAACAAAAAATCACTTGAATCTCGGAGAGGAGGGTGTTGAAGGGAGAACAAGTCCGTGGACTTCAATCCCTAAGCAAAGGAGCTTGATTTCCACCCAAACTCGGAGCTTTTTTATGGAAGAGTTGTCAAATCGCCATGGGGAGCTCGAGCATGGAGAGAGAAAGCTTGAGGCAAGTGTGGGGGTGAGGAAATTAAGGTTTGGTGGCGGCTAGGGTTATGGACACGAAAAAATGGACAAGTCTGAAAATGATCGGACTAGTCCAAACTTTTCAAGAGGCTATATCGGACTAGTCCGTGGTCTGCCGGACTAGTCCGGCCTAACCGGCGCTCTGCGGACTAGTCTGAGTAACCATGGTCTAGTCCGTGGTCACCAGGGAAGAACTTCTTAGTCAATTCCTATATATTCGAAGGTACTTATTTAGATAATAGGGAGGCAAATCAAATCAAATAATCTTGACGAATATAATCAGTAAGCATACAACAATGATGCAATGATCATTATTCACCAAGATCTAGTAATTGACATAGTTTTTCGAAGAAAATTGAGAGAGATGATTTTCACAATCCAATCAACATATTTTGAAGAATTTATAGATGTATGCATATTTTCAAGCCACATTCCAAGCACCAAGGATATTTAGTTCATTTCGAAGCTCGTAAAAGCGTTTTTCAAAAAGTGGCTTGGTGAATATGTCAGTTAATTGCTTTTCGATGTTGACATGGGAAATGGCTATATCTCCTTTCATGGAGTGGTCTCTCAAGAAGTGATGTCGGATGTATATGTGTTTGGTTCTAGAGTGCTCGACTGGATTATGGGCAATTTTAATGGCACTCTCATTATCACAGAGGAGTGAAATACGGTTCATTTGTAATTGTAATCCCTTAGAGTTTGTCGCATCCAAAGGAGTTGTGCACAACAACTCTTGTATGCAACATACTCCGCTTCGGTTGTGTATAGGGCAATGGAGTTTTTTTCTTGGAGGACCAAGAAACAAGGGATCTCCCTAGGAATTGGCATGTACCGGAGGTACTTTTTCTATCTACTTTGTATCCGGCATAATCGGCATCGGAGTAACCAATGAGATTGAATGTGGAGCCTTTTGGATACCAAAGACCAAGCTTGGGTGTATGAACTAAATATCTCAAGATCCTTTTTACGGCTGTCAAGTGACACTCTTTGGGATTGGCTTGAAATCTTGCACACAAACATACACTCAACATATGTCTAGCCTAGATGCACATAAATAGAGTAGAGATCCAATCATGGATCGATATACCTTTTTGTCGACGCTAGGTAAATCTTCATTGAGATCCAAGTGGCCATTCGTTGCCATGGGAGTCTTTATGGGCTTCGCCTTGTACATTCCAAACTTCTTGAGTATGTCTTGAGTGTCGTATAAACATCCCTTCCTTTTGTTGCCTCACTTGGAATCCCAAGAAGTACTTTAGCTCTCCCATCATAGACATCTCAAACCTATCTGTCATAATTTTACTGAATTCCTCACAAAAAGATTTGTTAGTTGAACCAAAGATTATATCATCAACATAGATTTGACAAACAAAGAGATCATTATCAAAGTTCCTTGTAAACAATGTATAATCTACTTTACTGATCTTAAAGCCATTTTCAATTAAGAAATCTCTAAGACACTCATACCAAGCCCTAGGAGCTTGTTTGAGGCCATAGAGAGCCTTACACAATTTAAATACGTGGTCGAGGAACTCTTCATCTTTAAACCCGGGGGTTGCTCCACATACACCTCCTCCTTGATTGGTCCGTTGAAGAAGGTGCTTTTCACATCCGTTAGATAGAGCTTGAAATCATGGTGAGTAGCATATGCAAGTAATATTCTAGTGGACTCAAGTCTAGCTACGGGAGCAAAGGTTTCATTGAAATGCAAACCTTTGACTTGTGAATACCCTTTGGCCACAAGTCGTGCCTTGTTCCTTGTCACCACCCCGTGTTCATCTTGTTTGTTGCGGAATACCCATTTGGTGCCAACAACATTGGATTTAGGTCTTTCGACTAGTTCCCATACCTCTACCCTTTTGAAATTGTTGAGTTCTTCTTGCATGGCCACTACCCAATCCGGATCCTAATATGCATCCTCAACCCTGCATGGTTCCAAAAAGGACACAAACGAGTAATGCTCACAAAAATTAGCTATGCGAGATCTAGTAGTTACTCCCTTTTGGATGCCACCGATGATGTTGTCGATTGGGTGATCCCTTTGGACGCATTGGTGTACTCTTGGGTGTGGTACTTGCTGTCTTGAATCTTCATGATCATCTTCTTCTTCCCCTAAATGGTTGCCCTCATTGACTTGTTGATAATCTTCACTTTCTTGAGGTTGATCTTGTATGGAAGCTCCCGCTTGATCATTGGTCTCCTCTTGTTGTTCGTTTTCCTCATGCATATGTAGAGGTGGCTCTTGTGGTCGAACTTTGCCTAACGCCATTCTTCCCAATGCTTGACAAGGAGCTTCTTCTTTATCTAGCACACATGGATCAACTTGGAACTTTGATGTCCTAGGCTTCTTGTTCAAAATATATCATTTGGAACCAAAAACTCGAAAACATGAAATATTAGGCTTGTTATCAGTGACTAGATCATGTGATGTCTTCTTGAGTAGACGATGAAGATAAAGTCGATTTATGGCGTGGCAAGGGGTGTTGACCGCTTCCAGACAAAATCGATCCGAGGTCTTGTACTCATCGAGCATTGTTCTCGCCATCTCTATGAGGATTCTGTTCTTTCTTTCGGCAACTCCGTTTTGTTGAGGGGAGTAAGGTGCTGAAAACTCATGCTTTATGCCTTCTTCATCTAGGTACTCCTCCACTTGTGTCTTCTTGAACTCCATGTCGTTGTCACATCGAATGTTCTTGATTGTCAATGAAAATTCATTTTGAGCTCGCTTGAATAACTTCTTGAGTATACCTTGTGTTTCTGACTTATCATGTAAAAAGAAAACCCATGTGAAGCGAGAAAAATAATCAACAACTACCAAACCATATTTATTACTGTTGATGCTTGTGTAGGCAATTGGACCAAATAAGTCCATGTGAAGTAGCTCAAGCGGTCTTGTTGTAGTCATGATGTTCTTCGTGGGATGAGGTGCTCCAACTTGCATCCTGGCGTGACACGAGCTACAAGACCTATCTTTCTCAAAAACAACATCCTTCAAGCCTCGGATGTGATCGCCCTTGAGGTGTTTTTGAAGGTTCCTCATACCAACATGCGCTAGCTGTCTATGCCACAGCCAACACATGTTGGTCTTTGCAATCAAGCATGTGTCTAGTTCGGCTTTATCCTTGTTGAAGTCAACAAGATATAGCTTTCCCTTTAACATACCCTTGAATGCAATGGAACCATCACTCCTCCTAGAGATGGTCACACCCTCATTAGTAAATAAGCAATTATAACCTTTGTCACATAATTGAGATATGGACAGCAGGTTATAATCTAAGGAATCAACATGTAATACATGAGAAAGAGTGTGTTGTGGTGATATGGCAATTTTACCGGTACTGAGCACCTTTCCTTGACTATTTTCTCCAAAATAGATTCCCTCGTTTGTGAATGTGGCCTAGAGGGTGGATGAATAGGCATTTTTGCAAATTGTTGGATCCTGCAACACTTAACAACCAGTTCAATACCAGAGATATCGGACTAGTACGGTAAAGTGCGGACTAGTCCGGTGTTCACGGACTAAGTTGGTTAAGCTTGATCTATTAGATTGATTCTTTTATGTATGCAGCGGAAATATATAATCAAATAAAGATTTCATTGCTATATGATAGATTATATCACAATTATATCTTATGTTTAAAAATTCAATGTGAGATAAGCAATGATTATGAAACCCTAGATTTTATTGATGAATAAGAACGGTGATCACCAAAAACAAGACACAAGGATTTATCCCGTGGTTCTACTCCCACAAAGGCAACCTACGTCCACGTTGAGGAGTCCACAAAAGGACTGGGTCTTCTCCAACCCTACCCTCGTCGGATCGCTACAAAGGCCAATCCTCTTCCACTAATCACAAAGCGGTGAATAACCAAATTCAAAGGGGCCTTCTCACACGTTGAGAGCTCCCTTGGACTACAACACGAAATACCACCAAAACACACTCAAAAGATTACAATTAAATCGTAGGAGTGTGTTAGAGAATCAAACCAAGAGCTCAATGTGGTGTTGAACGTGTCTCTCCAATGATCTAGAGTGAATCCTCAAAGGATTGATCGTTGTTGCATTTAATTTCATGGAGAGATGTGGTTTTTGAGGCTCTTGGGAGGTGTGACGGCGCTAGGGTTCGAGAGTGTTCAAAATTGGGCCGTGCACCTCTATTTATATGGGGTTTCTAAAGGTGAACGTTAGGGTTCAGAAAGTTCGGACTAGTCCGTGGTGGTCACCGGACTAGTCCGGTGTGCTGAGTGTAGCAAACCCTAAGTGTCCCGAAATATCGAACTAGTCCCGCAGGGATCGCACATGTCCGATTTCGCTACTGGAAAACTTCGGACTAGTCCGATAGTCATCGGACATGTCCGGTTATGAGAAACCCTAAGTGTATTGGATGACAAGTCCGCACTTGGAGGACTTGTCCGATTTAGTTCAAAGGAATTTTCGGACTGGTCCGTGCGATGTCGGACTTGTCCGTTTTGGATCAGAATGAATATCGGACTATTCCGGTAGTGATCGGACTTGTCCGATTTTGTGTGACTTGTAAAGTGTTTTGAGGACTAGGCCGCACTGGGGAGGACTAGTCCAATTCTAGTTAGTGAGATATCGGACTGGTCCGATGTATATCAGACTTGTCCGATTCCGTGCAGAGAGGATATCGGACTAGTCCCGTGTCTGTCGGACTAGTCCGGTCCTGTGTAACTTTGTGCAATGTGTGTGTTTAAATGTGGTTGAGCTCTTGGGATGTGTTTCCTCAACACACTCCATACACAATAATCTACTACTCTTCTTCCTTGAGCTCATTTCCACTTTGCTCCTCATTCTTCCTTCTTTTTGGTACTTTGCTATTTTTCTATCATAAGCCTCCACTCATCTCAACAAAGAGCTTAGGATCCCAATTGCTCGTCGTAAATCATCCAAAACACACAAGGGAGTCCTAGATGCACTTTCAATCTCCCCCTTTTTGGTGATTGATGACAACCAATTGAGATTTCAAAAAATGTGATAAAAATTGAGATTTTCATAAAGTATGCACATATGAGTCCAAAATACATCAAGCAGTGAAAAGTATTATCCATATAAGCATTCATTATGGTGGGATGCATAACTAAGTACACTGAAACATAAAGAATGACATAATTGACATTAAATCAACCAATAGCAAGCATATATGTCATTCTAGAGCAAAATCACAATTTTCATAAATACTACTCAAATGATCAAATCATTGCATCACAGAACCATAATTAACTTAAGAACAAAGTTAAAGCATTACAAGTACAAAAAAAAACATAGAAAGAGCTCTCTCCTCGCAACCTACAGCTAAGACTAAGACTCCCCCTCAATCTCCCCCCCTTTAGCATCAAGACACCAAAAAGAAGGAGAGGAGGGTCCTAAGGTCTTCACTCTTCACTGTCGGTCCTCTCATCGTTGTCTTCGTCATCTTCATCTTCAGCTTGATGAGGAGGAGAAGGAGGAGGGGCGGAGCCACTCGAGTCCCCAATGCCAAAGTAGGCAAGCTCGGAGGGGGTCAAGGGCCCGAGCTCAATGAAGTCCGGGTCAGAGTCCTCAGAAATCACTGGAGATCCAATGGGGTCGATCTCCAGCTTCTGCAAAACTTGCTTCACATTTGTCTTGATGTACCTCATGTCCTCCTTTCTTTTTTGATTGAGCTTGTGGGCCTTCACTTCGGCCTTCTTGCAGGAGGCAAAGATTGCAGCAAGATATTTAAGGATCCCACTAGCTGATCCTTTTTGAGGGGCAGCCCTACCAGCAGGGGCATCACTTGCATCTTCTCTTGTTTTTGCCGGTTCTAGAAGCTTGTCAAGTTTGACATATTCCTCCTTTTGGGAGATAATCATGTCTTCTTGATGATGAATCAACTTCTCCTTCTCAACAAGTTGATCATGTAAGAATTTCATTTTTGCGACTGTTTTCTTATCTAGTCCAATGAGCATATCTTCATTATCGCTAGCAATTTCACTATCACTTGAATAGGAATGCACGGAGGAGGGTTTTAATGTTACCTTGCGTTTACCTTCCTTTGCCATGAGTCAAGTGCCGTTCCCCTTCCATGCGCCGAGAGTAGGGAAGAGGGTGAACTTCTTGAATGTCTTCTCGGTGGCTATGCTAGCAATCTTTTCTTCTGATGATGATGAGGACTCATCATTTCAGTCCCACTCTTTCCCTATATGCGCTTGTTCGGCTTGTTTCTTCATTTTGAAGAATTCCTTGGGTTGAGGCTTGGCTTCTTTGGTCTTCTTATTGTTCTCATCATATGGGCAATCAACTATAAAGTGGCTATACTCACAACAATTATAGCATGCCCGCCTCAACTTTGGCTTTGATATTTCCTTGTATTTTCCTTTACTTGATTTAGTGCCTTGTCTCTTCTTCATCATCTTCTTGAATTTCTTCATGGATAGTATCATGTCATCTTCATCCAAGTAACTGCTTTCATCATCATCGTCTTCTTCTAGTTGAGCTTCTCTAGCTTCTTTAGACAAGGGCTTAAGGGTGGACTTTAGAGCGACCTCTTTCTTCTTTGCCGAGGTGAGGTCGGCAATTTCCTTAACATGTTTAGCTTGTTTTTCCTTCATCTCAAAGTTGATTATTTTCCCAAGTAGCTCATCCGGGGTCATCTTCTTGTAACAGGGGCTTTCTCGTATCATTGAGCATAAGGTGACATTTTGAGGCATGAAGGCTCTAAGGATGAGCTTCACTACCTCGTGGTCTTTCCACTTCTTGCTTTCGTATGCTCGTACCTTGATGATGAGCATCTTTAATCGGTTCTACATGTCTTGTGGTGACTCATCTTCTTCGATTGTGAACCTTCCCAACTCGCCTTCAATCATCTCGATCTTCTCTTCTTGCACATGACGATCGCCTTCATGTGTGGTTTGCAATGTATCCCATATTTCTATTGCAAACTCGAGTCCATCCACTTTTGTAAACTCATTACGACTGAGTGATGAAGTGATAACTGCAGCAACTTGAGCATTTCGATGGATTGTTTGCTCTTGGCTAGGCGTGAGCTCCTCATCGTCATCAGGGATATTTATTCATGTGCATACTACGTGCCACAAACTTGGATTGAGAGAAATCAAATGAATTTTCATGTTTTGCCTCCACATTGAGTAGTCATTGCCGTCAAAATGTGGGGCTTTTCCAAGTGGAATGGATAGATAATGATTGTTACTAGAATTTAGGCGATCATAGTTAAAAGGATATCAGGAGTAGTTGGTGTGACTACTCCCCTTCTTTTTCTTCTCATCTTGGATTTCCAGCTTTCCCTTGGAAAGGGTTTTCTTCCTTAGGAGTGCCTTGAGCTCCAGCGCCTCCTCGTCGTCATACTCAAAGTCTTGAATGGCTTTGAGGATATTTTTCAATTTTTGGTTCTTGTCTTCATCAACCTTCTCTTGGTTGTTTCTCTTGTGTACTTCTTTCATGTCGACATGATCTCTTCGAGCGATTAGTCTCCTTCTTGAAGAACCTGCTCTAATACCAATTGAATGTGGCCTAGAGGGGTAGTGAATAGGCCTTTTTGATTTTTGTCAGAACCTGCAACACTTAACACCCAGATCAAATCTCGAGATATCGGACTATTCCGGTCAAGTGCAGACTAGTCCGGTGTGTACCGACTAGGTTAATCAAGTTTGATCGATTAATTTGATTCTAGGATGTATGCAGCGGAAATATACTTGTAATTGATGTGTTGCACGATTATGAACTAGGGTATACCACAAGTCAATCTTATATTTAATGTTTCAACGTAAAGTAAGCAAGATTGATTAAAACCGTAGATTGATATGATGTATAAGAACAATGGGCGCAAAGTCAAAACTCAAGCAATTAATCCCGTGGTTCGGTTCCCACAGAGGCAACATACATCAACTTTGAGGAGTCCACGAAAGGACCAAGTCTTCTCCAACCCTACCCTCGTCGGATCGCCATGAAGGCCAATCCTCTTCACCTGTCACAAAGGGGTAAATAACCAAATTCAAGGGTCCTTCTCACACGTTGAGGGCACCCCAAGATTACAACAAGAACTCCACCAAGAACACACTCGAAAGATTACAATGAAAATCACAAGAGTATGTTAGGGAATCAAACCAAGAGCTCAACGAGTGATGAATTGTGTCTCTCCAAGGATCCAAAGTGTATCCTCAAGGGATTGATCTTTGTTGCTTTTGATTTCGTAGAGAGATGTGTTTTTGAGGCTCTTGGGAGGTGTGACAGCGCAGGGGGGTCGAGAGAGATTAATTTTGGGTCGTGCACACTATTTATATAGGGTTTCTAAAAGTGACCGTTAGGGTTTAGGAATATCGGACTAGTCCGTGGTGGACACCGGACTAGTCCGGTGTGCTGTGTGTAGCAAACCCTAAGTGTCCCCAAATATCAGACTAGTTTGGCTAGAAGCGAACTTGTCCGATTTCGCTTCTGGAGATCTTCGGACTTGTTCGGATCAGTGAAACCCTAAGTGAATTGGGTGACAAGTCCGCACTTGGAGGACTTGTCCGATTTAGGTCAGAGGGTTTTCGGACTAGTTCGTGCCAATATCGGACTTGTCCGATTTTCATCAGAATGATATCGGACTAGTCCGTTGTGTGATCGGACTTCTCCGATTTTGTGCAACTTGTAAAGTGTTTTGAGGACTAGTCCGCACTAGGGGGACTATTCCCATTCTAGTCAGAGAGATATTGGACTAGTTCGTGGTGATATCGGACTTGTCCGATCTTGTGCAGAGAGATATCGGACTAGTCCAGTGTCAGTCGGACTAGTCCAGTCCTATATAAACTTGTGCAACGTGTGTGATTATTTGTGCTTGAGCTCTTGGGGTGTGTTTCCTTAACACACTCCATACACAATGATCTACTACACTTGTTCCTTGAGTTCTTTTCCCCATTGCTCCTCATTCTCCCTTCTTTTTGGCTTTTTACTCATTTTCTCATTAAAACCTGTGTTCATCTCAAAAAAGTGGTTAGGATCTCATTTGCTTGTCATAAATCATCCAACACCCACAAGGAATTCCTAGATGCACTTTCAAATTTGTTCGGCTATTAATTGTAGAGTCAAACATGGGAGAAGATCGTAGTTGGATGTACACTGGTTGGAAGAGCAGAATTGGTGGTCACTCAAATGAGTGGTACGCAAAGACAGAAGCTTTTGTGGAACGAGCTTTTCCTTTGTCAAATAGCGATAAGGCATGGTGCCCATGTACAAAATGCTAAAACGGAACATTTTTGGACAAAGTGGAACTTACATTGCACTTGTGTCGAAACGGTTACGTGTCACATTATGAATTGTGGAACTTCCACGGCGAGACAACTTCTTGAGTTGTACAAGAAGTGGAAGCGGACAATGATGATGCCACGGAGGTTGATATGATGGATGAGATGCTGGAAGCTATACGACTAGAGCTTACAGAGGATCCTCAAACAGCAGAGGTTAAAAATTTCTATAAACATATCAAAAATTCATAAGAGTCGCTGCTTGGACAGACTAAAATGACAATCCTAGATTTTGTGACTAGACTTATGGCAATTAAGTCGAAGTTCTTCTTTTCTAATAACTGTTACAACAAGCTCATCAATTTGTTCAACGATGCCCTTCCACATCCCAACAAAGTGCCTAAAGATATGTATAAGTCGAAGAAAATTCTTTCCGGTCTCGGTATGATGTACGAGAAGATTGATGTGTGTCCGGACAACTGTATGCTTTTATGGAGAGAGCATGCCAATGAGAACAAATGTTTGAAATGTAGTCAACCGAGGTTTGTCGAAGTTGTTAATAACGATGGTGATACTGTGACGACGGAAGTCGCACATACGCTTGTGGGCCTTCACCTCGACCTTTTTGCACGAGGCAAAAATAGCAGCCAAGTACTTGAAGATGCCACTTGCAGATCCCTTTTGAGGAGCTTCCCTAGTGGCAGGGGCAGCCCTGGCATCTCCACTCACTTTCACCGAAGCCTCTGCACTAGAATCAGGAGAGGGAGCAGCTTGAACATTTGCTTGTTGAGGCTTTTGAGGCCTCAATGGTGTGTGCTCCACATCTTTGACAAATTCGATGCCTATGACCTTCTCAATTATGAACATGAGGTAGGGGGCATAGCTGCAGGATCTGTTGGGAGTGCTAGAGATGTTGACCATATCGTTCAGATATAGTCACACACATCAAACTTGCGGTCCTTGCTTATGACCTTCATCAAGGTCCCGAGATAGCCCTGTACACTCCCTGCATCCCCATCCTTTGGAGCAGTTGTCTTCCTCAGCCGTCTGTTAAGCACCACAAAGAAGGGCTTCATGTTCTTTGTGGAGGGAGGGATGAACATGGAGTTGGGCTCATAGAGGAACTTCATCCTATCCTTTTCCAAGACCCCAAGGTTGTGGATCACCAGCAAGTCGTTGTCTGTGTTCTCCAGGTGGAGGAGACTAGCGAACTCGTCGTAGGTAATACTTGGACCCGTGAGTCAACCAAGTCACAAGCTCCTCCTCATCACTAGCAAAGTGACATGTAGCATAGAACTGAGCTATGACTTCATCATTACTGTTGTACTTGAAGGCAAAGAGGTCCTTCAAGCCATGTCCCTCAGCTGCCTCGATCACCTCATCAAAGGCAGAACATATCTTCCTCTCAAGATGTGCCCAATCTATCCACTAACTGTGCACCACTGGGGTGTTCATCTAGAGGTAGACAGACTTGTAAATGTCTGCATGGAAGTTGCTCTAGAATCTTCCGTTTGTAGCCTGCCTGGACTGGCTGTAGCGATCCACACTCCTGAGCTTTGCAGTCGAGTTGCTGCCCTTCTTGTTAGACCTTTCTTCTGTGGGATCTTGGGCCCCTTGCTTTGGAGCTAACATCTTTAGAGGGCCAATCGGGCCCATTGCGATCCCTTTGCCCTTGTCCTTGGCTTGGCGGACACTTCCCGAGCTTGGGCCACCACAAGTAGAAGCCCGGGAAGTAGGCACCTTGCATCAAGCCACCCTTTTCTGAGACCGAGGAGGAGAGGGGTTGGCTCGGAAGGGTGCTTCTTGTTTTGGCCTGTCGAGGACCGAGGTAGGGCTTCTTGGTCCATCTCGGCTTCGAAGTTGGAAACTTCGTCGTGAGAGTTCGACATGCCCTGAGAATTGATTGTACATGGTACGGGTGAGAATGGATGACAAGGAATTACATTGAGGAAATAAAAGGTTAGGTCCGAGTTTAGAAAAATCGGACAATCCGGTGTACAGGCACAGACTAGTCCGGTTGACCGGACTTATCCGTGCATGGACCGGACTAGCCCGTGATTCATCCTCAAGAACCCTAACTATGAGACAAATGGAGTTGCTCAATGCAAAACTAGCCTAACAGTAATGTAATACATCAAGGACACTAGTATTAGGTGAAGGAAGCTAGGCTATTCGATCAACAATGAAGAAAATGGAGATTTCTAGGGTTTGGGGGAAAAATTAACGAAAAATCACTTGAATCTCGAAGAGGAGGGTGTTGAAGGGCGAACAAGTCCATGGACTTCAATCCCTAAGCAAAGGAGCTTGATTTCCACCCAAACTCGGAGCTTTTTGATGGAAGAGTTGTCAAATTGCCATGGGGAGCTCGAGCGTGGAGAGAGAAAGCTTGAGGCAAGTGTGGGGGTGAGGAAATTTAGGTTTGGTGGCGGCTAGGGTTATGGACACGAAAAAATGGACAAGTCCGAAAATGATCGGACTAGTCCAAACTTTTCCAGAGGCTATATCGGACTAGTCCGTGGTCTGCCGGACTAGTCTGGCTTAACCGGCGCTCTGCGGACTAGTCCAAGTAACCACGATCTAG
Source organism: Tuctoria greenei (assembly GCA_036927565.1). NCBI lineage: Eukaryota > Viridiplantae > Streptophyta > Magnoliopsida > Poales > Poaceae > Tuctoria > Tuctoria greenei. The sequence continues at coordinate 177,919,172 of JAYESD010000003.1, read as the reverse complement.
TCCATGGTCACCAGGGAAGAACTTCTTAGTCAATTCGTATATATTCGAAGGTACTTATTTAGAAAAAAGGGAGGTAAATCAAATCAAATAATCTTGACGAATATAATCAGTAAGCATACAACAATCAAGCAATGATCATTATTCACCAAGATCTAGTAATTGACATAGTTTTTCGGAGAAAATTGAGAGAGATGATTTTCACAATCCAATCAACATATTTTGAAGAATTCATAGAGGTATGCAAATTTTCAAGCCACATTCCAAGCATCAAGGATATTTAGTTCATTTCGAAGCTCGTAAATGCGTTTTTCATCAAGTGGCTTGGTGAATATGTCGGTTAATTGCTTTTTGATGTTGACATGGGAAATGGCTATATCTCCTTTCATGGAGTGGTCTCTCAAGAAGTGATGCCGGATGTCTATGTGTTTGGCTCTAGAGTGCTCGACTGGATTATGGGCAATTTTAATGGCACTCTCATTATCACAAAGGAGTGGAATATGGTTCATATTGTAATTGTAATCCCTTAGAGTTTGTTGCATCCAAAGGAGTTGTGCACAACTAATCTGGGCTTCAACATACTCCGCTTCGGTTGTGTATAGGGCAATGGAGTTTTGTTTCTTGGAGGACCAAGAAAAAATGGATCTCCCTAGGAATTGGCATGTACCGGAGGTACTTTTTCTATCTACTTTGTATCCGGCCTAATCTGCATCAGAGTAACCAATGAGATTGAATTTGGAGCCTTTTGGATACCAAAGACCAAGCTTGGTTGTATGAACTAAATATCTCAAGATCCTTCTTACGTCTGTCAAGTGACACTCTTTGGGATTGGCTTGAAATCTTGCACACAAACATACACTCAACATAAGTCTAGCCTAGATTCACATAAATAGAGTAGAGATCCAATCATGGAGCAATATACCTTTTGGTCGATGCTAGGTACATCTTCATTGAGATCCAAGTGGCCATTCGTTGCCATGGGAGTCTTTATGGGCTTCGCCTTGTCCATTCCAAACTTCTTGAGTATGTCTTGAGTGTTTTATAAACATCCCTTCCTTTTGTTGCCTCACTTGGAATCCCAAGAAGTACTTTAGCTCTCCCATCATAGACATCTCAAACCTATCTGTCATAATTTTACTGAATTCCTCACAAAAAGATTTGTTAGTTGAACCAAAGGTTATATCATCAACATAGATTTGACAAACAAAGAGATCATTGTCAAAGTTCCTTGTAAACAATGTATAATCTACTTTACCGATCTTAAAGCCATTTTCAATTAAGAAATCTCTAAGACACTCATACCAAGCCCTAGGAGCTTGTTTGAGGCCATAGAGAGCCTTACGCAATTTAAATACGTGGTCGGGGAACTCTTCATCTTCAAACCCGGGGGGTTGCTCCACATACACCTCCTCCTTGATTGGTCCGTTGAGGAAGGTGCTTTTCACATCCATTAGATAGAGCTTGAAATCATGGTGAGTAGCATATGCAAGTAATATTCTAATGTACTCAAGTCTAGCTACAGGAGCAAAGGTTTCATTGAAATCCAAACCTTTGACTTGTGAATACCCTTTGGACACAAGTCGTGCCTTGTTGGTTGCGGAATACCCATATGGTGCCAACATGAAAGTGCATCTAGGACTCGCTTGTGGGTTTTGGATGATTTATGACAAGCAATTGGGATCCTAATCCTTTTTTTGAGATGAATGCAGGCAAATAATGAAAAATGAGCAAAATGCCAATAAGAAGGGAAATGAGAAGCAAAGTGAATTTGAGCTCAAGGAGAAGAAAATAGTAGATTATTATTTATGGAGTGTGTTAAGGAAACACACCCAAGAGCTCAATCACTTTCAAGCACACACACACAATGCACAAAGTTATACAGGACCGGACTAGTCCGATATCAGCCGGACTAGTCCGATATCACTTTTTGCACTAGATTGGACAAGTCCAGTATCTACCGGACTAGTCTGATATCTTTCTGATTCACTTCAGACTAGTCCTCCCCAATGCGGACTAGTCCTCAACACAATGCACAAGTCACACAAAATCGGACAAGTCTGTTGTGATCCGGACTAGTCCGATATTCTTTCTGATCCACTTCGGACAAGTTCAGTGTCTACACGGACTAGTCCGATATACACACTGATCTAAATCGGACAAGTCCTCCAAGTGCGGACTTGTCATCCTAAACACTTAGGGTTTCATATGTGCGGACAAGTCCGATGGCAATCGGACTAGTCCGAAGATATCCAGTAGTGAGGTGCACGGCCCACTTTTACAATCTCTCGAACCCTAGCGCCGTCACACCTCCCAAGAGACTCAAAAACCACCTCTCTGCACGAAATTAAGTGCAAAATCGATCAATCTATTGAAGATCACTTCTAGATCATTGGAGAGACACTTGACACACATCATTGAGCTCTTGGTTTGATTCTTTAACACACTCTTGCATTTCAGTTTGTAATTTTTGAGTGTGTTATTGGTGGCTTTGTAAGTTGTAATCAAGGGAGCTCTCAACGTGTGAGAACGCCCCTTCAACTTGGTTATTTACCCTTTGTGATTAGTGGAAGAGGATTGGCCTTCGTGGCAATCCGACAAGGGAAGGGTTGGAGAAGACCCGGTCCTTTTGTGGGCTCCTCAACGTGGACGTAGGTTGCCTTCGTGGTAGCCGAACCACGGGATAAATCGTGTGTCTTGTCCTTTTGCATTCTTCATCTTAATTGATCAACTTAATCTAGGGATTGATTCACTTTGTTCAATTTGAGTTAAATTGTTGAACAAGAGCCTTAATTGTAATAGAATTTGACATACAACTATTAAACTGTCATTCAAGTTTATATTTCTGCTGCAAACATAAACGAATCAATCAAATTGACTGAACTTGATCAACTTAGCCCGTGAAAACCGGACTAGTCCACACTTTACCGGACTAGTCCGATATCTCTGTTATTGACTTTGTTGTTGAGTGTTACAGGAACCGAGAAAATTCAAGAAGGCCTATTCACCCCCCCCCCCCTCTAGGCCTACATTCAATTGGTATCAGAGCAGGTTCTTCAAGAAAGAGTGCAACCACTCGAAGAGATCATGTCGGACATGAAGGAAGTTCAGAAAATCAACAACCAGGAAGAATTGAACAACAACAAGAACCAAAAGCTGGAAAAGTATCTCGAAGCAATTCAAGACTTCGATGATGATGACGAGGAGACGCTGGAGCTGAAAGCACTCCTCAGAAAGAAAGCACTTTCCAATGGGAAAGCTAAAGTTGAAGAAAAGAAGAAGGGGAGTAGTCACACAGACTACTCCCGATATCCTTTTAACTATGATCGTTTAAATTCAAACAACAGCCATTACCTATCTATTCCTCTTGGAAAAGCCCCACACTTCGATGGGAGTGATTACTCCATGTGGAGGCAAAATATGAAGATGCACTTGATTTCCCTTAACCCAAGTTTATGGCATATTTTGTGCACGGGAATAGACATCCCAGATGACGACGAAGAGCTCACCCCAAGTCAAGAGCAAGCCATCCACAGAAACGCTCAAGCCGCAGCCGTAATCACCTCCTCTCTAAGTCGAGATGAATTCACAAAGGTGGACGGATTGGAGATTGCCAAGGAAATATGGGACACACTACAAACAGCCCATGAAGGTGACCTGCATGTGCGGGAGGCGAAAATTGAAATGATCGAAGGCGAACTAGGAAGGTTCGCAATTGAGGAAGATGAGTCTCCCCAGGACATGTACAACCGATTGAAGACACTTTTAAACAAGGTTCGATCATATGGGAGCAAGAAGTGGAATGACCACGAGGTTGTAAAGCTCATCCTTAGAGCTTTTATGCCTCGCAATGTCACACTATGCTCTACAATCAGAGAAAGTCCCGGGTACAAGAGGATGACTCCAGATGAATTGCTAGGCAAAATCATCAACTTTGAAATGATGGAGAAACAAGACAAGAACGTCAAAGAAATAGCCGACCTCACATCAGCCAAGAAGAAGGGAGTTGCCTTAAAGTCCACACTCAAGCCTCTATCCAAAGAAGCAAGAGAGGCACAGCTTGAGGAGGACAGCGATGATGAAAGCAGTGAGCTGGACGAAGAGGATATGATTTTGTTCATGAAAAAGTTCAAAAGAATAATGAAGAAAAGACAAGGAACAAAATCAAGTGAAGGCAAGTACAAGGAGAGGACAAAGCCGAAGATGAGGCGGGCGTGCTATAATTGTGGTGAGTATAACCACTTTATAGTCGATTGCCCGTATGAGGACAACAAGAAGAAGAATAAAGAAGCCAAGCCTCAACCGAAGAAATTCTTCAAGAAGAAGAAACAAGGTGAACAAGCACACATTGGAAAGGAGTGGGACTCAAACGATGAGTCCTCATCATCCGATGAAGAAGAGATGGCTAGCATAGCCATTGAAAGCACGTCCAAGAAACCCACACTCTTCCCCACGCTCGGTACAAAGAAGGGAAATGGCACTTGCCTCATGGCAAAGGAAGGTAAACGAAAGGTAAACATCAAAACTCCTTCCATGCATTCCTACTCAAGTAATGATGAACTAGATAGTGATGATGAAGATATGTTAATTGGATTAGATAGAAAAACTGCTGCTAAATTGAAATTTTTACTTGACCAACTTGTTGAGAAGGAATGGCTAATTGATCGTCAAGAGGACATGATTATCTCCCAAAAGGAGAAGTATGTCGAACTTGACAATCTTCTAGTTCTTGAAAAGGAGAAAAACAGCTCACTGGAGCTTGAGCTAGCTTCAAGCAAGAAAACTTGCTTGGAGTTAACCAACTCAAACGTTGCAATCAAGGATCAACTTGATGACCTGATCAAGGTTAACAAGATCCTTGAAGTGCAAGTTGAGTCACTCAAGCTAAGTGAATCTTCCTCCTCTTCAAGTCTACCTTCTCAACCCACTTCAACTAATCTTGTTCATATGTGCAAATGTGGTAAAAACAACACCAGTTTGAAGGAAAAGTCTACCTCCACAAAGGATAAAAATCCTACCCAATGTGGAATATTTGACAAGGAGAGGATCAACTATGCACATAGTGCATACTTGGTCCAAAGACCTCCAAATGTCAAGTATGGCATTGGTTACTCTTATGATGGAAAGCAAAATGCTGGAAGTAATAAGAATAACAAGGGAAGGATTACCTTTGTGAAGGGAGGACCCTCACAACCTGGTAACTCGAAAATTAAGAACCCGAACTCTCATGAACATCGGACTAGTCCGGTAGTGGTCCGGACAAGTCCGGTCATCCGGACAAGTTCGGTCACCCAGACTAGTCCGATCCATAAACAACAGCAACTTTTGTTCAAAACCTTTGATGCCTCTTATGTATTAATGAGAAACAATCTTGGTAAAGTTTATGCTTATTATCCTGGGCCACGCCATGGGAACACGAAATCCCATGTGTGGGTGCCCAAATATATTGTAACTAACCTCCAAGGACACAAGCAAGCTTGGGTACCTAAAACCAAGGCGTAATTTGTTTCTGCAGGCCTATTCTTCCGGTGGATCCAAATGGGTGCTAGACAGTGGATGCACCAACCACATGACCGGAGAAAGGAGGATGTTCATGGAATCTGAAGAAAACGAGGACCCAAACGAAGGCATCTACTTCGGAGATAATAGTCAAGGAAGGGTGCTCGGTACCGGTAAAATAGCAATATCCTCTGAACACACTCTTTCTCATGTTTTACATGTTGAATCTTTATATTATAACCTGCTGTCCATATCTCAATTATTTGACAAAGGTTATAATTGCTTGTTCACTAACGAGGGTGTGATCGTCTCAAGGAGGAGTGATGGTTCCGTTGCATTCAAAGGTATGTTGAAGGGAAAGCTTTACCTTGTTGACTTCAACAAGGATAAAGCCGAACTCGACACATGCTTGATTGCAAAAACAAACATGGGTTGGCTGTGGCATAGACAGCTAGCACATGTTGGTATGAGGAATCTTCAAAAACTCCTCAAGGGCGATCACATCCGATGTTTGAAAGATGTTGTTTTTGAGAAAGACAGGCCTTGTAGCGCGTGCCAAGCCGTGAAGCAAGTTGGAGCACATCATCCCGCAAAGAACATCATGACTACGACAAGACCGCTCGAACTACTTCATATGGACTTGTTTGGTCCAATTGCTTACATAAGCATCGGCGGTAATAAATACGATTTAGTCATTATTGATGATTTTTCCCGCTTCACTTGGGTGTTCTTTTTGCATGACAAGTCAGAAACACAAGGGACACTCAAGAAATTCTTCAAGCGAGTGCAAAACGAGTTCTCACTATCGATCAAGAGTATTCGGAGCGACAACGGCACGAAGTTCAAGAACATACAAGTGGAGGAGTACCTTGATGAGGAGGGAATCAAGCACGAATTTTCAGCACCATACTCTCCACAACAAAACGGAGTTGCCGAAAGGAAGAACCGAACGCTCATAGAGATGGCAAGAACAATGCTCGATGAATACAAGACTTCAGATCAATTTTGGGTGGAAGCAATTAACACCGCTTGCCACGCCGCAAATCGACTCTACCTTCATCGACTACTCAAGAAGACTCCTTATGAGCTACTCACCGGTAACAAACCAAACATTTCATATTTTCGAGTTTTCGGCTCTCCATGTTATATCTTGAACAAGAAGCCCAGGACCTCAAAGTTTGCTTCGAAGTCCGATGAAGGTTTCTTGCTTGGTTATGATTCGAACACTTACGCCTATCGTGTTTTCAACAAGGCCTCCGGACTTGTTGAAGTGGCACGTGACGTAGTGTTCGATGAAACTAATGGCTCCCAAAAGGAGCAAGTTGATCAATGTGAATTAGGTAAAGAAGAAGCTCCTTATCAAACTTTGAAGAGAATGGATCTAGGCGAAGTTCGACCACATGAGTCATCGTCACAAATACATGAGGAAAGTGAACCACAAGAGGTGATCAACAATCAAGGGGGAGCTTCGATACAAGATCAATCACAAGAATATGAAGATGATCAACAAATCAACGAGGGCAACCACTCAGGGGGAGAAGAAAATGATCACCAACACACAACTCTCCAAGTGCCACACCCAAGAGTACACCAATGCATTCAAAGGGATCACCCAATCGACAACATCATCGGTGACATCCAAAAGGGAGTAACCACTAGATCTCGTATAGCTAATTTTTCTGAGCATTACTCGTTTGTCTCCTTTTTAGAACCACGCAAGACTGAGGATGCATTGAAGGATCTGGACTGGGTGGTGGCAATGCAAGAAGAGTTGAACAACTTCAAGAGAAACGAGGTTTGGGAACTTGTGGCAAGACCCAATGCAAATATAGTGGGCACCAAGTGGGTCTTCCGCAACAAGCAAGATGAACACGGAGTGGTGACAAGAAACAAGGCACGACTTGTGGCCAAAGGTTACTCACAAGTTGAAGGTTTGGATTTCGATGAGACTTTTGCTCCAGTAGCTAGGCTTGAATCAATTAGAATATTACTTGCATATGCTACTCACCATGATTTCAAGCTGTATCAAATGGACGTGAAAAGCGCCTTACTCAACGGACCGATCAAGGAAGAGGTGTGCGTGGAGCAACCACCCGGGTTTGAAGACGAAGAGTTCCCCGACCACGTATATAAACTGCGTAAGGCTCTCTATGGCCTCAAACAAGCTCCTAGAGCTTGGTATGAGTGTCTTAGAGATTTCTTAATTGATATTGGTTTTCAAATTGGCAAAGTAGATTATACATTATTCACAAAGAATCTAGATAATGATCTTTTTATTTGCCAAATCTATGTTGATGATATAATTTTTGGGTCAACAAACCAATCTTTCTGTGAAGAATTTAGTAGAATTATGACATACAGGTTTGAAATGTCAATGATGGGAGAATTGAAGTACTTCTTGGGATTCCAAGTGCGGCAACAAAGGGAAGGAACATTCATAAGCCAAACCAAGTACACGTAGGACATACTCAAGAAGTTTGGCATGGACAAGGCAAAGCCCATAAAGACTCCCATGGCTACGAATGGCCACTTGGATCTCATTGAAGATGGACCGAGTGTCGACCAAAAGGTATATCGCTCCATGATTGGATCTTTACTCTACTTATGTGCATCTAGGCCAGATATTATGTTGAGTGTATGTTTGTGTGCAAGAGTTAAAGCCAACCCTAAGGAATGTCACTTGACAGCCGTAAAAAGAATCTTGAGATATTTAGTTCATACACCCAACCTTGGTCTTTGGTACCCAAAAGGCTCCAAATTCAATCTCATTGGTTACTCCGATGCAGATTATGCCGGGTGCAAAGTTGATAGAAAAAGCACATCTGGCACATGCCAATTCCTAGGAAGATCTTTGGTTTCTTGGTCATCTAAGAAACAAAATTCCATTGCATTATCCACAGCCGAAGCGGAGTATGTTGCAGCCGGGAGTTGTTGTGCACAACTCCTTTGGATGCGACAAACTCTAAGGGATTACGGTTACAATATGAACTGTATTCCTCTCCTTTGTGATAATGAGAGTGCCGTTAAAATAGCCCACAATCCAGTTGAGCACTCTAGGACTAAACACATAGACATAAGACATCATTTCTTGAGAGACCATTCCATGAAAGGAGACATAACCATCTCACATGTCAACACCCAAAAACAATTGGCCGACATATTCACCAAGCCACTTGATGAAAAGCGTTTTTGGGAACTCTGAAATGAGCTAAATATTCTTGATTCTCGGAGTATGGCTTGAAAATTTGCATACCTGTATGATTGCTTCAAAAATGTTGATTGAATTGTGAAAATCATCCCTCTCCATTTTTCTCTCGAAAAACTATGTCAATTATTAGATCTTGATGAATTTTGATCATTGTATGATTGTTGTATGCTTACTGGTCAAATTCATCAAGATTACTTGAATTGTTTTGCCTCTCTATTCTCTATTATTGAACCTTCAAATATATATGAATGGGCTATGCAATTCTTTCCTGTTGACCACGGACTAGTCCGTGGTTACCCGGACTAGTCCACCCATGCAAACTAGTCCGCAGAGTGCCAGTTAGGCCGGACTAGTCTGATAGACCACGGACTAGTCCGATATAGGTCTCTGGATGACTTCGGACTAGTTCGGTCATGTCCGGACTTGTCCGATTTTTCGTGTCCATATCCCTAGCCCCCACCAAACCCTAATCTCCTCACCCTCACATTCACTCTAGGCTTCCTCTCTCTCTTTTTGGTGTCTTAATGCCAAAGGGCGAGAGATTGAGGGGGAGTCAAGTCTTAGCTTTAGCTGTAATAGGATGCGAGGAGAGAGCCTTCTCTGTACTTTTATTTGTGATTGTAATAGTTTAACACTATTTTCATATTAACTTTGGTCATGTGATGAATTGCTCAATTTATTTGCGAGTATGTGATGGAAACTGCATTTTTGGTCCTGGAATGTCATATGCACTTGGTATCGGTTGATTAATGTAAATTCTGTCATTCTCAATGTATTCATGCACTTAGTATGAATCCCACCTTAAAGAATGCACATATTGATAATTCTCTTGTTGCTTGATTTATTTTTGAGTCATATGTGGATACTTTATGAAAATCTCATTTTTGCCTTATTTTGTGAAATCTCAATTGGTTGTCATCAATCACCAAAAAGGGGGAGATTGAAAGTGCATCTAGGACTCCCTTGTGGGTTTTGGATGATTTATGACAAGCAATTGGGATCCTAATCCTTTTGTTAAGATGAAGGCAGGCAAATAATGAAAAATGAGCAAAATGCCAAAAAGAAGGGAAATGAGAAGCAAAGTGAATTTGAGCTCAAGGAGAAGAAAATAGTAGATTATTATGTATGGAGTGTGTTAAGGAAACACACCCAAGAGCTCAATCACTTTCAAGCACACACACACAATGCACAAAGTTATACAGGACCGGACTAGTCCGATATCAGCCGGACTAGTCCGATATCACTTTCTGCACTAGATCGGACAAGTCCGGTATCTACCGGACTAGTCCGATATCTTTATGATCCACTTCGGACTAGTCCTCCCCAATGCGGACTAGTCCTCAACACAATGCACAAGTCACACAAAATCGGACAAGTCTGTTGTGATCCAGACTAGTCCGATATTCTTTCTGATCCACTTCGGACAAGTCCGGTGTCTACACGGACTAGTCCGATATACACACTGATCTAAATCGGACAAGTCCTCCAAGTGCGGACTTGTGATCCTAAACACTCAGGGTTTCATATGTCCGGACAAGTCTGATGGCAATCGGACTAGTCCGAAGATTTCCAGTAGTGAAATCGGACAAGTCCGTTTTCAACCGGACTAGTCCGATATTCCTGGACACTTAGGGTTTGCTACACACAGCACACCGGACTAGTCCGGTGACCACCACGGACTAGTCCGATCTTTCTGAACCCTAACGGTCACTTTTAGAAACCTCATATAAATAGAGGTGCACGGCCCCCTTTTACAATCTCTCGAACCCTAGCGCCGTCACACCTCCCAAGAGACTCAAAAACCACCTCTCTCCACGAAATTAAGTGCAAAATCGATCAATCTATTGAAGATCACTTCTAGATCATTGGAGAGACACTTGGCACACATCATTGAGCTCTTGGTTTGATTCTTTAACACACTCTTGCGTTTCAATTTGTAATTTTTGAATGTGTTATTGGTGGCTTTGTAAGTTGTAATCAAGGGAGCTCTCAACGTGTGAGAATGCCCCTTCAACTTGGTTATTTACCCTTTGTGATTAGTGGAAGAGGATTGGCCTTCGTGGCGATCCGACGAGGGAAGTGTTGGAGAAGACCCGGTCCTTTTGTGGGCTCCTCAACGTGGACGTAGGTTGCCTTCGTGGTAGCCGAACCACGGGATAAATCGTGTGTCTTGTCCTTTTGCGTTCTTCATCTTAATTGATCAACTTAATCTAGGGTTTGATTCACTTTGTTCAATTTGAGTTAAATTGTTGAACAAGAGCCTTAATTGTAATAGAATTTGACATACAACTATTAAACTGTCATTCAAGTTTATATTTACGCTGCAAACATTAACGAATCAATCAAATTGACTGAACTTGATCAACTTAGCCCGTGAAAACCGGACTAGTCCACACTTTACCAGACTAGTCTGATATCTCTGGTATTGACTTTGTTGTTGAGTGTTACAGGAACCGAGAAAATTCAAGAAGGCCTATTCACCCCTTCTCTAGGCCTACATTCACAACAACGTTGGATCTGGGTCTTTCGACTAGTTCCCATACCTCGTTCCTTTTGAAATTGTTGAGTTCTTCTTGCATGGCCACTACCCAATCTGGATCCTTCAATGCATCCTCAACCCTGCATGGTTCAAAAAGGACACAAACGAGTAATTCTCACAAAAATTATCTATGCGAGATCTAGTAGTTACTCCCTTTTGGATGCCACCGATGATGTTGTCAATTGGGTGATCCCTTTGGACGCATTGGTGTACTCTTGGGTGTGGTACTTGCTGTCTTGAATCTTCATGATCATCTCCTTCTCCCCCTAAATGGTTGCCCTCTTTGACTTGTTGATAATCTTCACTTTCTTGAGGTTGATCTTGTATGGAAGCTCCCGCTTGATCACTGGTCTCCTATTGTGGTTCGTTTTCCTCATGCATATGTAGAGGTGGCTCTTGTGGTCGAACTTCGCCTAACGCCATTCTTCCCAATGCTTGACAAGGAGCTTCTTCTTTATCTAGCACACATCGATCATCTTGGAACTTTGATGTCCTAGGCTTCTTGTTCAAAATATATCATTTGGATCCGAAAACTCAAAAATATGAAATATTAGGCTTGTTATCGGTGACTAGATCATGTGATGTCTTCTTGAGTAGACGATGAAGATAAAGTCGATTTATGGCGTGGCAAGGGGTGTTGACCGCTTCCGCCCAAAATCGATCCGAGGTCTTGTACTCATCGAGCATTGTTCTCACCATCTCTATGAGGGTTCGGTTCTTTCTTTCGGCAACTCCGTTTTGTTGAGGGGAGTAAGGTGCTGAAAACTCATGCTTTATGCCTTCTTCATCTAGGTACTCCTCCACTTGTGTCTTCTTGAACTCCATGCCGTTGTCACTTCGAATGTTCTTGATTGTCAATGAAAATTCATTTTGAGCTCGCTTGAATAACTTCTTGAGTATTCCTTGTGTTTCCGACTTATCATGTAAAAACAAAACCCATGTGAAGCGAGAAAAATAATCAACAACTACTAAACCATATTTATTACCGCTGATGCTTGTGTAGGCAATTGGACCAAATAAGTCCATGTGAAGTAGCTTGAGCGGTCTTGTTGTAGTCATGACGTTCTTCGCGGGATGAGGTGCTCCAACTTGCATCCCGGCGTGACACGCGCTACAAGACCTGTCTTTCTCAAAAACAACATCCTTCAAACCTCGGATGTGATCACCCTTGAGGAGTTTTTGAAGGTTCCTCATACCAACATGCGCTAGCTGTCTATGCCACAGCCAACCCATGATGGTCTTTGCAATCAAGCATGTGTCAAGTTCGGCTTTATCCTTGTTGAAGTCAACAAGATAAAGCTTTCCCTTTAACATACCCTTGAATGCAATGGAACCATCACTCCTCCTAGAGACGGTCACATCCTCATTAGTAAATAAGCAATTATAACCTTTGTCACATAATTGAGATACGGACAGAAGGTTATAATCTAAGGAATCAACATCTAATACATGAGAAAGAGTGTGTTGTGGTGATATGGCAATTTCACCGGTACCGAGCACCTTTCCTTGACTATTGTCTCCAAAATAGATGCCCTCATTTGTGAATGTGGCCTAGAGGGTGGGTGAAGAGGCCTTTTTGCAAATTGTCGGATCCTGCAACACTTAACAACCAGTTCAATACCAGAGATATCGGACTAGCACAGTAAAGTGCGGACTAGTCCGGTGTTCACGGACTAAGTTGGTTAAGCTTGATCTATTAGATTGATTCTTTTATGTATGCAGCGGAAATATAGAATCAAATAAAGATTTCATTGTTATATGATAGATTATATCACAATTAAATCTTATGTTTAACAATTCAACGTGAGATAAGCAATGATTATAAAACCCTAGATTATATTGATGAATAAGAACGGTGATCACCAAAAACAAGATACAAGGATTTATCCCGTGGTTCTGCTCCCACAAAGGCAACCTACGTCCACGTTGAGGAGTCCACAAAAGCACCAGGTCTTCTCCAACCCTACCCTCGTCGGATCGCTACAAAGGCCAATCCTCTTCCACTAATCACAAAGGGGTGAATAACGAAAGTCAAAGGGACCTTCTCACACGTTGAGAGCTCCATTGGATTACAACACGAAATACCACCAAAACACACTCAAAAGATTACAATTAAATCGTAGGAGTGTCTTAGAGAATCAAACCAAGAGCTCAATGTGGTGTTGAACGTGTCTCTCCCATGATCTAGAGTGAATCCTCAAAGGATTGATCGTTGTTGCACTTAATTTCATGGAGAGATGTGGTTTTTGAGGCTCTTGGGAGGTGTGACGGCGCTAGGGTTCGAGAGTGTTCAAAATTGGGCCGCGCACCTCTATTTATATGGGGTTTCTAAAAGTGACCGTTAGGGTTCAGAAAGTTCAGACTAGTCCGTGGTGGTCACTGGACTAGTCCGGTGTGCTGAGTGTAGCAAACCCTAAGTGTCCCGAAATATCGGACTAGTCCGGCTAGGATCGGACTTGTCCGATTTCGCTACTGGAAAACTTTAGACTAGTCCGATAGTCATCGGACATGTCTAGTTATGAGAAACCCTAAGTGTATTGGATGACAAGTCCGCACTTGGAGGACTTGTCCAATTTAGTTCAGTGGAATTTTCGGACTAGTCCGTGCAATGTCGGACTTGTCCGTTTTGGATCAGAATGAATATCGGACTATTCCGGTAGTGATCGGACTTGTCTGATTTTGTGTGACTTGTGAAGTGTTTTGAGGACTAGTCCGCACTGGGGAGGACTAGTCCCATTCTAGTCAGTGAGATATCGGACATGTCCGATTCCGTGCAGAGAGGATATCAAACTAGTCCGGTGTCTGTCGGACTAGTCCGGTCCTGTGTAACTTTGTGCAATGTGTGTGTTTAAATGTGGTTGAGCTCTTGGGATGTGTTTCCTTAACACACTCCATACACAATAATCTACTACTCTTCTTCCTTGAGCTCATTTCCACTTTGCTCCTCATTCTTCCTTCTTTTTGGTACTTTTCTCATTTTTCTATCATAAGCCTCCACTCATCTCAACAAAGAGGCTAGGATCCCAATTGCTTGTCATATATCATCCAAAACCCACAAGGGAGTCCTAGATGCACTTTCAATCTCCCCCTTTTTGGTGATTGATGACAACCAATTGAGATTTCACAAAATGTGATAAAAATTGAGATTTTCATAAAGTATGCACATATGAGTCCAAAATACATCAAGCAGTGAAAAGTATTATCCATATGTCCATTCATTATGGTGGGATGCATAACTAAGTACACTGAAACATAAAGAATGACATAATTGACATTAAATCAACCAATAGCAAGCATATATGTCATTCTAGAGCAAAATCACAGTTTTCATAAATACTACTCAAATGATCAAATCATTGCATCACAGAACCATAATTAACTTAAGAACAAAGTTAAAGCATTACAAGTACAAAAAAAAACATAGAAAGAGCTCTCTCCTCGCAACCTACAGCTAAGACTAAGACTCCCCCTCAATCTCCCCCCCTTTAGCATCAAGACACCAAAAAGAAGGAGAGGAGGGTCCTAAGGTCTTTACTCTTCACTGTCGGTCCTCTCATCGTCATCTTCGTCATCTTCATCTTCAGCTTGATGAGGAGGAGAAGGAGGAGGGGTGGAGCCACTCGAGTCCCCAATGCCAAAGTAGGCAAGCTCGGAGGGGGTCAAGGGCCCGAGCTCGGTGAAGTCCGGGTCGGAGTCCTCAGAAATCACTGGAGATCCAATGGGTTCGATCTCCACCTTCTGCAAAATTTGCTTCACATTTGTCTTGATGAACCTCATGTCCTCCTTTCTTTTCTGATTGAGCTTGTGGGCCTTCACTTCGGCCTTCTTGCAGGAGGCAAAGATTGCAGCAAGATATTTAAGGATCCCACTAGCTAATCCTTTTTGAGGGGCTGCCCTACCAGCAGGGGCATCACTTGCATCTTCTCTTGTTTTTGCCGGTGCCACGGGGCTGGAGGCCGGCGAGGGAGCAGCCTGTACATTTACTTGTTGAGGCTTCTGAGGCCTCAGAGGTGTGTGCTCCACATCTTTGACAAACTTGATCCCTGTGACTTTCTCAATCATGAACACGAGATAAGGGGCATAGCCACAGGATCTGTTAGGAGCGCAGGATATGTTCACCATGTCATTCCAAATGTATTCCGCCACATCAAATGGGCGGTTTTTGCTTATGACCCTCATCAGAGTTCGGAAGTATCCTTGCACACTCCCTGCATCCCCATCCTTAGGGGCTATTGTCTTCCTCAGGACTCTGTTTAGCACCACAAATAATGGCTTCATGTTCTTCGTGGAAGGAGGTATGAACTTTGAGTTGGGCTCATAGAGAAACTTCATCTTTTCCTTCTCGATGACACCAACATTGTGAATAATCACATTGTCATTGCTTGAGGTGTCAAGATGCAACATCCTTGCAAATTCTTCATATGTGATAGTGTACTTGGATCCATGAGTCATCCAAGTCACTCTCTCTTCTTCATCCCTTGCAAAGTAACAAGTGGCATAGAACTGAGCCACCACTTCATCATTCCAATTGTACTTGAAGGCAAAGAGGTCCTTCAAGCCATGTTTTTCAGCTGCTGCAATCACTTCATCAAATGCAGAGCATCTCTTATTCTCAAGATGTGCCCAGTCAATCCACTGACTACGCACCACTGGTGTCTTCATCTGCAGGTAAACAGCCCTGTAATAGTCAGCATGAAAATTGCTCCAGAATCTTTCATCAGCAGCTTGCTTTGGATGATTGTAGCAATCCATACTACGGAACTTGGCCGCTGAGTCACTGCCCTTTCCATTAGACTTCTCTTCAGTGGGGTCTCGGACCCCTTCCCTCGGAGCATGTAGCTTAAACGGGCCAACTGGACCCGTCGCTATCCCTTTGCCCTTGCCTTTGGCTAGGCGGGCACATGCTGAGCTAGGGCCACCACCGGTGGTAGCCCTAGAAGCTGGCACCTTGGAGGCCGGCTTCTTCGCCAGCACTTTTCTCAGAACCTGTGGAGGGGACAGAGCTGGCTCGGTAGGTCTCTCTTGGCGCTTCTTGCTGAGACTCGTTGAGGTCCGAGGTGCCACCTCGTTGTCCATCTCGGCCTCAAAATTGGAAACTTCATCGTTTGAGCTCGACATGACCTGAGAGTGAGTGGCTTGAATGAGAATGAATGGTACAAGGCATAAGTGTGAAAGTATAGCAAGGCATAGGTGTGAAAGTTAGGTTTTGAGTTCAGAAAATTCAGACTTGTCTGGTGTCCAGGCATGGACTAGTCTGGGATATCGGACTTGTCCGTGCATGGACCGGACTAGACTGGTATTCAAACTCAAAGACCTAGGAAACTAGATAGATGGTGATTCCTAATGCACAACAGGCGTAGCATAAACGTAATACATCAAGGAGGCATGTATATAGTGAAATATGCTAGGCTATTTGATCAACAATGAAGAAATTTGGGATTTCTAGGGTTAGGGTGAAAAATTACCGAAGAAATCGACTGGAGCTTGAAGAAGAGGACGTTGAAGGTAGGACTTGTCCGAGAACTTCAATCCCGATGCAATGTCGATCAAATCCCACCCAAACTTGCGATGTTTCAATGGAAAAATCAAGAAATCGCCTTGGGGCTCGAGTGAGAGAGAGAGAGAGAACGTGTGAGGCAAGAGTGGAGGATGAAGGGATTACGGTTTGGTGGCGGCTAGGGTTATGGACACGAAAAATCGGACAAGTCCGGAGATGACCGGACTAGTCCGAACTTTTCTAGGGGCTATATCGGACTAGTCCGTTGTCTACCGGACTAGTCCGACCTAACCGACACTCTACAGACTAGTCTGCATGGGCGGACTAGTCCGAGCAACCACGGACTAGTTCATGGTCACCAGACAAGAATTTTTAGACCATTCATATATATTTGAAGGTACATATTTAGAGAAAAGAGAGGCAAAACACATCAAATAATCTTGATGAATATGATCAGTAAGCATACAACAATCAAGCAATGATCATAATTCACCAAGATCTAGTAATTGACGTAGTTTTTCGAAAAAACTGAGAGAGATGATTTTCACAATTCAATCAACATATTTTGAAGAATTCATACAGGTATGCAACTTTTCAAGCCACACTCCGAGCATCAAGGATATTTAGTTCATTTCGGAGTTCTCAAAAGCGCTTTTCATCAAGTGGCGATGTGAATATGTTGGCCTATTGCTTTTGAGTATTGACATGTGATATGGATATATCTCCTTTCATGGAATGGTCTCTCGAAAAGTGATGCCTTATGTCTATGTGTTTAGTTCTAGAGTGCTCAACTGGATTGTGGGCAATTTTAATGGCACTCTCATTGTCACAAAGGGGTGAAAGATGGTTCATATTGTAACAATTATCCCCTAGAGTTTGTCGCATCCAAAGGAGTTGTCCACAACAACTTCCGGCTGCAACATACACCGCTTCAGCTGTGGATAAGGCAATGGAATTTTGTTTCTTGGAGGACCAAGAAACTAAGAATCTCCCTAGGAATTGGCATGTACCGGAGGTGCTTTTTCTCTCTACTTTGCACCCGGCATAATATGCATCGGAGTAACCAATGAGATTGAATTTTGAGCCTTTTGGGTACCAAAGACCAAGGTTGGGTGTATGAACTAAATATCTCAGGATCCTTTTTACGGCTGTCAAGTGACATTCCTTAGGGTTGGCTTGAAATCTTGCACACAAACATACACTCAACATAATATCTGGCCTAGATGCACATAAATAGAGTAGAGATCCAATCATGGAGCGATATACCTTTTGGTCGACGCTAGGTCCAACTTCATTGAGGTCTAGGTGGCCATTCGTTGCCATGCGGGTTTTTATGGGCTTCGCCTTGTCCATGCCAAACTTCTTGAGTATGTCTTGCGTGTACTTGGTTTGGCTTAGGAATGTCCCTTCCTTCTGTTTCCGTTCATGGAATCCCATGTACTTTAACTCTCCCATCATTGACATTTCAAACCTGTCTGTCATGATTTTACTAAGTTCTTCACAAAAGAATTGGTTAGTTGACCCAAAGATTATATCGTCAACATAAATTTGACAAATAAAAAGATCATCATCAAAATTCTTTGTTAACAGTGTATAGTCTACTTTGCCAATCATAAAGCCATTTTGAATTAAGAAATGTCTAAGACACTCATACCAAGCTCTAGGAGCTTGTTTGAGGCCACAGAGAGCCTTACGCAATTTAAACACGTGGTCGGGGAACTCTTCATCTTAAAATCCGGGTGGTTGCTCCATGTACACCTCTTCCTTGATTGGTCCATTGAGGAAGGCGCTTTTCACATCCATTTGATACAGCTTGAAATCATAGTGAGTAGCATATGCAAGTAATATTCAAATAGATTCAAGCCTAGATACTGGAGCAAAAGTCTCATCAAAATCCAAACCTTCGACTTGTGAATACCCTTTGGCCACAAGTTGTGCCTTGTTCCTTGTCACCACCCCGTGTTCATCTTGTTTGTTGCGGAAGACCCGCTTGGTGCCGACAATGTTTGCATTGGGTCTTGCCACAAGTTCCCACACCTCGTTCCACTTGAAGTTATTCAATTCTTCTTGCATTGCTACCACCCAGTTCGGATATTTCAATGCATTTTCAACCCTGCGTGGTTCCAAAAAGGATACAAACGAATAGTGCTCACAAAAATTAGCTATGTGAGATCTACTGGTTACTCCCTTTTGGATGTCACCGATGATATTGTCAATTGGGTGATCCCTTTGGACGCATTGGTGTACATTTGGTGTGGCACTTGAGGAGCTATTTCTTCATGTTCATCTGTTTCTCCCCCTAAGTAATTGACTTCGTTGACTTGTTGATTATCTTCGTATTCTTGTGGTTGGTCTTGTGCTGAAGCTGCCCCTTGATCGTTGGTCTCCTCTTGTGGTTCATCTCCCTCATGTACGTGTCGAGGTGGCTCTTGTGGTCGAACTTCACCTAGAGCCATTCATTTCAATGCTTGACAAGGAGCTTCTTCTTTACCTAGTTCACATGGATCAACTTGCTCCTTTTGGGAGCCATTAGTCTCATCGAACAATACGTCACGTGCTATTTCAACAAGTCCGGAGGTCTTGTTGAAAACATGATAGGCGTAAGTGTTCGAATCATAACCAAGCAAGAAACCTTCATTGGACTTTGAAGCAAACTTTGAAGTCCTAGGCTTCTTGTTCAAGATATAACATGGAGAACCGAAAACTCAGAAATATGAAATATTTGGGTTTTTACCGGTGAGTAGCTCATAGGATGTCTTCTTGAGTAGTCAATGAAGATAATGTCAATTTATGGTGTGGCAAACGGTGTTAATCGCTTCCGCCCAAAATCGATCTGATGTCTTGTACTCATCTAGCATTGTTCTTGCCATCTCTATGAGTGTTCGATTCTTCCTTTTGGCAACTCCATTTTGTTGTGTGGAATATGGCGCTGAAAATTCGTGCTTGATGCCCCTCTTCATCAAGGTACTCCTGCACTTGTGTGTTCTTGAACTCCGTGTTGTTGTCGATTCGAATATTCTTGATTGTCAATGATAATTCGTTTTGAGCTCGCATGAAAAACTTCTTGAGTGTTCCTTGTTTCTCTGACTTATCATGCAAAAGGAAAACCCAAGTGAAGCGAGAAAAATCATCAACGACAACTAAACCATATTTGTTACCGCCGATGCTTATGTAGGCTATTGGACCAAACAAGTCCATGTGTAGAAGCTCGAGTTGTCTTGTTGTAGTCATGACATTTTTGGCGGGGTGAGGTGATCCAACTTGCTTCCCGGCTTGGCACGCGCTACATGGCCTATCTCTCTCAAATACAACATCCTTTAAGCCTCCAATGTGATCGACTTTGAGGAGTTTTTGAATGTTCCTCATACCAACATGCGCTAGCCGTCTATGCCACAACCAACCCATGTTGGTCTTTGCAATCAAGCATGTGTCAAGTTCAGCTTTATCCTAGTTGAAGTCAACAAGATAGAGCTTTCCCTTCAAAATACCCTTGAATGCAATGGGACCATCACTCCTCCTAGAGACGGTCACACCCTTGTTAGTGAACAAGCAATTATAACCTTTGTCACATAGTTGAGATATGGACAACAGGTTATAATCTAAGGATTCAACATGTAGTACATGAGAAAGTGTGTGTTTAGATGATATAGCAATTTTACCGGTAGCGAGCACCCTTCCTTGACTGTTATCTCCAATGTAGATGCCCTCATTTGGGTCCTCATTCTCTTCATATTCCACAAACATTCTTCTTTCTCCGGTCATATGGTTGGTGCAGCCACTGTCTAGCACCCATTTAGATCCACCGGAGGAATATGCCTGCAAAAACAAATTATGCTTTGGTTTTAGGTACCCAAGCTTGCTTGGGTCCTTGGAGGTTAGTTAAAATACATTTTGAAAGTGCATCTAGGACTCCCTTGTGGGTTTTGGATGATTTATGACAAGCAATTGGGATCCTAATCCTTTTGTTGAGATGAATGCAGGCAAATAATGAAAAATGAGCAAAATGCCAAAAAGAAGGGAAATGAGAAGCAAAGTGAATTTCAGCTAAAGGAGAAGAAAATAGTAGATTATTATGTATGGAGTGTGTTAAGGAAACACACCCAAGAGCTCAATCACTTTCAAGCACACACACACAATGCACAAAGTTATACAGGACCGGACTTGTCCAATATCAGCCGGACTAGTCCGATATCACTTTCTGCACTAGATCGGACAAGTCCGGTATCCACCGGACTAGTCCGATATCTTTCTGATCCACTTCGGACTAGTCCTCCCCAATGCGGACTAGTCCTCAACACAATGCACAAGTCACACAAAATCGGACAAGTCCGTTGTGATCCGGACTAGTCCGATATTCTTTCTGATCCACTTCGGACAAGTCCGGTGTCTACACGGACTAGTCCGATATACACACTGATCTAAATCGGACAAGTCCTCCAAGTGCGGACTTGTCATCCTAAACACTTAGGGTTTCATATGTCCGGACAAGTCCGATGGCAATCGGACTAGTCCGAAGATTTCTAGTAGTGAAATCGGACAAGTTCGTTTTCAACCGGACTAGTCCGATATTCCTGGACACTTAGGGTTTGCTACACACAACACACCGGACTAGTCCGGTGACCACCACGGACTAGTCTGATCTTTCTGAACCCTAACGGTCACTTTTAGAAACCCCATATAAATAGAGGTGCACGGCCCACTTTTACAAACACTCTCGAACCCTAGCGCCGTCACACCTCCCAAGAGACTCAAAAACCACCTCTCTCCACAAAATTAAGTGCAAAATCGATCAATCTATTGAAGATCACTTCTAGATCATTGGAGAGACACTTGGCACACATCATTGAGCTCTTGGTTTGATTCTCTAACACACTCTTGTGTTTCAATTTGTAATTTTCGAGTGTGTTATTGGTGGCTTTGTAAGTTGTAATCAATGGATCTCTCAACGTGTGAGAATGCCCCTTCAACTTGGTTATTTACCCTTTGTGATTAGTGGAAGAGGATTGGCCTTCGTGGCGATCCGACGAGGGAAGGGTTGGAGAATACCCGGTCCTTTTGTGGGCTCCTCAACGTGGACGTAGGTTGCCTTCGTGGTAGCCGAACCACGGGATAAATCGTGTGTCTTGTCCTTTTGCGTTCTTCATCTTAATTGATCAACTTAATCTAGGGTTTGATTCACTCTGTTCAATTTGAGTTAAATTGTTGAACAAGAGCCTTAATTGTAATAGAATTTGACATACAACTATTAAACTGTCATTCAAGTTTATATTTCCGCTACAAACATTAACGAATCAATCAAATTGACAGAACTTGATCAACTTAGCCCGTGAAAACCGGACTAGTCCGCACTTTACCGGACTAGTCCGATATCTCTGGTATTGACTTTGTTGTTGAGTGTTACAGGAACCGAGAAAATTCAAGAAGGCCTATTCACCCCCCCTCTAGGCCTACATTCAATTGGTATCAGAGCAGTTTCTTCAAGAAAGAGTGCAACCACTCGAAGAGATCATATCGGACATGAAGGAAGTTCGGAAAATCAACAACCAGGAAGAAGTGAACAACGACAAGAACCAAAAGCTGGAAAAGTATCTCGAAGCAATTCAAGACTTCGATGATGATGACGAGGAGACGCTGGAGCTGAAAGCACTCCTCAGAAAGAAAGCACTTTCCAAAGGAAAAGCTAAAGTTGAAGAAAAGAAGAAGGGGAGTAATCACACCGACTACTCCCGATATCCTTTTAACTATGATCGTTTAAATTCAAACAACAACCATTACCTATCTATTCCTCTTGGAAAGGCCCCACACTTCGATGGGAGTGATTACTCCATGTGGAGGCAAAATATGAAGATGCACTTGATTTCCCTTAACCCAAGTTTATGGCATATTGTGTGCACAGGATTAGACATCCCAGATGACGACGAAGAGCTCACCCCAAGTCAAGAGCAAGCCATCCACAGAAACGCTCAAGCCGCAGCCGTAATCACCTCCTCTCTAAGACGAGATGAATTCACAAAGGTGGACGGACTGGAGATTGCCAAGGAAATATGGGACACACTACAAACAGCCCGTGAAGGTGACCTGCATGTGCGGGAGGCGAAAATTGAAATGATCGAAGGCGAACTAGGAAGGTTCGCAATTGAGGAAGACGAGTCTCCCCAGGACATGTACAACCGATTGAAGACACTTGTAAACAAGGTTCGATCATATGGGAGCAAGAAGTGGAATGACCACGAGGTTGTAAAGCTCATCCTTAGAGCCTTTATGCCTCGCAATGTCACACTATGCTATATGATCAGAGAAAGTCCCGGGTACAAGAGGATGACTCCAGATGAATTGCTTGGCAAAATCATCAACTTTGAAATGATAGAGAAACAAGCCAAACACGTCAAAGAAATAGCCGACCTCACATCGGCCAAGAAGAAGGGAGTTGCCTTAAAGTCCACACTCAAGCCTCTATCCAAAGAAGCAAGAGAAGCACAGCTTGAGGAGGACAGCAATGATGAAAGCAGTGAGCTGGACGAAGGGGATTTGATTTTGTTCATGAAAAAGTTCAAAGGAATAATGAAGAAAAGACAAGGAACAAAATCAAGTGAAGGCAAGTACAAGGAGAGGACAAAGCCGAAGATGAGGCGGGCGTGCTATAATTGTGGTGAGTATAACCACTTTATAGTCGATTGCCCGTATGAGAACAACAAGAAGAAGAATAAAGAAGCCAAACCTCAACTGAAGAAATTCTTCAAGAAGAAGAAACAAGCTGAACAAGCACACATTGGAAAGGAGTGGGACTCAAACGATGAGTCCTCATCATCCGATGAAGAAGAGATGGCTAGCATAGCCATTGAAAGCACGTCCAAGAAACCCACACTCTTCCCCACGCTCGGTACAAAGAAGGGAAATGGCACTTGCCTCATGGAAAAGGAAGGTAAACGCAAGGTAAACATCAAAACTCCTTCCATGCATTCCTTCTCAAGTAATGACGAACTAGATAGTGATGATGAAGATATGTTAATTGGATTAGATAGAAAAACTGCTGCTAAAATGAAATTTTTACTTGACCAACTTGTTGAGAAGGAATGGCTAATTGATCATCAAGAGGACATGATTATCTCCCAAAAGGAGAAGTATGTCGAACTTGACAATCTTCTAGTTCTCGAAAAGGAGAAAAACAGCTCACTAGAGCTTGAGCTAGCTTCAAGCAAGAAAACTTGCTTGGAGTTAACCAACTCAAACGTTGCAATCAAGGATCAACTTGATGACCTGATCAAGGTTAACAAGATCCTTGAAGTGCAAGTTGAGTCACTCAAGCTAAGTGAATCTTCCTCCTCTTCATGTCTACCTTCTCAACCCACTTCAACTAATCTTGTTCATATGTGCAAATGTGGTAAAATCAACACCAGTTTGAAGGAAAAGTCTACCTCCACAAAGGATAAAAATCCTACCCAATGTGGAATATTTGACAAGGAGAGGATCAACTATGCACGTAGTGCATACTTGGTCCAAAGACCTCCAAATGTCAAGTATGGCATTGGTTACTCTTATGATGGAAAGCAAAATGTTGGAAGTCATAAGAATAACAAGGGAAGGATTACCTTTGTGAAGGGAGGACCCTCACAACCTGGTAACTCGAAAATTAAGAACCCGAACTCTCATGAACACCGGACTAGTCCGGTTGTGGTCCGGACAAGTCCGGTCACCCAGACTAGTCCGATCCATAAACAACAGCAACTTTTGTTCAAAACCTTTGATGCCTCTTATGTATTAATGAGAAACAATCTTGGTAAAGTTTATGCTTATTATGCTGGGCCACGCAATGGGAACACAAAATCCCATGTGTGGGTGCCCAAATGTATTGTAACTAACCTCCAAGGACACAAGCAAGCTTGGGTACCTAAAAACAAGGTATAATTTGTTTCTGCAGGCTATTCCTCCGGTGGATCCAAATGGGTGCTAGACAGTGGATGCACCAACCACACGACCGGAGAAAGGAGGATGTTCGTGGAATATGAAGAAAACAAGGACCCAAACGAAGGCATCTACTTCGGAGATAATAGTCAAGGAAGGGTGCTCGGTACCGGTAAAATAGCAATATCCTCTGAACACACTCTTTCTCATGTTTTACATGTTGAATCTTTAGATTATAACCTGTTGTCCATATCTCAATTATGTGACAAAGGTTATAATTGCTTGTTCACTAACGAGGGTGTGACCGTCTCAAGGAGGAGTGATGGTTCCATTGCATTCAAGGGTATGTTGAAGGGAAAGCTTTACCTTGTTGACTTTAACAAGGATAAAGCCGAACTCGACACATGCTTGATTGCAAAAACCAACATGGGTTGGCTGTGGCATAGACGGCTAGCACATGTTGGTATGAGGAATCTTCATAAACTCCTCAAGGGCGATCAAATTTGAGGTTTGAAAGATGTTGTTTTTGAGAAGGACAGGCCTTGTAGCGCGTGCCAAGCTGGGAAGCAAGTTGGAGCACATCATCCCGCAAAGAACATCATGACTACGACAAGACCGCTCGAACTACTTCATATGGACTTGTTTGGTCCAATTGCTTACATAAGCATCGACGGTAATAAATACGGTTTAGTCATTATTGATGATTTTTCTCGCTTCACTTGGATGTTCTTTTTGCATGACAAGTCAGAAACACAAGGGACACTCAAGAAATTCTTCAAGCGAGCGCAAAACGAGTTCTCACTATCGATCAAGAGTATTCGGAGCGACAATGGCACAGACTTCAAGAACATACAAGTGGAGGAGTACCTTTATGAGGAGGGAATCAAGCACGAATTTTTAGCACCATACTCTCCACAACAAAACGGAGTTGCCGAAAGGAAGAACCGAACGCTCATAGAGATGGCAAGAACAATGCTCGATGAATACAAGACTTCGGATCGATTTTGGGCGGAAGCAATTAACACCGCTTGCCACGCCGCAAATTGACTCTACCTTCATCGACTACTCAAGAAGACTCCTTATGAGCTACTCACTGGTAACAAACCAAACATTTCATATTTTCGAGTTTTCGGCTCTCCATGTTATATCTTGAACAAGAAGCCCAGGACTTCAAAGTTCGCTTCGAAGTCCGATGAAGGTTTCTTGCTTGGTTATGATTCGAACACTTACGCCTATCGTGTTTTCAATTAGGCCTCCGGACTTGTTGAAGTGGCACGTGACGTAGTGTTCGATGAAACTAATGGCTCCCAAAAGGAGCAAGTTGATCATTGTGAATTAGGTAAAGAAGAAGCTCCTTATCAAGAATTGAAGAGAATGGCTCTAGGCGAAGTTCGACCACAAGAGTCATCGTCACAAATACAAGAGGAAAGTGAACCACAAGAGGAGATCAACAATCAAGGGGGAGCTTCGATACAAGATCAATCAAAAGAATATGAAGATGATCAACAAATCAACGAGGGCAACCACTCAGGGGGAGAAGAAAATGATCACCAACACACAACTCTCCAAGTGCCACACCCAAGAGTACACCAATGCATTCAAAGGGATCACTCAATCGACAACATCATCGGTGACATCCAAAAGGGAGTAACCACTAGATCTCGTATAGCTAATTTTTGTAAGCATTACTCGTTTGTCTTCTTTTTGGAACCACGCAGGACTGAGGATGCATTGAAGGATCCGGACTGGGTGGTGGCAATGCAAGAAGAGTTGAACAACTTCAAGAGAAACGAGGTTTGGGAACTTGTGGCAAGACCCAATGCAAATATAGTGGGCACCAAGTGGGTCTTCCGCAACAAGCAAGACGAACACGGAGTGGTGACAAGAAACAAGGCACGACTTGTGGCCAAAGGTTACTCACAAGTCGAAGGTTTGGATTTCGATGAGACTTTTGCTCCAGTAGCTAGGCTTGAATCAATTAGAATATTACTTGCATATGCTACTCACCATGATTTCAAGCAGTATCAAATGGACGTGAAAAGCACCTTCCTCAATGGACCGATCAAGGAAGAGGTGTACGTGGAGCAACCACCCGGGTTTGAAGACGAAGAGTTCCCCGACCACGTATATAAACTGCGTTAGGCTCTCTATGGCCTCAAACAAGCTCCTAGAGCTTGGTATGAGTGTCTTAGAGATTTCTTAATTGATAATGGTTTTCAAATTGGCAAAATAGATTATACATTATTCACAAAGAATCTAGATAATGATCTTTTTATTTGCCAAATCTATGTTGATGATATAATTTTTGGGTCAACTAACCAATCTTTCTGTGAAGAATTTAGTAGAATTATGACAGACAGGTTTGAAATGTCAATGATGGGAGAATTGAAGTACTTCTTGGGATTCCAAGTGCGGCAACAAAGGGAGGGAACATTCATAAGCCAAACCAAGTACACGCAAGACATACTCAAGAAGCTTGGCATGGACAAGGCAAAGCCCATAAAGACTCCCATGGCTACGAATGGCCACTTGGATCTCCATGAAGATGGACCGAGCGTCGACCAAAAGGTATATCGCTCCATGATTGGATCTTTACTCTACTTATGTGCATCTAGGCCAGATATTATGTTGAGTGTATGTTTGTGTGCAAGATTTCAAGCAAATCCTAAGGAATGTCACTTGACAGCCGTAAAAGAATCTTGAGATATTTAGTTCATACACCCAACCTTGGTCTTTGGTACCCAAAAGGCTCCAAATTCAATCTCATTGGTTACTCCGATGCAGATTATGCCGGGTGCAAAGTTGATAGAAAAAGCACCTCTGGCACATGCCAATTCCTAGGAAGATCTTTGGTTTCTTGGTCATCCAAGAAACAAAATTCCATTGCATTATCCACAGCCAAAGCGGAGTATGTTGCAGCCGGGAGTTGTTGTGCACAACTCCTTTGGATGCGACAAACTCTAAGGGATTACGGTTACAATATGAACCGTATTCCTCTCCTTTGTGATAATGAGAGTGCCATTAAAATAGCCCACAATCCAGTTGAGCACTCTAGGACTAAACACATAGACATAAGACATCATTTCTTGAGAGACCATTCCATGAAAGGAGACATAACCATCTCACATGTCAACACCCAAAAACAATTGGCTGACATATTCACCAAGCCACTTGATGAAAAGCGTTTTTGCGAATTCCGAAATGAGCTAAATATTCTTGATTCTCGGAGTGTGGCTTGAAAAGTTGCATACCTGTATGATTGCTTCAAAAATGTTGATTGAATTGTGAAAATCATCCCTCTCCATTTTTCTCTCGAAAAACTATGTCAATTATTAGATCTTGATGAATTTTGATCATTGTATGATTTTTGTATGCTTACTGGTCAAATTCATCAAGATTACTTGAATTGTTTTGCCTCTCTATTCTCTATTATTGAACCTTCAAATATATATGAATGGGCTATGCAATTCTTTCCTGGTGACCACGGACTAGTCCGTGGTTACCCGGACTAGTCCGCCCATGCAGACTAGTCTGCAGAGTGCCGGTTAGGCCGGACTAGTCCGATAGACCACGGACTAGTCCGATATAGGTCTCTGGATGACTTCGGACTAGTCCGGTCATGTCCGGACTTGTCCGATTTTTCGTGTCCATAACCCTAGCCGCCACCAAACCCTAATCTCCTCACCCTCACATTCGCTCTAGGCTTCCTCTCTCTTGCGCTCGAGCTCCCAAGGCGATCTTTTGCATCCTCCGTCGAAAAGCCACTCATTTGGGCGGAGATCAAGCTTGAAGACTTGGGGATTGAAGCTAGCGGACTAGTCCGGCCTCCATCGATTTCTTCGGCAAAAATCTTCAAAATCCTAGAAATCGTGTTTTCCTCAATTGTTGATCATTTGGCCTAGCACCCTTCACTAGTTACATGTTTAGTTGATGTACTACGTGTATGCTAGACTAGATTTGCATTAGGGATTGTATCCTGTCCAATCTGTTAGGTTTTTGAGGATGAACACCGGACTAGTCCGGTCCATGCACGGACAAGTCCGATACCCCGGACTAGTCCGTGCCTGAGCACCGGACAAGTCCGATGTTTCTGAACCTGAAACCTAATTCCTTAATTCCTTAATGCCATCCATTGCTAGCTTGTCTTACCTATGCCTTGTATAACTTGTCATTATTCTTGCTCAATCATTCTCAGATCATGTCGAGCTCCGACAACGAGATCTCCGACTTTGAGGCCGAGTTGGACCACGAGGTGGCACCTCGGTCCTTGGCGGGTCTTGGCAAGAAACGCCAAGAAAGACCTTCCGAGCCTGTTACCTCCCCTCCCCAGGTTCGGAGGAAGGTCTGTGTCAAGAAGCCCGCCTCGAAGGCTGCTACGTCTTCAAGCGGCCTTCGTCAAGCAAAGGGAAAGGGCAAGGGAGTCGCAACGGGGCCAGTTGGGCCCTTGGAGCTTCATGCTCCCATAGAAGGGGTCCGGGACCCCAATGAAGAGAAATTCAATGGGAAAGGCAGCAATGTGGCAGCCAAGCTAAGAAGCATTGATTGCTATGGAAGGCCAAAGCAGGCAGCTGATGGAAGGTTTTGGTCAAACTTCCATGCAGATTTCTACAGGCTGGTTTACCTGCCGATGAAGACTCCGGTGGTGCGCAGCCAGTGGATTGACTGGGCCCACCTAGAGAAGAAGTGCTCAGCTTTTGATGAGGTCATTGCTGCAGCAGAAAGGCATGATCTGAAGGATCTGTTTGCCTTCAGACACAATTGGAATGATGAAGTGATTGCACAATTCTATGCAATGTGCCACTTCTCGAGTGAAGATGAAGAGAGTGTGACTTGGATGACCCATGGATGCATGTACTCCATCACTCAGGAGGATTTTGCAAGCTTGCTCCATTTAGACTCTGCTGGACATGACCACCTGATCATCCACAACATAGGGGTCATTGAGAGGGACACAATTAAGTTCTTGTATGAGCCCAACTCTAAGTATGTTCCTCCCTCCACAAAGAACATGAAGCCCTTCTTTGTGGTTCTGAACAGAGTTCTTCGGAAGACCTTTGCCCCCAAGGATGGGGATGCAGGGAGTGTACAGGGCTACATCCGGACTCTAATGAGGATCATAAGCAAGAAGAGACAGTTTGATGTTGCAGATTACATATGGAACGACATGGTCAACATGTCAAGCACCCCCAACCGGTCCTGTGGCTATGCTCCCTACTTGATGTTCATGATTGAGAAGGTCACAGAAATAGAATTCGTGAAGGATGTAGAGCACACTTCCCTGAGGCCTCAGAAGTCTCAGCCTGTGAGTGTCCAGGCTGCTCCCTCGCCGGCCTCAAGTACTGAGGCACCGGCAAGAGAAAGAGATGCTGCTAGGGCTCCTCCCCCCTCCAGGGAAGCCCCTCGGAGAGGATCCGCCAGTGGGATCCTCAAATACTTGTCCGCGATATTCTCCTTCTACAAGAAGACTGAAGTAAAGCTTCATTAACTCAATCAGAAGAGGAAGGAGGATATGAGATATATCAAAGCCAATGTGAAGCAACAGAGTGAAAAGCTGGAGATCAACACCATTGGATCTCCAGTAATTTTTGAAGATTCTGATCTTGACATCTTCGAGCTCGGGCCCTTGTCCCCCTCCGAGCTTGCCTATTTTGGCATTGGGGGCTCGAGCAGCTCCACTCCTCCTCCTCCCTCTCCTCCTCGTCAAGCGGAGAGCGAAGAAGACGAAGAAGATGACGAGAGGACAGACAGCGCAGAGTAAAGAACCTAGGACCTTCCTCTCTCACTTTTTGGTGTCTTGATGCCAAAGGGGGAGAGATTGAGGGGGAGTCAAGTCTTAGCTTTAGCTGTAATAGGATGCGAGGAGAGAGCCTTCTGTGTACTTTTATTTGTGATTGTAATAGTTTAACACTGTTTTCATATTAAGTTTGGTCTTGTGATGAATTGCTCAATTTATTTGCGAGTATGTGATGAAAACTGCATTTTTGCTCCTGGAATGTCATATGCACTTGGTATCGGTTGATTAATGTAAATTCTGTCATTCTCAATGTATTCATGCACTTAGTATGCATCCCACCATAAAGAATGCACATATGGATAATTCTCTTGTTGCTTGATGTATTTTTGAGTCATATGTGCATACTTTATGAAAATCTCATTTTTTGCCTTATTTTGTGAAATCTCAATTGGTTGTCATCAATCACCAAAAAGGGGGAGATTGAAAGTGCATCTAGGACTCCCTTGTGGGTTTTTGATGATTTATGACAAGCAATTGGGATCCTAATCCTTTTGTTGAGATGAATGCAGGCAAATAATGAAAAATGAGCAAAATGCCAAAAAGAAGGGAAATGAGAAGCAAAGTGAATTTGAGCTAAAGGAGAAGAAAATAGTAGATTATTATGTATGGAGTGTGTTAAGGAAACACACCCAAGAGCTCAATCACTTTCAAGCACACACACACAATGCACAAAGTTATACAGGACCGGACTAGTCCAATATCAGCCGGACTAGTCCGATATCACTTTCTGCACTAGATCGGACAAGTCTGGTATCCACTGGACTAGTCCGATATCTTTCTGATCCACTTCGGATTAGTCCTCCCCAATGCGGACTAGTCCTCAACACAATGCACAAGTCACACAAAATCGGACAAGTCCGGTGTGATCTGGACTAGTCCGATATTCTTTCTGATCCACTTCGGACAAGTCCGGTGTCTACACGGACTAGTCCGATATACACACTTATCTAAATCGGACAAGTCCTCCAAGTGCGGACTTGTCATCCTAAACACTTAGGGTTTCATATGTCAGGACAAGTCCGATGGCAATCGGACTAGTCCGAAGATTTCCAGTAGTGAAATCGGACAAGTTCGTTTTCAATCGGACTAGTCCGATATTCCTGGACACTTAGGGTTTGCTACACATAGCACACCGGACTAGTCCGGTGACCACCACGGACTAGTCCGATCTTTTTGAACCCTAACGGTCACTTTTAGAAACCCCATATAAATAGAGGTGCACGACCCACTTTTACAAACACTCTCGAACCCTAGCGCTGTCACACCTCCCAAGAGACTCAAAAACCACCTCTCTCCACGAAATTAAGTGCAAAATCGATCAATCTATTGAGGATAACTTCTAGATCATTGGAGAGACACTTGGCACACATCATTGAGCTCTTGGTTTGATTCTCTAACACACTCTTGTGTTTCAATTTGTAATTTTCGAGTGTGTTATTGGTGGCTTTGTAAGTTGTAATCAAGGGAGCTCTCAACGTGTGAGAACACCCCTTCAACTTGGTTATTTACCCTTTGTGATTAGTGGAAGAGGATTGGCCTTCGTGGCGATCCGACGAGGGAAGGGTTGGAGAAGACCTGGTCCTTTTGTGGGCTGCTCAACGTGGACGTAGGTTGCCTTCGTGGAAGCCGAACCACGGGATAAATCGTGTGTCTTGTCCTTTTGCGTTCTTCATCTTAATTGATCAACTTAATCTAGGGATTGATTCACTCTGTTCAATTTGAGTTAAATTGTTGAACAAGAGCCTTAATTGTAATAGAATTTGACATACAACTATTAAACTGTCATTCAAGTTTATATTTCCGCTGCAAGCATTAACGAATCAATCAAATTGACTGAACTTGATCAACTTAGCCCGTGAAAACTTGACTAGTCCGCACTTTACCGGACTAGTCCGATATCTCTGGCATTGACTTTGTTGTTGAGTGTTACAGGAACCGAGAAAATTCAAGAAGGCCTATTCCCCCACCCCCTCTAGGCCTACATTCACATTTGGGCACCCACACATGAGATTTATTGTTCCCATGGAGTGTCCCAACATAATGAGCATAAACCTTGCAAAAATTATTTCTCATCAACACATAGGAGGCATCAAAGGTTCTAAAGAGTAATTGTTGTTGTTTGTAAACAGGACTAGTCTGGGAGGCCGGAATTGTCCGGAGGACCGGACTTGTCCGAACAATGACCGGACTAGTCCGGTGTTCGTGTGAGTTCATGTTTTTACCCTTCGACTTACTAGTTTGCGAGGGTCTTCCCTTCACAAAGGAAATCCTCTCCTTGTTATTCTTATGGTTTATAGCATGCTGCTTTTCATCATAAGAGTAACCAATTCCATATTTAAAAATTGGAGGTCTTTGGACCAAGTACGCACTACGTGCATAGTCGATCTTCTCCTTGTCAAATATGCCACTTTGGGCAGGATGTTTATCCTTTGTGGAGGTTGACTTTCCCTTCAAACTGGTGTCACCATTCTTACATGTGCAAGCATGAGCAAAATCAGTTTTAGTGCGTTGAGAAGGTGAGCTTGAAGAGGAGGAAGGTTCACTCAGCTTGAGTGACTCAACTTGCACTTCAAGGATCTTGTTAACCTTGATCAGGTCAGCAAGTTGGTCCTTGATTGCAACATTTGAGTCGGTTAACTCCAGGCAAGCTTCCTTGCTTGAAGCTAACTCAAGCTCTAGTGAATTGCTTTTCTCCTTTTCAAGTTCTAGAAGTTTGTCAGGTTCGACATACTCCTCCTTATGGGAGATAATCATGTCCTCTTGACGATGAATTAACCTCTCCTTCTCAACAAGTTGATTAAGTAAAAATTTCACTTTAGTAGCAGTTTTCCTATCTAGTCCAATAAGCATGTCCTCATTATCACTATTGAGTTCATCAACGCTAGAATAGGAATGCACAGAAGAGGGTTTAACGGTTACCTTGCGTTTACCTTCCTTAGCCATAAGGTAAGTGCCATCTCCCTTCCATGCGCCAAGTGTGGGGAAAAGGGTAGAATTCTTGGATGTCTTCTCGATGACTATGCTAGCCATCTCCTCTTCTTCGGATGATGAGGACTCGTCATTTGAGTCCCATTCCTTTCCGATGTGCGCTTATTCAGCTTGTTTCTTCTTCTTGAAGAATTTCTTGGGTTGAGGCTTGGATTCTTTGGTCTTCTCTTGTTCTCCTCATATATGCAGTCAACTATAAAGTGGTTGTATTCACCACAATTATAGCATGCCCGCCTCAACTTTGGCTTTGTTCTTTCCTTGTACTTTCCTTCGCTATACTTTGTACCTTGTCTCTTTTTCATTATTCTTTTGAATTTCTTCATGAACAATATCATGTCTTCTTCATCCAATTCAATGCTTTCGCCGTCACTATCTTGCTCTAGTTGTGCTTTTCTAGCTTCTTTGGATATGGGCTTGAGAGTGGACTTCAAAGCAACCCCTTTATTCTTTGCCGAGGTGAGATCGGGAATTTCCTTGACATGTTTTGCTTGCTTTTCCGTCATCTCGAAGTTGATGATCTTTCCAAGCAGTTCGTCCGGAGTCAACCTTTTGTATACGGGCTTTCTCTAATCATGGAGCATAGTGTGACGTTGCGAGGCATAAAAGCTCTAAGGATGAGCTTTACCACCTCGTGGTCATTCCACTTCCTGCTTCCGTATGATCTGACCTTGTTGACGAGTGTCTTTAATCGATTGTACATATCTTGGGGTGACTTGTCTTCTTCAATCGCAAATCTTCCTAACTCGCCTTCAATCATCTCGATTTTTGCTTCATGCACATGTCAGTCACCTTTATGTGCAGTTTGTAGTGTGTCCCATATTTCCTTTGCAATTTCGAGTCCATCCACCTTGGTGAACTCGTCCCGACTGAGTGAAGAGGTAATTACAGCCGCGACTTGAGCGTTTCGGTGAATTGCCTGCTCTTGGTTGGGGGTAAGCTCTTCGTCGTCGTCCGAGATATCTATCCCTGCGCACACAATATGCCACAAACTTGGATTGAGGGAAATCAGATGCATTTTCATATTTTGCCTCCACGTTGAGTAATCACATCCATCGAAGTGTGGGGCTTTTCCAAGTGGGATAGATATATAGTGATTGCTATTGGAATTGAGACGATCATAGTTAAAGGATATAGGGAGTAGTCGGTGTGACTACTCCCCTTCTTCTTCTCCTCAACTTTCACTTTCCCTTTGGAAAGTGTCTTCTTTCTTAGGAGCGCCTTTAACTCTAGCGTCTCCTCATCGTCGTCCTCGATGTCTTGAATGGCTTCGAGGAGTTTCTCCATCTTGAGGTTCTTTTCATCATCAACCTTCTCTTGGTTGTTGATTTTGTGGGTGTCCTTCATGTCCGACATGATCTTCATCGAGCGATTAGTCCTTTTCTTGATGAACCCGCTTTGATACCAATTGAATGTGGCCTAGAGGGGGGTGAATAGGCCTTTTTGCAAATTGTTGGATCCTGCAACACTTAACAACCAGTTTAATACTAGAGATATCGGACTAGTCCAGTAAAGTGTGGACTAGTCCAGTGTTCACGGACTAAGTTGGTTAAGCTTGATCGATTAGATTGATTCTTTTATGTATGCAGCAGAAATATAGAATCAAATAAGGGTTTCAATGTTATATGATAGATTATATCACAATTAAATCTTATGTTTAACAATTCAACATGAGCTAAGCAATGATTATGAAACCCTAGATTATATTGATGAATAAGAACGATGAACACCAAAAACAAGACACAAGGATTTATCTCGTGGTTCGGCTCCCACAAAGGCAACCTACGTCCATGTTGAGGAGTCCACAAAGGATCGGGTCTTCTCCAACCCTACTCTCATCGGATCGCCACGAAGACCAATCCTCTTCCGCTAATCACAAAGGGGTGAATAACCAAATTCAAAGGGGCATTCTCACACGTTGAGAGATCCCTTGGATTACAACACGAAATACCACCAAAACACACTCAAAAGATTACAATTAAATCGCAAGAGTGTGTTAGAGAATCAAACCAAGAGCTCAATGTGGTGTTGAACATGTCTCTCCAATGATCTAGAGTGAATCCTCAAAGGATTGATCGTTGTTGCACTTAATTTCATGGAGAGATGTGGTTTTTGAGGCTCTTGGGAGGTGTGACGGCGCTAGGGTTCGAGAGTGTTCAAAATTGGGTTGTGCACCTCTATTTATATGGGGTTTCTAAAAGTGACTGTTAGGGTTCAGAAAGTTCAGACTAGTCCGTGGTGGTCACCGGACTAGTCCGGTGTGCTGAGTGTAGCAAACCCTAAGTGTCCCGAAATATCGGACTAGTCCGGCTAGGATCGGACTTCCCTACTGGAAAACTTCGAACTAGTCCAATAGTCTTCGGACTTGTCCGGTTATGAGAAACCCTAAGTGTATTGGATGACAAGTCCGCACTTGGAGGACTTGTCTGATTTAGTTTAGAGGAATTTTCGTACTAGTCTGTGCAATGTCGGACTTGTCTGTTTTGGATCAGAATGAATATCGGACTAGTCCGGTTGTGATCGGACTTGTCCGATTTTGTGTGACTTGTGAAGTGTTTTTAGGACTAGTCGGCACTAGGGAGGACTAGTACGATTCTAGTCAGTGATATATCAGACTAGTCCGATGTATATCGGACTTGTCCGATTCTGTGCACAGAGGATATCGGACTAGTCCAGTGTCTGTCGAACTAGTCCGGTCCTATGTAACTTTGTGCAATGTGTGTGTTTGAATGTGGTTGAGCTTATGGGATGTGTTTCCTTAACACACTCCATACACAATAATCTACTACTCTTCTTCCTTGAGCTCATTTTCACTTTGCTCCTCATTCTTCCTTCTTTTTGGTACTTTGCTCATTTTTCTATCATAAGCCTGCACTCATGTCAACAAAGAGGTTAGGATCCCAATTGCTTGTCATAAATCATCCAAAACCCACAAGAGAGTCCTAGATGCACTTTCAGTTTGGTTCCTCATTTCCTTCATACTCAATGAACATTCTTCTTTCTCCGGTCATATGGTTGGTGCAGCCACTGTCTAGCACCTATTTGGATCCACCAGAGGAATAGGCATGCAAAAACAAATTGTGCCTTGGTTTTAGGTACCCAAGCTTTCTTGGGTCCTTTTAGGTTAGTCACAAGGGATTTGGGCACCCACACATGAGACTTGGTGTTCCCATGGCGTGGACCAACATAATGAGCATAAACTTTTCCATAATTACATCTTATTAAGACATAAGATGCATGGATAGTTCTAAATACCAACTGTTGTTGTTTATACACAAGACTAGTTTGGGAGATCGGACTTGTCCGGAGGACCGGACTTTTCTGGATCCCGACCGGACTAGTCCGGTGATCATGCGTGTTGGATTCATTAATTTTGAATTTTCTAGTTTGAGAGAGTCTTCCCTTTACAAAGACATTGCTCTCCTTGTTATTCTTATGGCTTCTATCATGTTGCTTTTCACCATAAGAGCAACCAATGCCATATTTGACATTTGGAGGTCTTGTGACCAAGTATGCACTGCGTGCATATTTGACCTTCTCCTTGTCAAATATGCCATTTTGTGAAGGATGCTTGTTCTTGGTAGAGGTTGACTTGTCTTTCAAACTGGTGTCAACTTTACCACATGTACAAGTAGAAGCAACTTCAGTTTTAATGGATTGGGAAGGTGAACTTGAAGAGGATGAAGGGTGACCGTGCTTGAGTGACTCAACTTGCACTTCAAGGATCTTGTTAACCTTAATTAGGTTAGCAAGTTCATCCATGATTGTAGCATTTGAGTCGCTTAACTCCAAGCAAACTTCCTTGCTTGAAGCTAATTCAAGCTCTAGTGACTTGCTTCGCTCCTTTTCAAGTTCTATAAGCTTGTCAAGTTTGATGATGAATCAACTTCTCCTTCTCAACAT
This sequence comes from Tuctoria greenei, assembly GCA_036927565.1. Classification (NCBI taxonomy): domain Eukaryota; kingdom Viridiplantae; phylum Streptophyta; class Magnoliopsida; order Poales; family Poaceae; genus Tuctoria; species Tuctoria greenei. The sequence goes on along the minus strand of JAYESD010000003.1, from coordinate 177,881,851 downwards.
GTTGATCATGTATGAATTTCATTTTTGCGACCGTTTTCTTATCTAGTGACCACTTTCTTCTTTGCCGAGGTGAGGTCGGCAATTTCCTTAACATGTTTAGCTCGTTTTTCCATCATCTCAAAGTTGAATATTTTCCCAAGTAGCTCATCCGGGGTCATCTTCTTGTATTCGGGGCTTTCTCGTATCATTGAGCATAAGGTGACATTTCGAGGCATGAAGGCTCCAAGGATGAGCTTCACTACCTCGTGGTCTTTCCACTTCTTGCTTTCGTATGCTCGTACCTTGATGATGAGCATCTTTAATCGGTTGTACATGTCTTGTGGTGACTCATCTTCTTTGATTGTGAACCTTCCCAACTCGCCTTCAATCATCTTGATCTTCTCTTCTTGCACATGACGATCGCCTTCATGTGTGGTTTGCAATGTATCCCATATTTCTTTTGCGAACTCGAGTCCATCCACTTTTGTAAACTCATTACGACTGAGCGATGAAGTGATAACCGCAGCAACTTGAGCATTTTGATGGATTGTTTGCTCTTGGCTAGGCGTGAGCTCCTCATCATCATCAGGGATATTTATTCCTGTGCATACTATGTGCCACAAACATGGATTGAGAGAAATCAAATGAATTTTCATGTTTTGCCTCCACATTGAGTAGTCATTGCCGTCAAAATGTGGGGCTTTTTCAAGTGGAATGGATAGATAATGATTGTTACTAGAATTTAGGCGATCATAGTTTAAAGGATATCGGGAGTAGTCGGTGTGACTACTCCCCTTCTTTTTCTTCTCATCTTGGATTTTCAGCTTTCCCTTGGAAAGGGTTTTCTTCCTTAGGAGTGCCTTGAGTTCCAGCGCCTCCTCATCGTCATCCTCGAAGTCTTGAATGGCTTTGAGGATCTTTTTCAATTTTTGGTTCTTGTCTTCATCAACCTTCTCTTGGTTGTTACTCTTGTGTACTTCTTTCATGTCCAACATGATCTCTTCGAGCGATTAGTCTCCTTCTTGAAGAACCTGCTCTGATACCAATTGAATGTGGCCTAGAGGGGGAGTAAATAGGCCTTTTTGATTTTTGTGAGAAACTGCAACAGTTAACACCCAGATCAAATCTCGAGATATCGGACTAGTCCGGTCAAGTGCAGACTAGTCCGGTGTGTACCGACTAGGTTAATCAAGTTTGATCGATTAATTTGATTCTAGGATGTATGCAGCGGAAATATACTTGTAATTGAAGTGTTGCACGATTATGAACTAGGGTATACCACAAGTCAATCTTATATTTAATGTTTCAACGTAAAGTAAGCAAGATAGATTAAAACCCTAGATAGATATGATGTATAAGAACAATGAGCGCAAAGTAAAAACACAAGAAATTTATCTCGTGGTTCAGTTCCCACAGAGGCAACCTACATCAACGTTGAGGAGTCCACGAAAGGACCAGGTCTTCTCCAACCCTACCCTCGTCGGATCGCCATGAAGGCCAATCCTCTTCACCTATCACAAAGGGGTAAATAACTAAATTCAAGGGTCCTCTCACACGTTGAGGGCACCCCAAGATTACAACAAGAACTCCACCAAGAACACACTTGAAAGATTACAATGAAAATCACAGGAGTATGTTAGGGAATCAAACCATGAGCCAATGAGTGATGAACTGTGTCTCTCCAATGATCCAAAGTGTATCCTCAAGGGATTGATCTTTGTTTCTTTTGATTTCGTGGAGAGATGTGTTTTTGAGGCTCTTGGGAGGTGTGACGGCACAGGGGGTCGAGAGAGATTAATTTTGGTCTGTGCACACTATTTATATAGGGTTTCTAAAAGTGACCGTTAGGGTTTAGGAATATCGGACTAGTCCGTGGTGGACACCGGACTAGTCCGGTGTGCGGTGTGTAGCAAATCCTAAGTGTCCCCAAATATCGGACTAGTCTGGCTAGAAGCGAACTTGTACGATTTCGCTTCTGGAAATCTTTGGACTTGTTCGGATCAGTGAAACCCTAAGTGAATTGGGTGACAAGTCCGCACTTGGAGGACATGTCCGATTTAGGTCAGAGGGTTTTCGAACTAGTCCGTGCCAATATCGAACTTGTCCGATTTTCATCAGAATGATATCGGACTAGTCCGTTGTGTGATGGGACTTCTCCGATTTTGTGCAACTTGTAAAGTGTTTTGAGGACTAGTCCACACTGGGAGGACTAGTCCCATCCTAGTCAGAGAGATATCGGACTAGTCCGGTGTCAGTCGGACTAGTCCGATCCTATATAAACTTGTGCAACGTGTGTGATTATTTGTGCTTGAGCTCTTGGGGTGTGTTTCCTTAACACACTCCATACACAATGATCTACTACACTTGTTCCTTGAGTTCTTTTCCCCATTGCTCCTCATTCTCCCTTCTTTTTGGCTTTTTACTCATTTTCTCATTAAAACCTGTGTTCATCTCAAAAAAAGTGGTTAGGATCTCATTTGCTCGTCATAAATCATCCAAAACCCACAAGAAATTCCTAGATACACTTTCTAATTTGTTCGGCTATTAATTGTAGAGTCAAACATGGGCGAAGAACATAGTTGGATGTACACTGGTTGGAAGAGCAGAACTGGTGGTCACTCAGATGAGTGGTACGCAAAGACAGAAGCTTTTGTAGAGCGAGCTTTTCCGTTGTCAAATAGCGATAAGGCATGGTGCCCATGTACAAAATGCTGAAACGGAACATTTTTGGACAAAGTGGAACTTACATTGCACTTGTGTCAAAACGGTTACGTGTCACATTATGACTTGTGGAACTTCCACGGCGAGACAGCTTCTCTAGTTGTACAAGAAGTGGAAGTGGACAATGATGATGCCACAGAGGTTGATATGATGGATGAGATGCTGGAAGCTATACGACCAGAGCTTACAGAGGATCCTCAAACAGCAGAGGTTAAAAAGTTCTATAAACATATAAAAAATTCATAAGAGTCGCTGCTTGGACACACTAAAATGACAATCCTAGATTTTGTGACTAGACATATGGAAATTAAGTCAAAGTTCTTCTTTTCTAATAACTGTTACAACAAGCTCATCAATTTGCTCAACGATGCCCTTCCACATCCCAACAAAGTGCCTAAAGATATGTATAAGTCGAAGAAAATTCTTTCTGGTCTCAGTATGATGTACGAGAAGATTGATGTGTGTCCGGACAACTGTATGCTTTTCTGGAGAGAGCATGCCAATGAGAACAAATATTTGAAATGTAGTCAACCGAGGTTTGTTGAAGTTGTTAATAACGATGGTGATACTGTGACGACGGAAGTCGCACATAAGCAGCTCCGTTACTTACCCGTGACACCGAGGTTGAAGCGACTGTTCCTTTCAAAAAAAAAAAGGCCATGCACATGAGATGGCACAAAGAAGGTGAGCATCAGAACAATGGAGTCCTTACGCACCCGTCCGATGGTGAGGCATGGAAGGCGCTGGACCGGTTCGACCCAGAATTCGGTCGTGAAGTGAGAAATGTTTGCATCGGGTTGGCGACAGATGGGTTCACACCAATCACTACAAACGCCACACCATACTCCTGTTGGCCCGTATTTGTCATTCCGTACAATCTTCCGCCGACTTTTTGCATGAAGAATGAGTTCATGTTTATTAGCCAGATTGTACCTGAGCCGGATCATCCTGGGTCATGTCTCAACGTGATGTTGAAACCATTGATAGAAGAGTTGAAAATGTTTTGGTCGGGAGTCAAAGCGTACGACTGTTACAAGAAGCAGAAATTCAACCTTCGAGCTACTTATTTACGGTCCGTCCATGATTTTTCGGCATACGACATCTTTTTTGGATGGAGCACTCATGGTCAGTTGACGTGTCCGATATGTTCCTCGGATACCAATTGCCTTTGTCTTACCCATAGAGGCAAGATATCTTACTTCAATTGTCATAGACGTTGGCTGCCTCCGAATCACTTGTTTAGACAACAGAGAAATGTCTTTAGAAAGAACACTGTTGTCACTAAAGGACCACCAAAACGTCTTAACGGCTCAGAAAAATTTGATATGTTGGACAAATTGGTGCCCGATGAATGTCGTCCTGGATATTTTGAAGGTTTCGGAGACAAGCACAATTGGACTCACATATGTGGACTTTGGGAGGTACCGTATGTGAAGTCGTTGATTCTAAGGCCCAACATTGATGTCATGCATCAAGAGTGTAACATGGCCGAATGTATCATAAGCACATGCATGGACATGACGGGCAAAACAAAAGACAATTTAAAGGCTCGAAAGGACCTCACCGAGCTTTGTAACCGTCAAACTCTTGAGCTCTCTAAAAATGGTGGTAAACCACGCGATCCTTTCTTCCTTCGACCTAAAGAAAAGAAAGAAGTTCTCGAATGGTTGCAAAGGTTGAAATGCCAAAATAGTTATGCAGCTATACTGAGTCGAGCCTTGAATTTGAAAACGAGAAAGCTCATTGGGTTGAAGAGTCATGATTATCACATAATCATGGAAAGACTTCTGTCTGTTATGTTTCGAGGCTACTTTGACAATGCGGTGTGGAAGGTGTTAGCCGAGATTAGCCACTTCTATAGGCAACTCTGTGCTAAAGAAATCACGCCAGAGATGATGACTCAGTTGGAGGAGATTCCGATACTTTTGTGTAAGATGGAAAAAAAATTTCCTCCAGGATTATTCAATCCAATGCAACATCTCTTAATTCATCTTCCATTTGAAGCAAAAATGGGTGGTCCCGTGCAATATAGGTTGATGTATCATATTGAAAGAGCACTCAGATATCAGAAACCAATGGTTCGTAACAGGGCAAGGGTTGAAGGTTGCATCGCCGAAGCTTTTACACTTAAGGAAGTAGGATACTTCTCAAGTGTTTACCTTGCAGAGGAACACAATGTTAATACTTTGGTAATGCAGTACAATATGGATGGGCAACCTCCTTGTAGCGATCTCTACATTTTTACAACAACAGGCACTAATGTTGGTAGTTACACTTCCTACAACATTAGCGAAAAAGAAAGGCGTGCTGCTTTCTTGTACATGTACGCTGATATGGAAGAAATGAATGAATATTTCAAGTAGTTATTTCTCCTACACTTATGCTTTTCACCATCTTTTCCAACACATGTATTCTAAAAGGTTCTCTTTTCGTGTAGTATGTTCGACAAGCATGATTTGAGACATAGACATCAACCCACGAGCAAGCAAATAGAACAGATTCGACGGGAAGGAATAAACGGGGGATCTAATTTTCATTCCTTGTTTCGAGATCGTGTAATGTTTTCTCGTTAACTTATCAATGTTAACAATGTTTTCTTATAACTTAAGAATGCTTACGTTTTCTAATAACTTCATATCTTGGACAGTGCAAAAAAGATGCCAACGTCCATGAAGATTTGCGACAACTATCAGGTTGAGTGGTTAATGTTAGAAGCTATGGTCGATATGACATCAATGGCTTTCGATTTCGTACAACTCAATTTGATTCTCTTCGTCCTCTCGCGGCAACATGTAATATCGGAGTTGTGATGAGGGCAATCGATTTGCAAGAAAATAAAACTCAGTACTACGGAATTATTAAAAGAATCCTTGAATTAACTTTTGTCGGAAACAAGACAATTCGAGCAGTATTCTTTGAATGCGAATGGTTTGATTCCATTCATGGAATTCGAGTAAACGAATTTGGCATGGTCAAAGTAAAACACAAGGAACAGTTGAAAGGATTCATTTCATTAGTTCTTGCACACCTAGTAGAGCAAGTGTACTATCTACCTTATCCATGCAATAAATTCAGAGCTTGGTGGGTGGTACATAAGGTGAATCCTCGTGAGCGGTTATACGCTCCAGGAAATGATGATTATCATGAGGAAGCTGAGGCTGACGTGGTCTACCAAGAGGAAGAGTTACCAAAATCCTTCTTAGTTGAGCGCGGTGTAGGACTCGATGACTTAGTTGGAGACGCTGAAGATATCGAGGCTGGCACGGAAGCGGACACAAAATCAGAATCGGAAACTGAAGATATTGATGACTTAGTCGAACCTGCTGATTTGCGCAAACAAAAACGATATGGGAAAGAAGAAGATCGATGGGCTAGTTTAAGGAGTAGGGTGCATGACCATGATGTTGATGAATTTTGAAGTAACGTTTTATTCACTGACTTAACATTAATTTTGTAAATTATCTTTGCATATTAATCATTTATTCATTGCAATAGGATGTCGTCGTCAAAGGGGAGGGTTAAGTGGAAGGGGAAGCTAGTGAGAGGGTTTGAGCCGCCACGAGACCCTTGCTTAGGGACCTCGTTACATTCGAGCCGACGTTCCCTCTTTCTGGCGCATGCTCCACCCTCAGTTCACGTGTGCTTTCAGCGGACGGAGGTAAATTTTAGTTTACAATAAAGTTATTTTATAAATTACAGTTGTTAATAATTATTTATTGTTAATCTTTTTCTTTTGTGCAGTGACTCAGAGCCTTCTGAGTTCGAGTCAGAGCCTAGGGGGCCGCTACAGGAGCCCGAGTCAGAGGCGGGGCCGCTACAGGAGCCCTCAAGCGCTAGCCTCCCTTCGGAGCCAGCTAGCGCTAGCCTTCCTCTACAGCCAGCTACCGCTAGCCTTCCATTGCACTCTGGTGGTTCTGCGGAGCCTACAGTGTCACAAGACGCAGCGGTGTTGTAGCAGAGGCAATGGACGAGGAGGACCCACTTTGTAGCTCCTCCTCCGGTTACTTCTCAGCGGACCACGATCCGTCCTGTCGATGACAGGTAAAAGCTGTATATAGTATATTGAATATTGGATGTTGTTTTCCTTTACTTAATGATTGAATATATTTTGCAGATGTTGGTACGACTTTTCATTCACGGGGACCGAGAAACACCACAGGCAGATTAACGGTGTCTTGGGTGCTATCGTGAAATTGCACTACCCCGGTGTCATTGACGGTTTCCTTGCCCTGTCGTGGGACGACTACGCTCGTCTCTCTCACCAGTCCATGGCACGGCTCTGGGAGCCGTGTGGTACGATTTTATGGTAAGTTTAACTATTTTATTTTTTCAACTCGTTTGAATTATTAATGCATATCACTTAAATGTTTGTTTGATTAACGCTGAGGTACCAAGTAGAGGAACCGGGCATGGAGGACCACGCGAGACGCGTGTTCCATTACAACGCTCGGAAGCTCACAACGGCGGTGTTGTCGAACGCCCAGATTCAGGCCGTCAACGCGTACAACAAGCGGCACCCCTGGGAGCAGGAGCAGGAGCAGGAGCAACAAAGGGGTCCATTTAGGAAGGACTCCGATGCGTACTTGACAAAAGAGCAGTACAAGGAGGTAATTTTTTTAATATTGTTAAGTATTTACAATATCTGTGTATGTTAACTGCATTGATGAAAAATGAAATATGTGCAGGTAACTATTTCCTGGTTTCATGGTAACACCGACGCATACTTAGCTCTCTGTCGGTACTGGGCTAGTGGCGCTTTCATCAATAAGTCCACAAAGGCTAGACAGTGCCGCATGGGGTCCGACTGCAAGCACAACTATGGCGGTGATGGCTACTTGCGTTTGGCTAAATGTATCGTAAGTAATTTTTCAATTTATTTATGTGTTCCTAATATATTTATCTCACTTACACGGTTATACAAGAGTGAGAGATGGGTCATGAGCCGACCCCGACCCAGTTTTGAAAGAGTGGTCACAAGGGAAGTGACCCTTCTCAGCCAAGACAGTGTAGTCAGGTCGCAGCCGACCGACTTGTAAGTTTTTGAAATTCATCAATTTCATTATAACTAATACTATTGTTGACATGCTTACAAGATTTTTTTTGTAGGCAAAGTACGCACATGAGGTCGCGAAGATACACGGTGCGGATTATGATTGGGAAAGCGCGCCGATCGACCCCCCAGCCGCGTACACAAGCGGAGGCAGGAAGGCCCATCGATGGTGAATTGTTCATGTGTCTCATTTGTTTTTCAATTTATTTTCTTCTACTTAGTGTTTTCATTCTTTGGCAGGTTTTCCATTTTTGATGGAGTTGTCGAATCGAGGTCGACGCGACCTTTGATATGCGCTTTATCGTCGCAGGCCTCGTCCGTTGGGACCACCAGTGGTCGTCTCTCGCAGACCCAGCTGGAGCTCCTCGCCTTGAAGGAGATGCTACCGTAGACCCAGGCAGAGATGGAGAGGTCGAGAGCGGAGGCAAGGGAGGAGCAGCAGAGGACGTCCTTAATGATGGCCCAGATGCAAGCAGCGGTGGCGATAAGTTATTTAAAGTATCGTAGTTAAATTTCATAACATTTCAATAACATATATCTTATAATATTTTGCAATGGCAGGCTCTTGCTCCACATAGCGGTTAGGATATCGAGATTCCTATGCTTTCGCCGCAGCAAACACCAGAGCAGGTGATAAACTCTTTAATATAAATTCGGCCTCCCTTTAGTTTTAGTTTCTGTTTATTAGCAATTTGTTCAGCCTCCCTTTATTAGCAATCAGGTCTAACAAATTCAAAGTACTGCCTAACTGTTTTAGTTCCAGTTTGGGCATTCGAACTAAAGTTCAGTTCAATTTGGGCACTATAAGTTTCATATTCACATCTAGGGCAGATTCCGACTTTATAATCATGAAAAATGACATAAGAACATAAATTGGTCTACTATAAAATCATTCATTCTTTCATGGTGAAATGGTATTTTATTTTTGCTCTAATCTCAATCTGTTCATATACTTTACCTCCATGCTTTAGGATTGGGAGGTAATCTTTAGGATCGGGATATGGAGAAGTGAATGAATGTATTGTACATGGTTGGAAATATATGGAAGTCCTCTAAAACTAAACTATTGTATATTGTTTCCTCTGCAGGGTTCTGCAACGCGCCGATAGGATCCCGGAGGTAGTGGAGGGGCTAGCGTGTAGCCTGATACTGAAATTGTGTTTTTCTCGATGTTTGAATACTATTTTGAAACTGTCTGCTGTATATGGTCATATCTGTGTATATGTTTGCCTGTTCTGTGTTCTCGACATCGTGCGAGGTAGCCTGTTTCTGTTTTTTTTAATTCAAAAACTTCACTTACGTCGGCTATTGTAATGCCGACGTAAGTCAGCACAGTTTAACTTACGTCGGTCAGGCTATACCAACGTAAGTAAAGCCACCTAACTTACGTCGGTTTGTCCCAACCGACGTAAGTTATACCACTTAACTTACGTCCGCCAGCTGCCGCCGACGTAAGTACTCCGGCCCAGCCTGCGGCCCATCTCAGTACATAACTTACGTCGGTTGCCAGAGACCGACGTAATTAAGTAACTTACGTCAGCAACCGATGTAAGCTACTTTAATTATGTCCACACTGCTTCATCGGTTGGCAGCCGATGTAATTAAGAGAAAACCGACGTAATTAAGTAACTTACGTCGTTTTAAGCCTTAATTATGTCGGCCCTGGCCGACGTAATTGCTCGGGATTCCTGTAGTGGATGATTGGTTGAAGTTCGTGGAGAAGAAGCTTGCTATTGTCCAATGCAGCGATCGGGAGAAGGTCTTATATGCCTCTCATCAAGTAGTTGGAATAGTTGCAGATTGGTGGGATTCTTTATGCAACGCCCATGAGAATCAGGAGAGGATCACTTGGGCTGAATTCAAGGAGAGCTTCTGTTCTCATTATGTGCCAGGAGGTGTTATGATCCTAAAAAGGCATGAATTTGAGAACTTAAGACAAGGAAGATCAAGCGTGAGTGAATATCTTGGTAAATTCACTCAACTCTCAAGGTATGCGCCTGAAGATGTCATCCAGGACAACCGAAAGCAATATTTGTTTATGAGGGGCCTTAATAATGAGATCCAAATGCAATTGTTCAACTGTGATTATGCCAACTTTCAGAAGCTTGTGGACAAAGCAATTGTGGTTGAGAACAAAGTTCGTGAGACGGAGCAAGAAACTAAGAGAAAAAGCACCATATCAAGGACAGCCGCAAGGAAGTAATGTTCGCTCCCGCTTTGCATCACTTAATGCGCCATACTACAACCCATTGGCTCCTGAATATCACGCTGCTATTCCACTGCATCCAGCTCAACCAATTAAGCAATGCCCCGCTATGCAAGCATCTCGTCCTCCAATGCCTCAAGAACCCCATGCCAACTTTCCTGCCCATGCCCAAAATCAAGTTTGCCCTAACAATGTTGGTGCAGCAACGTCGTCCTATAGTTGTGGTGAGGTAGGACACTTTGCATCTCAATGTCCTAAGTCAGACTTTGGTTAATGAAACAATGCTCCAAGGCAACTGTGGACATCAGAATTTTGCTCGTGGCTCTGTGAACCACGTCTCTACAGAGGAAGAGCAACAAGCAGCTGATGTGGTGACTGGTATGTTATTTGATTATGGAGCATCACGTTCATTCATTGCATCGAAATATGTTGCCAAGTATAGTTTTCCTATCTCTCATATGAAGTATACTTTGTTGGTTAAATCTCCTGGAGGAGAGATGAGGACGAATATAATATGTCCAAAAGTTAGCCTTAGAATAAGGTGGGTAGACTTCTTTGCAAACCTCATAGTTTTGGATTCTCAAGGATTGGAAATTATTCTTGGTATGGATTGGTTGAGGAAGCACAATGGAGTTATACAATGTGCCACAACAACGGTTAAGTTGACCAGTGAGGAAGGGATCACCATAGAATTTAAAGCATCTCAACATGCATCGAAGCAATTGGAGCTGAATCACATGGACGGTGCCGCAATCGAGGGGATTCCAGTGGTGTGTGATTTCTTCGATGCATTTCTGGATGAGTTGCCAAGTATGCCACCTGATCGAGACATAGAACTTGCTACTGAATTAATACCTGGAACTGCACCTATAGCTAAGAGGCCATATAGGATGCCTTCTAAGGAGTTAGGGGAGCTCAAGAAGCAGATTCAGGAGCAACTAGAGAAGAGTTTTATTCGCACAAGCTCTTCACCTTGGGGAGCGCCAGTACTTTTCGTGGACAAGAAGGATGGATCCCAAATGATGTGTGTGGACTACTGAGCTCTCAACGAGGTGACAATCAAGAACAAGTATACTTTGCTCCGCATAGAGGATTTGTTCGATCATAAGAAGGGTGTTGTGTTTTCTCCAAGATTGGTTTGTGGTCAGGCCTACTTCCAAATGAAGATAAGACCGACGGATATACCCAAAATAGCTTTTCGGACACGGTATGGATCTTATGAGTACACCGTGATATCTTTTGGAAGGACGAATGCACCTGCATACTTTCTGTACCTAATGAATAAGGTCTTCATGGAGTACTTGGATAAATTTGTTGTGGTGTTCATTGATGACATTATGATCTACTCGAGAAGCAAGGAGGAGCATGAGGAACATTTGAGGCTCACGTTGCCGAAATTGAGGGAACATCAGTTATATGGCAAATTCAACAAGTGGCAGTTTTGATTAAGGGAGGTATCATTTTTGGGTAATATCTTCTCGGGAGGAGGAGTATCGGTTGACCCAGGAAAGTGAGGGATGTGCTGAAATGGGAACCCCTGCAGAATGTAAAGGAGATTCGAAGTTTTCAAGGGATGGCTAGATATTATTGTAGGTTCATCAAGGACTATTCCAAGATAGCCCAGCCGTTGACACTACTTCTATTGAAGGGGAAAGCATTATGATGGACTCAAGCTTGTCAAGACGGCTTTGAGGAGTTGAAGAGGAGGTTAACTACAGCCCCAGCCTTAATATTGCCGTATGTGAGCAAAAGTTTCAATATTTATTGTGATGCCTCAAGGCAAGGACTTGGATGTTTGATGATGCAAGTAGGTCAAGTTGTAGTGTATTCAACGAGACAATTGAAGAAAAATGAGCATAATTATACAACGCGTGAACTCAAACTTGCAGCCGTGGTACATGCCTTGAAGATTTGGAGACATTACATTCTTTGTCATAGGTGTGAAATTTATACGGATCATAAGAGTCACAAGTACATTTTTACACAAAGTGATCTGAATTTGAGGCAACAAAGATGGTTGGAGTTCATCAAGGATTATGATGCGGGAATCAATTATCACACGGGTAAGACTAATGTAGTGGCCGATACTTTGAGTCGGAAAGGGGTAAGCCACCAACTTACGGTTTGAGAGCTGCCATCCAAGTTATGCAAGGAGTTTGAACGGTTGAATCTTGGACTTGTGAGTGAGATGGGAATAATGGAGTTAAATCCAACCTTGGAGCAAGAAATTCAAGAAGGTCAGGCCAAGGATGAGGAGATTCAAGGAATCAAAGAGAAGACCCAGGAAGGGAGAGAATTCAGATTTGATGAAGACGAATATGGTACTTTATGGCTTGAGAAGAGGATTGTTGTGCCCAATGATAAGCATATTCGGGAAACAATATTGAAGGAGGCACATAACTCACCTTACTCAATCGATCCCGGTTGTACAAAGATGTACAAAGACTAAAAAGACATGTTATTGCTGGGCTAGCACGAAAAAGGAAATAGCCGAATATGTAGCCTTGTGTGATGTGTGCCAACGGGATAAAGCCGAACATCAAAGGCCGGCTAGATTATTGCAGCCATTGAAGATTCCTGAATGGAAGTGTGAAGAAATCAGTATGCACTTCATAATTGGATTACCGTGAACTCAGTCCGGCTATGACTCGATTTGTGTTATTGTGGATCGGTTGACAAAATCATCTGATTTCATTCCTGTTAGGACAACCTATGCCACCACAAAGTTAGCAGAATAGTATATGGAGCATATTGTTCGTTGACATGGAGTTCTGAAGAAAATAGTCTCAGACCGAGGTTCTCAATTCACCTCCAGGTTCTGGCAGAAATTGTATGAAGCATTGGGTACAAGGTTGAATTTCAATTAGACATATCACCCTCAAACCGATGGACAAACTGAGAGAACAAATCAGATTTTAGAGGACATGTTAAGAGCTTGCGCTTTAAAGCATGTAAGAAGTTGGGACAAAAGCTTGCCATATGCGGAATTCTCATATAACAATAGTTACCAAGGAAGTTTGAAGATGTCACCATATGAAGCATTATATGGAAGGAAGTGTAGGACACCCTTGTTTTGGATTGATATAGGAGAGAACAAAGTATTTGGACATGATGTGTTGCAAGAAGATGAACTACAAGTCCAAATAATCCGCGAGAATTTGAGGAATGCCCAATCAAGACAAAAAGGATATGTGGATATTAGACGTAGAGACATAGCCTTTGAAGTTGGAGACTTTGTTTACCTCAAAGTGTCACCAATGCGAGGTCATAAGAGTTTAATGACAGAGGCAAGTTAGCACCTCGCTATATTGGACCATTCAAGATTTTGGACAAACGAGAAGCAGCATATAAACTAGAGATGCCATGACACCTTCCTGATGTCCATGATGTGCTTCATGTTTCACAACTGAAGAAGTGCTTAAGGGTACCGGAAGAACAAGTGCCAAAGGAAGAATTGGAATTGGAGTCAGATTGACTTATGTTGAGCATCCAGTCAATATCTTGGCAACTAAGGAGAGGGTCAAGTGAAACAAGGATATTAGACAGTGTAAACTACAATGGAAGCATGACACAGAATTGGATGATGATCTCAAGAAGGATTTTCCCTATCTCTTTCCTTCTGCATCAAATCTCGAGGGCGAGATCCATTTTAAGGGGGGTAGTTTTGTAACACCCTCATTTTCATGCATCATGCATTGCATACATCATTAATTATGTCTAACATTAATCCACATAAAAATGAACAAGTTTAAAATGAATTAGAAGCAAAATCGCGCTTAAAAAGTCTGAGAAGTATGGACTTGTCCGATTTGCCCCAGACTATTCCGAATTTCTCTCTGAACCAATTTCAAATATGTCTGTTTTCTTGCGGACTAGTCTGGTAATCCCCAAACTTGTCTATTTTCCACTGAACTTGTCTGTGTACCTCTCTGACTAAGTTCTGACTTATCCGTTTTCTCTTTGACAAGCTATCGGACTAGTTCGGTCCATTGCGGACTTGTCCGCTATTTGCGACTCCGATTCAATCTTTTCCTCCATGACTTGTTTTAGGGTTTTTACCTTAAGTAGGCCCAAGGACGTTGTGTCTAACCTTTTTGGAGCCCATGTGGGACCCTTACATGACCTCCACCCACCCCAAACTCGAAATCCACCCAACACTACCACCTCTACCTCTATATAAGCAACCCATCACCCCAATTTTCCATATCTTTTCCACAATTGAGAGAAGCCAAACCCTAGTTTGTGGGAGCCGTCAAGAAGGAGTCCAGCAGCAAGGAGGAGAAGGAGAACACAAAGAGGAATCAATCAAGAAACATCTTCATCGAATTTTTGTTCTTCATCACCAATTCATCCTCAACTCATCTTCATCAATCCCTAATCGTCAAGATAAAAGTGTTGCACCCAAAACCTTGATCCCTGGACCTCTAAACATGTGGTATACCCTCTACATCCAAGTTTCTACGTCAATCCAACCCCAATTCTCGTAGATCAAGAAAACCCTAACTCGCTGGTTCTGCGTAGGGCGGACTAGTCCGTCCCCTGAAACCAGTCTTGTCCGGCCCCTGAATTTGAATTACGTTGAATTAATTCCAATTTGACTGGAATCAATTCCGAACCTATTCAAATTTGTTAAACACCGTTGTAACCAGTTGGTAAACGTTCTTACTAATATGTTTTACCACATAATTGCATTAATCATGCCATGACATATCATATTGAGTAATATATGAGCATTTATTGTTTATAATGGTTGTTTTGTATGATTGTTGCTCGTAATTATAAGAGCTGCGGTAGAGGATTCTTTCGAGGACCTATAGTACTAGAACTTTGAAGCCTTTGACCCTAACCAATCTTAAGATCAAGGCAAGTGTCCTTGACCATATTGATCATGTTTTTAATTGTTTTGTTTGCAAAACTGCATGCTTGTGTCAATTAGATGGGAAACCCATTTATAGGTGTTTACTAGTCTTGTTTGACCATCCTTGTCGCTTGGGATACATTGTAGAGAGTCGGGAAGGGTATTTTTACCTTTTCCTTCGCTCTAATTAATCGGGACGAAAAAACAACCAAATGGCTTAATTATGAATTAATGAACTCATGGATGATGTGAATTGATTAAAATGATTAATTGGTAATATGGGATTTGGGAGATCTAAGCAAGCATGGTTTGTGGATTGGGTTGGAAGTTATGGTGGATTGCTTGCCTTGGATCTAAGGACCGGTTCATGCGAGAATAAGCCGGGACTACAGTGCCACCATAAGGCCAAGTATGGGTGCGGCTTAACCAATTAATTAGGAGTATTACCACCATTGATTCGGATCATTTGGAGGAGCGGGGAATATGAGTTGGTTGGATTTGGAATAATGGCAGGACTGCCCTGCGATCCGAGTGACACAAGACGGGGCCCTTGGTTTAGGATGTGCTCAGTTGGAGGCATCGCCACCGGTGAAACCTCAGTGGGTCTGAATATGTTGGTAGTCACCTTGTAAAGGCTATTTTTTGATCTCTTGGCCATACACCTAAGGAAGTGTATTTGGCATAAGAGAGGTTTCTTTAGTGGCCAACGGTTGACGAAATCACAGACTTGTGGGTAAAGTGGTACAACCTTTGCAGAGTGTTAAAAACTATCATGATAGTCATGCTCCCGGTTAAGAGCACCTGGATGACCTACATGATTAGTGAGAAACATGGGATTTGGGATGGTTATGGTATTGGTATTGGTACTGGTATGGTTATGGATATGGATAATGGTAACGATAAAAATCTGGAATAATAGTAATGGATATTGAATGTGGATTTGTATGATGATAATTATGTTGGATATGATGGGATTACTTCACATAGACATAGTATAATGTTGTCTTCATGTTTTAAATATACTTTTCAGCAACTATCCTTTATTTACTGTCATTACATGTTTAAACTACATGTCATACTTTCCACACTTGCTGAGTACAATATGTACTCACCCTTGCAATGACCCCACCAACAGTTTTAGGTTAGGATTGTGAGTATCATGATGATAATGCAGAGTACTAGGCTATGTACTGCCATCAACTTGCGTGTGGTGTTGCTTGGAGCCGTGCTGTAACATCCCATTCTCCAAAAACTAATAATTTGTGACCATACGGTTAATCACCAAGAATATTATGTAAAATAATAAATTTAAATAGAAAGAAAAAGAGAGGAATAATATATATATATATATGCATATATATATGTCACCTGCGTACGTATAACCGTTAATTTAATCAACCGTGAATAATAATTTTGGTTATGAAGCAGTAGACGTGAAATTGAAATAAAGAATGAGATCAACACAAGAGCTGTGAATACACCACAACATTAAGACAAGAATAAATAAAAGAAGAACAAAAAGTAAATAAAGATGAGGACCCACGTACTAGCTATCTTTGCAGCAACACAACACTCATGTCATCTCTAGCTTGTTTCATTTTCAGGCTGCCCCCTCCCACTTTTTCCTATTTACATAACACACCCTTTCTTCTACTTCCCAAAACAGCTCAACCATACTATTCTCCTCTGACCTGAACGAAATAGCATGTTTTCTGTCCAGAACCCAGTTCGCACGATAGAACCCCATGCCAGCAAGCAAGCTCGCCCTTCACCATTCCCTCCTTCCCGCTCCATCAAGAAACTTCCCTAGTGACCGTACAATGCATTATTCTCGCCGTCCTTATTTTTCCCCTTGCATCAAATCAGCAGCTAGGCAGGTAAGCAACAATGGTTGTAACCAAGCTCGCCCTGCTGCCCTTTTCCTTTCATTGGAACTCTCCCGAAGGTCGTACGACGCATTCACTTCGCCGACCATCGCACAGACGAGGTGACTCATAGCTACCCTCTTCACTCACACAACGAAGACAGCCTCGGCAGCCGTGTGAACGCCGTTGCTAGCTGACGTCGTGACCGGACGACGCGATGCGTCGTGCAGGCATGACAAGCGGGGATGCACGCCTGAGTTGTCGCGCGTGCTCGCACAGCCATGAGGACTCAAGCGACGCGACACGTCGAGCAGCACACCGTGTCCATGAAGCCGGCCGCCTACCACTGCTGCCTCGCCTATAAAGCCGAACGACCGGGGTTGTGCCTCGCTCACAGCCGTGCCGAGCAACCCAGCGACCGAGCAGGTGAGCGCCGCTCGCCCCTCTTCTTTCCCCTGCCTTCCTCACGGACTGAAGCAGCCATGACCGTCGCCCTCGGAGCTGCTTCTGCCCTCTAGGTGCTGGCCGAATTACGTCCAGCAGCAGGCACGCAATAGCCCGAGCTTTCGATTCCTCTCCTCCCTGAGCACTCCTTCCTCTCTTTCCCCTCTGATTTGAGCTCTTGGGTCACCTATGGTGGCTGCAGAGAGAGAGAGGGATGAACGAGTTCAGGGAGGAAGAAGACCCAGTCTGTTGAGCTAATAGCTAATAAGTTTTATTGGCCCTTGGCCCACGTGCGTGAGCACCAGCCCAGTGAACAGCCTCAGCTAACGTACACTTCACTGCCCACATGACCAGGCCATAAACAAGCCACTAGCCCACGTAACAAGCCACTAGCAAATAACTTTTTTTATTTATTTTTGAAATTAATCAAGCCTCCACATTATAAAATCCATATCTCACCCATACGACCTCCGATTAACATGATTCTTTCTTTAAAATTCACATAAAATCATAATCTATTTAATACAACTAAATTGGTATGATGTGTTGATGTGTGGTTGCATTGTTTGTATGATTGCTTACGTGTGCGCCGCGGAATAGACCCAGTACCGGAAGAGAACCCGGAGGAGCCAGCTGAGCAGGAGAATGACGCAGCCGACAGTAGCGAAGGCAAGTTCCACCGACCCCTTTTGATCATATTATTCCTATGTGAGGTTCATCCCATTGTGGCCAATAGACTATGTCTTTGCATTAGTGCATGTGAGCTAGTTGAGAGACCGAGAGGAGCCATACTCCTTCTATTATTGCATATTGATATGATGAGATTATACACGTTGATATTGCTCCATGTTTATTGTACGGGTGGTGAGAGTATGAGTTGTTACCGGGGCAGACGGGTTAGTGCTAGTGTAAGTGCTACCGTGGTGGTAGATTTACCATGAGTTCTATCATGAGGGTAGACTCGTGTGTTGAGTATGGGGGCTGCCCTGGTGAGCCTTATGGACCGGGTTGTTTTGACATCTCACCTAGCTTCCTTCAGTACGACCACATGTCCCTGTATGGGCGGGGCTTAGCCTAATCCTGGTGGCTAGCCCGACAGTCGTCCATGGTGGAGAGAGAGATATATGCTGAGATTATATTGAGATATGTCATGACACTGGGTTTGGGACGACTGGTTTGGGTGATGTTTCAACAGGGTGTCAGTTATGACTGGTTGTCTTTGATGGCCCGTGCATGTGGGTAAAGTGTACAACCTCAGCAGAGTGTAAACCCGTTCGGACGGCCGTGTCCTCGGCATAGGACAGGTTATGGTGTGGTCCTAACAACTAGAAAGGCCACCTACTGTGAGATTGAGTTGAGTAGAGTCTGGGACTGAGATACGTGGTTGCATTAGTTTGCATTAGGCTGCGTTTTCTTTATTTTATGCATTGTATTATTATCTGCTTTAATCCCCTCCCGTAGGGCGAGGTGGAGCTTGCTGAGTACTTTTGTACTCAAATGTTGTTGTTATGTTTTCTTTACAGAAGATCCTGATTTCGTGCCGGAGGATTTTGAGTAGGGTTGCGTCCGCACCCAACTCATGTGTAGTGGATTGGATGACACGGAGCTACTAGTTTGGTTGTCGACTATTATAGCTATGTTGTTAGCCGTTATTGTGTTTATCCATAAGGCTATGCTGTTGAAATAAAGCTATTTATGGTTGTGGTTCCACTTGTAATGTAATATTATATACTGAACTCTGTTCTTGGTAATAATATTACATGTTTAGTTCCTATCTTACGGGTCGGGACCCTTCAAGTGATATCAGAGCTATACTTGGCTGTAGGACGCGGACCATAGGGCGTAGGTGACCGTAGGAGACCCTAAAATGGTTTTCCGGTAGGGACCCTTGAACGTAGGACCTTAGTGATAGGTTTTGCTCTAATCTGACCCTTGTGCCTTGTTTTAAGCCAGATGTTTGACGACCGTATCACCACCTTCTACATCAACGAAGATGGCTTCCCCAAGGTGCTCTATGCCGCCACGGTGCGACTCGGTATTTCGGACCGTACGGAGTACGTGGGTCACGAGTTCGTGGAGCATGGCACTGAAAGCTGTGAGGTCATTGTGCACATCGGCGCCAGTGAGAGGTTCCTGGAGATAAAGCCATGGAACGTCACCGCCACTAGATGCCGCATGAAAGACACTTGCCAACCTGTGGCTCGCAAAGTTTTGAAGTACCAGTGCCACATGCTCGACTGGCACCTAGGTTCCACGCCCATGAAGTACTTTCCACCGCTGGATCATAGTCGTCCTGCTTGGATGGCTAGGATCCGCAACCTTGAAAGCCTTTGATCAACCGAGGATGACCCCACCGTTGTCGCCATGTTAGGCCATTTATTGAGCCTAGACGATATGTGCGACCAGTTGAACCAACGTGCGAAGACCCTCGTCAAGCGTGCGGAGACCTTGGAGACGCGTTGGCGAAAGGCTAAGCTAGCCTTAGCGCAGGCTGAGGCCCATGTTGCAAGCGCCGAAAGTCATGTCGCCTTGGCAGAGGAGAACCTTAGGGAGCAGGCCGACCGCCATAGCCAGCTCCTCAGAGGTGTCTACCTCGTAGACCGAGCCAAGCGAAAGGATTGTCAGGCTTGTGAAATGGCCGAACCACTTGTGCTGGAAGGAACTCCGGTATACCCGTTGTCCAACCCTCGAATGAGGATTTGTGAGCCTGTATTGCCCACTCCTCCAACATCACCCCGGGGAACCAACGAGGACCCCGAAGACAAGGATGTAGGACCTAGTACTCAGGCAGAGGTCCTGGCTGATCCTTAAGGGGACGGACTTAGGGATGACATGCCCAATGTACCATGTACTCGTTTGCTTGAATGAATGAATGTTTGGTGTGTTGTTTGCAGTGTTTGATGTTTGTGTGGTTTGTATGGTATAAAAGAATATACTTATATATTACTAAATTAATATGTGTATATGTATACATACACATACACATGCATAAAATAATAATAATTATAATAATAAAATAAAAATAGGTAGATAAATAATAGTAATTATAAATTAATAGGATTCACAATAATATACCCTAAGAAATATAATCTAAACCCCACGCTTCCCACGTCGCAGATGTCTCGCCGCTCGAGCTGGGTAAGGAATGGACACGAGGCGGAACAAGGACCGCGTGAGATACCGTCTACACTGCACGAGCATGAGACAGCAGAGAGTGCACCTGTTCTGCCAGCCCCACATGCACCTGCCTATGACCTGACTGCCATTTTGGACCGCCAGACTCGACTCCTCAAGATGCTGGAAAACACACTTGCTGCTCAGGGCAACAATGGCATCAACAACTGCCAGCGAGCACCTCAAAACAATCACCAGATTGCAGACTTCAACAGGATGAACCCACCCAAGTTTGCTGGATCTAAGGACACCATTGAGGCAGATGACTGGTTAAGAGAGATGGAGATGAAACTTGAGGTGGTCCATGCTAATGAGCAGGATAAGGTTCTACGTGCAGTCCAGCAGGTGAGAGGACCTGCTTTAGCATGGTGGCACAGCTACAGAGAGATGCATGCAGACGCCAAGACCATGATTTGGGATGATTTTGTGAAGTTATTTAGGGAGCACCACATCCCCAGTAGCATTGTGAAGCTGAAGAAGGAAGAGTTCATGAACATTAAATAGAAGGGCTTGACTGCGACAGAGTATCTGCATAAGTTCACTGGACTATCCATCTATGACCCTCATGCGGTTGATACGGAAGAGAAGAAGCAGGAAGCCTTCCTTCGCGGTATAAAAACTGAGATCAAGAAGTTTCTGGAAGCATCTGTCTATGCATATTTTAGTACCATGGTCAACAAGGCTATCACCACGAAAAAGAACATAGAGGATGAGCTTCAGGGAAAGAAAAGGAAATTTGAGGGGAAGAAGGTGTTCCAGCAGTCGAAGTTTAAAAGGACTATTCAACCTACTTATTCAGGACAGTGGACCCAGCAGCCAGCTTACTTTATGCAGAAGACCCACCGACCTACTCATTCTGGACAGACAAGTCAAAGTGGTGTATCCTACAAGGCACCAACTACTACCTTCAAGCAACCAATGCAGCCTGCTAAACCCTAGGGCTCCTTCCGCCCTCAGCAGTCTGGAGTCAGTCACACACGTGACCAGAGGATTTGCTTCAGCTCTCGTGAGCCTGGCCACATTGCCATTAACTGCCCTTACAAGAACAAGCCAGCACCATCCGTCGTCTCCAACTCTGTTAATGGACCAAGGCAACTAGTTGGAGGTAACCATGGAGCAATATCAAGGACCCAACAATAATTTGGAAAGGCCACAGTGAACCATGTCTACGCCGAGGAGGCAGATGCAGCACCAGGAGTTCTGCTTGGTGAGTTCTTGGTTCAGTCAGTTTTGGCTTCAGTACTATTTGATTCTGGTGCATCGCAATCCTTCATATCATCGTACTTCGTAGAGGCACATGATATAGCTACGGTAGCTCTTAAGAGGCCTCTAATAACCAGATCTCTGGGAGGTTATATACCTTGCCATTTAGGAGTTAACAACATCCCTTTAAACCTAAGTGGGGTAGTATTTGGTTAACCTAATCGTGCTTGACTCCCATGGGATAGATGTGATCCTTGGTATGGATTAGTTAGCCAAGTGCAACGGGAGCATAGCTTGTGCACAGAGGGTAGTGATAGTGACAAACCATGAAGGAAAGACTGTCACCTATCACGTGAAGACTAGCCTATCTGAGCCGGTAATAAATCACATAAAGGCACAAACACCCCAAGAAGTGCCAGTAATTAAGGAGTATGTTGATGTTTTCCTTGAGGAATTACCGGGCATGCCACCAGAAAGGGAAGTGGAGTTTTCCATTGACCTAGTCCCCGGAACTGCCAAAATAGCTAAGAGACCTTACAGGATGGCAGCCCCAGAACTGGCGGAGTTTAAGAAACAGTTGGATGAGTTGCAAGAGAAAGGATATATAAGGCCCAGTGCATCACCATGCGGCACACCAATCCTCTTTGTAGAGAAAAAGGATGGAAGTAAGAGGCTCTGTGTGGATTACTGAGCTCTTAATGCAGTAAACATTAAGAACAAGTATCCTCTACCTCGGATTGATGACCTATTTGACCAGTTATATGGGGCCAAGTTCTTTTCGAAAATTGATTTAAGGTTTGGGTATCATCAAGTGAGGAATAAACCTGAAGATATACCCAAGACAGCATTCGTGACTCGCTATGGACAATACGAGTTCACAGTGATGTCTTTTGGATTAACCAATGCCCCTGCCTACTTCATGAACCTGATGAACCGAGTGTTCATGCAAGAGGTGTATATGTTTGTCGTTGTCTTCATCAACGACATCTTGGTATATTTACAAAGTGAGGAAGAGCACGCGCAACACTTGCGTGTTGTTTTGGACCGACTCATGAGCCATCAACTTTATGCCAAGTTTAGTAAATGTGAATTTTGGTTGCAAAAAGTAATCTTCCTTGGGCATGTGCTCACAACCGAAGGTGTGGCAGTTGATCCAGAAAAGGTCAAAGCAGTATCATCTTGGAAGCAACCAACATCGGTCTCAGAGATCTGTAGTTTTCTTGGTATGGCGGGCTATTATAGAAGGTTCATCGAAGGATTCTCCATGATAGCCCGACCCATGACTGAGCTTCTCAGAAAGGACAAGAAGTTTGTATGGACTGAAGCATGTGAGCGAAATTTTTGTGAATTGCAGGAGAGACTCACAACAACCCAGTCATAGTCCTACACGACATTCACAAGAGCTTTGTCATTTATTGTGATGCTTCTAGGCATGGCCTAGGGTGTGTGCTAATGCAAGAAGGACGAGTGGTATCCTATGCCTCTCGTAAGTTAAGGCCACGTGAGCAAAACTACCCGACTCATGATTTGGAATTGGCAATAGTAGTGCATGCTCTTAAGATTTGGAGGCACTACTTGATCGGTAACAAGTGTGAGATCTACACGGACCACAAGAGTCTTAAGTATATCTTTACCCAGCCTGTCCTCAACCTAAGGCAACAGAGATGGTTGGTGCTAATAAGGGATTATGATTTGGAAATCCACTACCACCCAGGGAAAGCAAATGTGGTAGCTGATGCTCTTAGTCGAAAAGCATACTGTCATCACATGGTGACTCAAGTACCACAATTGTGTGATGAGATGATGAGGTTGAACCTAAGTGTGGTACCTCACTCGTATAACTACAATCTTAGTGTTCATCCTATTCTAGATGACCAAATCAAGAAGGCTCAACCTGAGGATGAGAAGTTGATGGAGATCAAGATACATACCGGTGAAAGAAAAGCTCTAGACTTTAGAGTCGATAGAGATGGAATATTATGGTTCAAGAAACGTTTGTGTGTGCCTTCAAATGGTCACTATCGGAACACCATCATGGATGAAGCTCATAACTCTGCGTACTCTATTCACCTTGGAGCCACCAAGATGTTTGTGGATCTTAAGCAAAAGTATTGGTGGATTGGTATGAAGGGTGACATAGCTAAATTTGTAGCCTGTTGTGATGTGTGCCAGAGAGTGAAGGCCGAGCATCAAAAGCCAAGTGGCCTACTACAACCTTTACCGATTCCCGTTTGGAAATGGGATGAGGTCGGGATGGATTTCATCACTGGTTTGCCAAGGACCAAGAATGGTAATGACTCAGTATGGGTGGTGGTCGACCGTCTCACTAAGTTCGCACACTTTATTCCTGTACGCACTACCCACGATGGACAAAAGTTGGCCAAGTTGTACATAGACCGTATTGTGAAGCTACACGGAGTGCCCTCAAGGATAGTCTCAGATAGAGGTACCCAGTTCACATCGAGATTTTGGAGGAGTCTATAGAAAGCACTTGGAACTAAGTTGGATTTCAGCACAACATATCACCCTCAAACTGATGGTCAGACAGAAAGGAACAACCAAATCTTGGAGGACATGTTGAGAGCCGCTGTTCTCACCTACGGTAAAGATTGGGAAGATAGTTTACTTTATGCTGAGTTTTTTATAATAACAGCTATCAGACTAGTATCAAGATGTCACCATTTGAAGCTCTTTATGGAAGGAAGTGTCAGACCCCGCTTATGTGGTCGGAGGTTGGAGGCCGGATTATAGAGCGATCAGACTTCATTGTGGCAGCAGAAGATAAGGTAGCGGAGATCTGAGAAAATTTGAAGGCAGCACAGTCACGCCAGAAATGTTACGCGGACCAGAGAAGGCGTGAAGTCAGCTTTGATGTCGGGGACCATGTGTATTTGAAGGTGTCTCGGATTCGTGGCACACGCAGATTCCAAGTACGTGGAAATTTGGCGCCACGATACATTGGTCCTTTTCCAGTCCTAAAAAGAGTAGGATCAGTGGCATATGAAATCAAGTTACCCGAAGAGATGTCGAGCGTGCACAACGTCTTCCATGTGTCACAACGAGTTCCTGAAGAACAAGTGGTACGAGACACCCTAGATCTACAAGATGACTTGCGCTACCAGGAGGTGCCAGTAAAGATTTTGGATACCATCACCCAAAGAACACGAACAAATTCTGTCAAGCTTTGTCGAGTACTGTGGAGCAGACACACAGAGGCCGAAGCTACATGGGAAAGAGAAGATGTGCTTCGTGTTGAGTTTCCTCGCATTTTCGAACACCAACCGAATCTCGAGGACGAGATTCCACCTAAGTGGAGTAGGTCTCTAACATCCCATTTTCCGAAAACTAATAATTCGTGACCATACTGTTAATCACCGAGAATATTATGTAAAATAATAAATTTAAACAGAAAGAAAAAGAGAGGAATAATATATATATATATATATATATATATATATATATATATATATATATGTCACCTGCGTACGTATCACTGTTAATTTAATCATCCGTGAATAAAAATTCTGGTTATGAAGCAGTAGACGTGAAACTGAAATAAAGAGTGAGATCAACGCAAGAGCTGTAATACACCACAACATTAATATAAGAATAAATAAAAGAAGAACAAAAAGTAAATAAAGATGAGGACCCACGTACTAGCTATCTCTGCAGCAACACAGCACTCACGTCATCTCTAGCTTGTTTCATTTTCGTGCTGCCCCCTCCCACTTTTTCCTATTTACATAACACACCCTTTCTTCTA
Organism: Tuctoria greenei; assembly: GCA_036927565.1. Taxonomy (NCBI): domain Eukaryota; kingdom Viridiplantae; phylum Streptophyta; class Magnoliopsida; order Poales; family Poaceae; genus Tuctoria; species Tuctoria greenei. The sequence continues at coordinate 177,856,588 of JAYESD010000003.1, read as the reverse complement.
CCTCCCAAAACAGCTCAACCAGACTATTCTCCTCTGACCAGAACGAAATAGCACGTTCTCTGTCCAGAAACCAGTTCGCACGATGGAACCCCATGCAAGCAAGCAAGCTCGACCTTCACCATTCCCTCCTTCTCGCTCCATCAAGAAACTTCCCGAGCGACCGTACAACGCATTAATCTCGCTGTCCTTATTTTTCCCCTAGCATCAAATCAGCAGCTAGGCAGGTAAGCAACCATGGCTATAACCAAGCTCACCCTGCTGCCTTTTTCCTTTCACTGGAACTCTCCTGAAGGTCGTACGATGCATTCACTTCGCCGACCGTCACACATACGAGGTGACTCATAGCTATCCTCTTCACTCACACCGCGACGACAGCCTCGGCAGCCCTGTGAACGCTGTTGCTAGCAGACGTCGTGACCGGACGACGCGACGCATCGTGCAGGCACGACCAGCGAGGACGCACGCCTGAGTTGTCACGCGTCCTTGCACAGCCACGAGGACACAAGCGACACGACGCGTCGAGCAGCACGCTGTGTCCACGAAGCCGGCCGCCTACCACCGCTGCCTCGCCTATAAAGCCGAACGACTAGGGCTGCGCCTCGCTCACAGCCGCGCCGAGCAACCCAGCGACCGAGCAGGTGAGCGCCACCCGCGCCTTTTCTTTCCCCTGCCTCCCTCATGTACTCCAGCAGCCATGACTGTCGCCCTCGGAGTTGCTTCTGCCCTCTAGGTGCTGGCTGAATTACGTCCAGCAGCAGGCACGCAATAGCCTGAGCTTTCGATTCCTCTCCTCCCTGACCACTCCTTCCTCTCTTTCCCCTCTGATTTGAGCTCTTGGGTCTCCTATGGTGGCTGCAGAGAGAGAGAGAGGGACGAACGAGTTCGGGGAGGAAGAAGACCCGGTCTGTTGAGCTAATAGCTAATTATTTTAATTGGCCCTTGGCCCACTTGCGTGAGCACCAGCCCAGTGAACGGCCTCAGCTAACGTACACTTCACCGGCCACATGACCAGGCCATAAACAAGCCGCTGGCCCACGTAACAAGCCACTAGCAAATAATGTTTTTTAATTCAATTTCGAAATTCATCAAGCCTCCGCATTATAAAATCCATATCTCACCCATACGACCTCCGATTAACATGATTCTTTCTTTAAAATTCACATAAAATCATAATCTATTTAATACAACTAAATTGGTATGATGTACTGATGTGTGGTTGCATTGTTTGTATGATTACTTACATGTGCGCCGCGGAACAGACCCAGTAACGGAAGAGAACCTGGAGGAGCCAGCTGAGCAGGAGAACGACGCAACTGACGGTAGCGAAGGCAAGTTCCACTAACCCCTTTTGATCATATCATTCCTATGTGAGGTTCATCCCATTGTGGCCAATAGACTATGTCTTTGCATTGGTGCACGTGAGCTAGTTGAGAGACCGAGAGAAGCCATACTCCTTCTATTATTGCATATTGATATGATGAGATTATAAATGTTGATATTGCTCCTTGTTTATTGTATGGGTGGTGAGCGTATGAGTTGTGACCGGTGCAGACGGGTTAGTGCTAGTGTAAGTGCTACCGTGGTGGTAGACTTACGACGAGTTCTATCATGAAGGTAGACTCGTGTGTTGAGTATGGGGGCTGCCCTGGTGAGCCTTAAGGACCGGGTTGTTTTGACATCTCACCTAGCTTCCTCCAGTACGACCACATGTCCCAATATGGGCGGGGCTTAGCCTAATCCCAGTGGCTAGAACGACAGTCGTCCACGGTGGAGAGAGAGATATATGCTGAGATTATATTGAGATATGTCATGACACTGGGTTTGGGATGACTTATTTGGGTGATGTTTTGACTGGGTGTCGGTTATGACAGGTTGTATTTGATGGCCCGTGCATGTGGGTAAAGTGTAGAACCTCTGCATAGTGTAAAAACCGTTCGAACGGTCGTCTCCTCGGCATAGGACGGGTTATGGTGTGGTCCTAACAACTAGAAAAGCCACCTACTGTGAGATTGAGTTGAGAGGAGTCTGGGACTGAGATACATGGTTGCATTATTTGCATTAGGCTGCGTTGTTCTTTATTTTATGCATTGTATTATTATCTGCTTTAATCCTCTCCCGTAGGCTGAGGTGGAGCTTGCTGAATACTTTTGTACTCAAATGTTGTTGTTATGTTTTCTTTACAGAGGATCCTGATTTCGTGCCGGAGGATTTTGAGTAGGGTCGCGCCCGCACCCAAGTCATGTGTAGTGGATTGGATGACACGGATCTACTAGTCTTGTTGTCGACTACTATAGCTGTGTTGTTAGCCATTATTTTGTTTATCCATAAGGCTATGCCGTTGAAATAAAGCTATGTATGGTTGTGGTTCCACTTTTAATGTAATATTGAATGTGGCCTAGAGGGGGTGAATAGGCCTTTTGAATTCCCGGCACACTTAATAGAATCGTCAAACCTTGGTTGGCCGGACTAGTCCGGTCGTGTGGGCGGACTTGTCCGGTGTGCTAAAAATATGTGTGTTGATCAAGTATTGATTGGGAATCTAAATTTCTTTAGCAGCGGAAATGAGAACAACTAATATTTTTATTTGAGATTAATATAAGAATGCAGGTAAAACTTATACTTGCCTTAGGTTGATGTTTTAGCACTTAAGTGATCTAGTGAACAAAATTTAAATGAAATAAGGCGCAAGACACACGAATTTTTCTCGAGGTTCGATATCACCACGAGATCTACGTCCTTGTTGAGGAAGCTCACACAGAGCCGGGTCTCCAACCCTTTCCCTCTTCAAGTCACCACGAAGGCCGACTTGATTCCACTATCACGGGTAATCACCAAGTTTGTGGGGAAACCTCACACATTTAGGGGTCGCACAAGAATTACAATGAAAGAAGTGATCAAATACACTCAAAAGTATGACAATGCAGAGTATGAGTGTAGAAAGATCAAACCCCAAGAGCTCGCAATGAAAGAACGACGATCTCCCAATCCCGAATCCAAGTGTTCAATTGATTTCACTCTTTTTGCACTTTAGATGTGTGGGAAGATGTGTTTTGGGCTCTTGGGACGAAGTGGCGGCGCTAGGGTTTGTTGTTTGATCAGTATTCGACGTGTGTGTTAATAGGAAATCTGTGGACTCTCTATTTATAGGGTTTCCAAAAGGTAGCCGTTGAAAACCCTAACACCGGACTAGTTCGGTGCAAGTCCGGACTTGTCCGGTCCCTGTGCATTTTGAAGGCCAGAAAGTCTGCCGGACTAGTCCGGTCCAAGCTCGGACTAGTCCGGTGTTGTGTGTAGGTGACTCCAGAAAGTTCAACGGACTAGTTCGCGGACTAGTCCGCTCTCCACGAATGGGAGATTCCAGAAAGTTCAACGGACTAGTCCGGTCCATGATCGGACTAGTCCGGTCCCTCAATATGAGAGACTCCAGAAACATCAACGGACTAGTCCGGTTGATGCACAGACTAGTCCGCTCTCCCTATAAGTGGGATTCTAGAAATATGAACGGACTAGTCCGGTCCATGATCGGACTAGTCCGTTGCTTTGTGAAAGTTAGGTTAATTTTAATCCCTTACCCTCGCGCAAAGTTGTGAGCTCTTGGAGTGTGTCTTTCATACACTCCCTATACATTCAAAATCTAATTTAGTCTTCAAAGCTTCATCAAAGTATCTTTCTTTGAACGCCACTTCATTTTTCACCTTTTTGTGTGCACCGAGCTGTTTCACTTGTTTGTCCTGCAATCGTCTCAGTGGATTCATTAGGATCTCATATGTTTGTCATCAATTAGCCAAAATGGGTATCCTAGATGCACTTACAAATATTATGTATCGAACTCTTTCTTGTTAATAATATTACATGTTTAGTTCCGATCTTATGGGTCGGGACGCTTCACGCGCTATCCTATTTGCTTAGTTTGCTTAATTAGAATATTTCCGCTGCAGTAGTATTATCATTAATGATCTTTAGAGTTGTAATTTGAGGATTATTTGAATATTGTGTTAAAAGTAATTATTTAATAATTTGAGCTGTGGTGATTATATGTTTATCATTTGTGGATCACTTGCATATGTGTGTTTAACATTCTAGGCACACATAAACTACACTGGGTTCATTTTTAGAACCGAGTGTCACAGCAAGAAGGGAACAAGGGAAGTGTTAAGACCACAAGATGGAGCTCATGTCAGTTCTCGTGCCATTGACAGATCCCAAGAAGTATTGGTGGATTTGGGAAACCTCTATGTTGATGCTATGGGAGAGATCTGTTACCTCCGTACGAAGATGTTCATCATGGAGAAGCAAGAGGAAGTCCATGCCATCGTGGAGGTCAATGGTATAGCTACCTGTCCATCACCTACATGGACGGACAACTCACCTTGGCGTGCGCCCATGTATGCTTTGTCGTCGCCGTCGCCTTCGCCGCCTCACGGCCAGGACAGCCACAGTTCACACACTCAAGTCTAGGTCTCCTGTCTAGAAGTTAGAAAAGCATTTAGATCATCTTGGTCATAACTAGTGTGGTGTGCTGAGTTTTCTTGGTGTGTGCTCGTGCTTTTGTGCTTGATGCGAGTTGTGGGACGTCTAGCATTTTTTCCACATCCGCGCGTAGTAGAGAGTTGTGGGATCCTTGTCTACATCCTTTAATATGGTTATTAGTATTAACAAAGGAGTTGTTAGTTACTTATACCTTGATGCATAAAGATGGGGCGTTCTTTTCACTACAGGAATCTCGAATATTTGCGACGACCAAGGCCATCAAAAATAAGGAAAAACCATTGCAAATATGCTATTTGCGACGGTTTTTGGCCGTCGCAAGTTACTCGTCACAAATAAGCTTAATTACGACGGCCACCATCGCAAATAACGCTATTTGCGATGGCTCGCTGCAGCCGTCGCAAGTTATTGCCAGAAGGTGGGTGGGCCCCACGCAGCTATTTGCGATGGCCAAGTCTTCGCAATTAAGACCCTATTTGTGACGGCCCGATTGTCGCAAATAAGACCGGCTGATGGGACCCACACGACCAACCAATGGGACCCACACTGCCATTTGCGACAGTCCGACCGTCGCAAATAAGCACTTAATTGTGACGGTCGGGTCGTCGCAAATAATAGAGGTTAGATTGCGATGGCCAGGAGCCTTATTAAAGCAAACAAGGTCTACCCGGCTCAAATGGCCAGAATCACAGAAAATGCTACCCGGCTCAAGCAAAAAGCCGTCGCAAATAAGGTTTTTTATTAAAAAAACAGAAAATGCTACCCGGCTCGATGGACAGAATCACATAACACACAACAGAATATATCACAATCACAAGACAGACAACACAATATATCGTCGACACATCGCACATCACCATCAACAAAGCAAACAAGGGCTCACTCGCCTGTCTAACCTCCAAAGCCACCTTCGAAGTCGAAGTCGTCGTCGCGCCTCATTCCAGGTGGCAGTAACGACGGCGATGGAGTTTGAGCAGCCGTCGCAGATCCCTACAATTAATAAAACTTAGAGATATAATATAAATGCATCAACATCTCTCTACCTCACTTCCTCTCCCTCTACCTCCATCTAGATCTCCCTCTCTTCATCTCTCTTTTCATTCCTCTCTCTCTATCTCAATCTCTTTGTCACTCTATCTCTCTATTGCTATCCTTATCCCTCTATCTTCCTCCCTCTATCTCCATATACATCTCCCTCTATCTTCCTCTCCCTCTATCTCCATCTACATCTCCCTCTCTATCTTCATTCCTCACCCACAATATCTAACTATCTGTCATTGTTTCTTCTATCTCCCTCTTTCTTCTATCTCAATCCTTTTATTCTATCTAACTATCTCCCTCTTTCTTCTATCTCAATCCTTTTCGCTCTATCTTTCTCGCTCTTCTAACTCCATCTCTCACTCTATCTAACTATTTCTCACTGTCACTCTATTTCCTTGCTTTATTTGGTTTAAGTTGAGGGAAAACTAGAAGTGTTAAGTTAACATAGAAAATTACCTGACTCGCATAAGAAGGATCGCCTGGAAGGACTAGTAGTGGCGATAGCTGGATCCCTAGACCTTGCACCCGAGCCATGGTCTGTCATTGCAAACATTAAATGTTACCTATTAGTATGTCATTTACGTTGAATTAATGAGAACTCCAGTTTTCATTTTTTTTACCTCCATTGTGTCCCGCATCTGCGCCATCTAGGTTGCCTGGGAAGAGATTGTGGCCTCCATCGCGATCCTTTGTCGTTCCTCCTCCGTCCTTTCCTTGTCATGTCGCTTGATGTTCTCTTCTACGGTTTGACGAAAGGATATTGCAGATCAATTTCATGAGATCATTGTAGCAATTGATGGAAAAAAAGTACTTGGACTTAATTGCCATAAATCTGGTCAAGAAAGTAAGTTCGGTCACAACTGTGTGTTCATGCAATGGCTCTTGTGATTTCTTCAGCTCCTCGAAGAACTCCTCTACCTCATTTGTAAGAGGATCCTCCGCTTCCGGAGCTTCTAGCATCTCATCCATCCTATCAACCTCTCTTATATCATCATCCTCATCCACTTCTGCTATAACTCGATATTTAGTCTCGCCGTGGAAAGTCCACACCTCATAATTTGGAGTGAAACCGTTTTGACATAAGTGAAACAAAACATCCAATCGTCTGAAAAACTTGGTGTTTCGGCATTTCGTACATGGGCACCGCACCATATCATCTGTTGACCAAAAAAATGCTTGATCCAAAAAATTATCTAACTCTATGTACCACTCATCCGAGTGACCACCAGTTCTGCTCTTCCAGCCAGTATAAATCCAACTGCGGTCTTCACCCATGTTTGACTCTGTAGTTTAAAGCAAAAAAAAGTTATCGTTAATGTATGCATTATTTATCCTGCTTCTGACGAGACACAAAACCTAAATCCGAACAACCACTTGTCCACATCCAGAATAGGTACTAAAATTTCGACTGCATAACGCCGTCTATATAACACTACACCCCCTATCCCGAATCCCATTTTTGTACATATAGTAACACTCAAGCAATCAAATTATAAATTATAGCCATAATCTAAAAAACAAAGCAATTCAATTAAATGTAACAATTTCAAACATATCAATTATTCAATTGTAACTTATCAATTAATAAACATAAGCCTAACTTAAACAATTATATCATAAACATAGACATAATCATTGATCTAAACCTAGCTTAGCAAACTTAATCGCAATTAATAAAATATTGAACCTAGGCATAAATAAACCTAAACATACTTAAATCCAAACCTAGCTAAGCCTGATTAACATATACATAAGCATTATCAATTTCATAGAACAATTGTTCCACTAATCTATAATTTAATCTAGAAATTACACAATTCAATCAACTAATCACCAATTTAACCAACAAATTACACAATTCAATCCTCTAATCAACTAGTCAATTCATTCCTCTAGTCAACTAATTCAATTCTACATGGGGCGGCCATGGAGGAGAGGAGGGGTAGAGGGGGGCCGCCATAGAGGGGGGAGGGACCGACAATGGAGGATGGAGGGGGCGGCCATGGAGGAGGTGGGCCATGGATGGGGGAGGGGAGGGGGCCATGTAGGAGGAGGGGGCCGGCCATGGAGGGGGGGGGAGGGGCTTGGCCATGGAAAGTTGAGGGGGGGGAGGCCATGGAGAAGGGGGTGGCGGCTATGGATAAGGAAGGCCATGGAGGGGGGGGGGGAGGGGGAAGGCAATGGAGAGAGAGGGGCGACCATGGACGTAAGAGGGAGGGGAGGGAGGAACTTACAAAGGAGGAGGAGGAGGCGGCAGCGGTGTCGGTGACAGCGGCAGAGGGGTCAGCGCGGCAGCGGCGGGGGAGGGGGGAGGGGGGCAGTGACGACGGCGACGACACGTGTTGGGGGGGGGGCAGAGCATGTCGAGTGAGTGTGAGAGTGAGTCTATCAAGGGCCGATGGGGCACGGTATAGCCCTTAATTTGTGACGGCCGCCTTAATTGCGACGGCTCTAGGTCTAAGCCGTCGCAAATAATGGCCTATTTGCGAGGCTTCGTCGGCAGCCGTCGCAAATAGGGTGCTATTTGCGACGACCTTCCTATTTGCGACGGCCTGTCCCGCACAATCACAATTTACATTATTTGCGACGGCTGGCCGTCGCAAATAAAGTTGGCCGTTGCAAATGATTTCATTTCCTGTAGTGTTTCAAATTCTAAATTCTTTCGTCTCTACAATTCTTTCACCAACAGATGTCCATGACTCGCAACTAGAGGATTCCCAACGGAGAGTAGGAGAACAATGAAGCACCGAAGAACAACCAGGGACCTACACAGGGAGCTATCAACTTTGAGCAGCTATTGGCAATGCAGATCCAACTCATGGAGATCATGATACGGACCATGGGACAGCTGCAAGATGCCAACAACAACCAGCCCCACATGGTGCCACCACCACTCACTCCACCCCACAACCACTTGGGAGAGTTCATGTGGACCAGACCGCCTACTTTTGCTCAAGCCGTGGACCCTATGGAAGCTGATGATTGGTTGAAGTCCTTAGAGAAAAAACTTTCTATTGTCTAGTGCAGTGATAGAGAAAAGGTTCTTTTTGCTTCCCATCAATTAGTTGCACCTGCTGCAGACTGGTGGGAATCCCTTTGCAATCCCCATGAAAATCAAGAGAGAATCACCTGGGCTGAATTCAAGGAGAATTTTCGCTCTCACTATGTGCCAGGGGGAGTTATGATATTGAAAAGACAAGAATTTGAAAATCTCACACAAGGAAGGATGAGTGTGAGTGAATACCTCAATAAATTCACTCAACTTTCTAGATATGCCCCAGAAGACATCAGCACTGATAGCAGGAAGCAATATCTGTTCATGAGGGGTCTCAACAATGAAATCCATGTCTAGTTGCTCAATGTTGACTATGCAAATTTTCAAAAGCTAATTTACAAAGCCATTGTTGTTTTGAACAAGATTCATGAGACGAAGCAGGATCACAAGAAGAAGATGCCATATCAGGGACAACTGCAAGGAAGCAATGTTCGTCCTTGCTATGCAACGCTTGCTCCACCATATTACAAAATGTCTGTTGCTGCATACCACCCTGCTTATCCACCATGACCACAACAGCCAATGCAGCAACGCCCACCCATGAAAGCACCTCTCTTACCTATGTTGTCTATGCTAAGTACCAGCCTCGCCCTAACTTTACTGGTGCCACTGGTGGAAAGACTTGCTATGCTTGTGATCAAGTGGGACATTTTGCAAACGAATGCCCTGGATTAGGTCAAGGTCAGATGAACAATGCTTCAAGGATGAATCCTAGGCACAATGGAGGAGAAACTCAAGGAAACCGAGGACAACAAAATTTTGCTCGTGGCAAGGTGAACCATGTATCTGCAGAAAAGGCTGAGCAAGCTAAAGATGTTGTGATTGGTATGTTTCTCGCAAACTCCAACCTCGCTACTATATTATTTTATTCTGGAGCATCCCATTCATTCATCTCATCAAAGTATATTGCAAAGCATAGCATGCCTATATCATACTTGAAGTATACTTTGTTGGTTAAATCTCTTGGAGGAGAGATGAGGACGATTGTAGTATGTCCGAAAGTAAGCATTTCCATAAGGGGGTAGATTTCCTCGCCAACCTTATAGTTCTGAATTCGCAAGGCTTGGACATCATACTTGGAATGGATTGGCTAAGGAAGCATAATGGAGTGATTCAGTGTGCTACTCGGACAGTGCAATTGACAAACGAAGAAGGGGTCCTTATAAAATTCAAGGCAGTTCAGCCGATGACCAAGAAGGCAATGGTAAATCATGCAGGGGTAACTTTGGGGGAAATTCCTATTGTTCTTGAGTACCCAGATGTGTTTCCTGAAGAATTGCTAGGTATGCCACCTGATCGTGACATCGAGTTCGTCATTGATTTAATACCTGGAACTGCACCTATAGCAAAGAGGCCATATAGGATGCCTCCTAATGAACTCTGATAGCTCAAGAAGCAGATTCAAGTGCAGTTAGAAAAGGGTTTCATACGCCCAAGTTCGTCACCATAGGGAGCCCCAGTGCTTTTTGTAGATTAGAAAGAAGGATCCTATAGAATGTGTGTGGATTATCTATCTCTCAACAATGTGATAATTAAGAATAAGTACACGCTGCCCCGCATAGAGAATCTGTTCGACCAAATGAATGGAGCCAATATATTCTCTAAGATTGTTCTTCGGTCGGGATATTTCCAGATGAGGATTAGACCATTAGACATACCCAAAACGGCTTTCAGGACACGGTATGGATCTTATGAGTATACGGTCATGTCGTTCGGGTGGACTAATGCACTCGCGTACTTCATGTATCTCATGAATAAGGTTTTCATGGAGTATTTGGATAAGTTTGCGGTAGTGCTCATTGATGACATCATGATCTCTCAAAAAGTGAAGAGGACCACAAAGAGCATTTAAGGCTGACATTGCAGAAACCGCGAGAGCACCAGTTGTATGCCAAGTCCAATAAGTGCCAATTCTGGTTGAGTAATATATCATTCTTAGGTCATGTCATCTCTGGATGAGGAGGGTCAATTGACCAAGAAAAGGTTAGAGATGTGCTGAAGTTGGAACTATTGCAAAATGTGAAGGAAATAAGGAGTTTTCTTGGAATAGTTGGATATTACCATCGGTTCATCAAGGATTTTTCCCAGATAGCGAAACCCATGACTGAGTTGTTAATGATGGAGAAGCCTTTCAAGTGGACTCATGCTTGTCAAGACAGTTTTGAGGAGCTAAAGAAGGGATTAACAATAGCAATTGTTTTGGTATTGCCAGGTTTAAGCAAGAGCTTTGATATCTATTGCGATGTGTCAAGGCAAGGACTTGGTTGTGTATTGATGCAAGAGGGACGAGTAGTACCCTATGCATACAGGAAATTGAAGAAACATGAGGATCCTACGCATGACCTTGAACTTGCACCCGTAGTGCACTTGTTGAAGATTTGGAGACATTATGTTCTTTGCCATAGATGTGAAACTTTCACGGATCATAAGAGTCTCAAGTACATTTTCACACAAATGGATCTGATGTTGAGGCAACGATGATGGTTGGAGCTCATTAAGGATTATGATGTGGGAATCAATTATCACCCAGGAAAAGCCAACGTAGTGGCTGATGCTTTGAGTCGAAAGGGAGCTAGTCACCGGCTCACCATTAGGAAGTTGCCATCTGAGCTATGCAAGGAGTTTGAACGGTTGAATCCTGGATTCATAAATGAGATGGAAATAATGGAGTTGAATCCGACCCTGGAGCAATAAATTCAAGAGGGACAAACAAAGGATAAGGAAATCCAGGAGATCAAGGAAAGGATCCAGGAAGGGAGAGAATTCAGATTTGACGAGGATGACCATTGTACTCTATGGCTTGGAAAACGGATTGTTGTGCCCAATGAGAAGCATCTCCGACAGTTGATATTAAAGGAGGCACAAGAATCACTTTATTCCATCCACCCCGGCTATACGAAGATGTACAAAGACCTGAAGACACGCTACCAGTGGGATGGTATGAAAAGGGACTTAGCTTAATACGTTGTGTTATGTGATGTATGCCAACGAGTCAAGGTTGAACGTCAAAGGTCAGCTAGATTATTGCAGCCGTTGAAGATTCCGGAACGGAAGTGGGAAGAGGTTGGCATGGATTTCATAGTTGGCCTACCTCGCACATCGGTAGGTTACGATTCAATATGGGTCATTGTGGATCGGTGGACAAAATCAATGCATTTCATCCCTGTCAAGACTACATATAGCGGAGCAAAGTTGCCAAAATATGGGAAGAATATTGTGTTTACATGGAGTACCAAATAAAATAGTATCCAATAGAGGTTCTCAATTTACCTCAAGGTTCTGGCAGAAGCTGCACGATTTTATGGGGACTCAGTTGAATTTCAGTTCTGCATATCACCCTCAAACGGATAGACAGACTGAGAGAACCAATCAGATTTTAGAAGACATGTTAAGGGCTTGCATGCTAAAGTATGGAGAAAGATGGCACAAAAGTCTGCCATATACTGAAATCTCCTACAACAATAGTTACCAAGCAAGTTTGAAGATGTCACCATATGAAGCGTTGTATGGGAGAATGTGTAGAACACCCTTGTTTTGGAATGAGACAAAGGAAACTCAAGTATTTGGACCTGATGTAATACAAGATACTAAAAAGCAAGTTCAGACAATCCGTGAGAATTTGAGGGCTGCTCAGTCAAGACAAAAGGGTTATGCGGATAATAGACTAAGAAGCTTAGCTTTTGAGGTGGGAGACTTTGTATACCTCAAAGTGTCACCCATGCGGGGTCACAAGTGATTCAATGTCAAAGGCAAGTTCGCACCCCGCTATATTGGCCATTCAAGATTTTGGACAAATGGGGAAAGGTAGCATATAAACTGGAGATGCCAGCGCAGCATTCCAATGTCCATGATGTGTTTCATGTTTCTCAGCTCAAGAAATGCTTGAGGGTCCCAGAAGAGCAGGTACCAATGGAAGAATTGGACCTTGAGGAAGATTTGACTTATGCTGAACAACCTGTCAAAATTTTGGACATCAAGGAAAGGTTTACAAGGAACAAGGTGATTCGATGGTGCAAACTTCAATGGAAGCACCATACGGAATCGGAAGCAACTTGGGAGCGAGGAGATGACCTCAAGAAGGAATTTCCCTATCCTTTTGCTTCCACATTGAGTCTCGAGGGCATGATTCATTTTAAGGGGAGTAGGTTTGTCACACCCTCATTTTCATGCATAATGCGTTGCAAACATCCTCATACATGTTTAACATAAAGCAACCTTAAATGGAATAAGATTAAAATGAATTTAACTCTAACTAGGCATTTAAGTCTGTCAGGGTACGGACTTGTTCGGCCCATAACCCAGACCAGTCCGTTATTCCCCTTCTATTCTGAGAAATTCAGGCTTTTCAGAGCCTGGACTTGTCTGGCACATTGCACGGACTAATTCATATTGAGCTTATGATGTTTCTCTGAACTTTTCTAATGTCCGAGCAGACTAGTCCGATTTGGTCCAAATTTCAGTCCGGAACCCTGGACTTGTCCGACCAAACATACGGACTTGTCTGAAAAATTTTCTGTTGCCAAACGTACTTGTCCGGCGACACATACCGGAATTGTCCGAAAATGTCTCTGTTCCATAACGGATTTGTCCGTCCCTTATGCAGACTAGTCTGACTTACTGAATTTTATTCAGATTATATTATTCTTCCACAATTTGTTATTGGGTAATTACCTTAATAGGGACCAAGAACTTTGTGCCAAACCTCAGAGGTGCCCATGTGGACCCCACCTCAACCCCTACATGTCCTCCATCAAAATCCATTTGGAATTTACCCCAAAACCCTACCTCTCCACCCCTATATAAACAACCCAATATCCTCACCTCTTCAACCATTCAGAAAAAACCCTCACTGCCGCATTTAGCCTTGCGCCGATGTCGAGAGCAAGCCCAGGTGCAAGGAGGAGGAGAAGATGAGGGAGAAGGCTCAATCAAGATCGATATTCATCAACTTTTTGACAATTGACGCTTTTAATCATCAACCTTTATCAACTCATCTTCATGAAACCCTAAACATCAAGATTCAAGTGTTGCACCCAATCTTCGATCCTTGGATCTCTAGACACGTGGTACACCCTCTACATCCACTTTTCTACGTGAATTCAACCCCCAATTCCCACTGATCAGAAAAACCCTAACTCTGCAGTTCTGTATAGGGCTGACTAGTCCGACCTCTATACTGGACTTGTTTGATGTCTGAACCTGTTAGTGCTGAATTGAATCAAATTTAGCTCAAAACACTCGAAACCTGTTCAAACTTGCTAGAACCCATTGTAACTAGTCAGTAAACATTAATAGCACCTCATTAAACAGTTTTACTTCACAATTGCATTAATCATGGATATCATAGCAAATTGAGTAATATATGAGCATATGTTGATTGTAATGGTTGTTTTGCATATTTGTAGCACGGAATAGAAGGTCTCGCTATAGAGAGTGCTCTCGAGGACCTGCAGAACCAAAATTTCAAAACCTTCGACCCAAACCAAGCTCAAGAGCAAGGCAAGTATCCTTGATCATTTTGATCCAGGTTTTTAAATGTTTTGTTTGCTAAATTGCATGCTTGTGTCAATTGATGGGAAAACCCAATTATAGGAGTTTACTAGTTTTGTATGACCACCCTTGTTGCTTGAACACAATGTAGAGAGTCGGGAAGGGTACTTTACACTTTTTCTTAGCTATACACAATTGGGTTTGGCAAATAATCATATTGCTTAATCATGAACTATTGAGCACATGAATGATAAGAATTGATAATAATGACCTTTTAGCAACATGGTGCCTAGGGATCTAAGCAAGCTGGTTATGCGGAATGGGTTGGACTGTTTTGGTGGTTTTGCTTGCTTTAGATCTAAGGACAGTTTCGTGGAGCGACCATCCAGGATTTACAGTGTCATCATCGGGCCAAGCATGGGTGCGGCTTAGCTGACTAATTAATGTTTTGCCAGTACTATTTTGACCATTAAGAATGCTCGAGGAAGGGGTTGTCGGATGGGTTTGTAGTGATGCTGGGACCACCCTTGGATCCAAATGGCTCAAGAGGGGGCCCTTGGTTGGATGTTCTTAGTTGGAGACATCACCACTGGTGAAACCTTAGTGGAGTCTAAAGATGCTTGTAATCACCTTGTACATGCTATTTTGTGTTCTCTTGGCCACACACCTAAGGAAGTGTGAGACGGCATAATTGAGATTCCATTGTCATCGAAAGGTGATGAAATCATGAACTTGTGGGTAAAGTGGTAACCTCTGCAGCGTGTGTTAAAAACAATCATGATAGTCGTGTTCTCGGACTTGAGCAACCTGGACCATCACATGATTAGAGTTATGGACTTTGAATTGGTTTGATGGCAGGTATTGAATTGGGAATTGGTTTTGGTTTAATTATTGGCTTTGGTATATAAAATTGATGAAATGATATTTATGAGCAGTTATGAGATGGTTATGGATTATTATTGCTGGTATTGGTTACTTAAGTTGGAATTAATGTTATCTGGGTTATTTTGGGATTGGCCTCACTCAATGATGATATAATTGCATTTTAAACTGTTTTGAATGTACTTTTAAGCAATTAGACCATTTTATTATCATTCCTTGTTTAAGCTACATGTCATACTTTCCCACACTTGTTGAGTATGACATGTGCTGACCCTTTCTATTCCCCCAACCAATTCAGACGCAAGAGAAAATGTGGAGTATCAGGAGGTCCTTGAGGAGTTTTAGGCGTGCGTGTTAACGTCAAGCTTGCCTGTGGAGTTTGAAGTCATTAGTGTTTAGAGTTTTCCGCTGCAATTGTTTAGAGCTTGTATTCAAGACTATTTGGTTTGTAATAAAGTACTATTATTAGTATTATTATTCAAGATATGGTTATATCTGTTTATCATTTGCGATTCACTTGTGTATGTGTGTTAAACATTCTGGGCAAACATATGCATTACGCTTGGTTCATTTTCGGAACCGGGTGTCACACGTCTGATTTTCTCCACTCTGTCTCAATGCCGCCCAATGTTACCCATGATTATTTTGGACTAACCAAACTTTTTATCACGTGACTCTCTTGTGTTTCTTGATTCAGATTGTCCGAACTTTTTATCACGTGAGCTGCACGTGAGTCGACGTGATTGATCTTTACAAACGTGTTTTTTAGGAGTAACACATACTCTTTACATGGTTAGGACTGTCCGAACATTCCGACACATGATTTGCACGTGAGTTTCAGATTGGAATATCCGATCTTTTGCCTTTACATTGCAGCGCTGCTTTTGGTGTATTCGATATTTTTATTTGCTAAAATAATTGTGCGGCGGTTCTGTTTTTCACTTGCAATGTTACAAACTTGCTTTTGGCTTATCAGAAGATTTGCTTAGTATTTGTTGAAGTGTGGACTAAGACACTTCCCCTGGTACTACTAAGAAGTAGTGCGCGGAAGTTCGTATTCGGATGGGGCGCTAAACCAGATCAAGAACAAGAGGTGAACATAGAGAGTTTAACATGGTTCGGGCCACCTGAGCATGATATCCTACTCTACAGGGTGTCTGTTGATTGTATGAGTATAGCTTGAGCGTATATGAGCTTAGCTGAGATTGGCCTCCTCATTCTATTTTGTAGCGCAACCCTTTTATATGCCAAGAACTGGCTGTTACAGTATGTGCCATGGCCAGACATATGTCCCTAGTTGTAATATACTACCCTATACACAATCTATGGTGTTAAGTGTGGGGACCGGGGTCCACACATTCTAGGAATCGCATTGGGTGGTGCCATGCGATGCGGCACTCAACAGCAAACAAGAAAAGCCACACAAAATAACCAACACAAATATTTTATTTCACGAGATTCTCTTTTACAATATAAGACACAACGCAGCGGAATACACATACTCATACTCTCAACTAGCTATGCACAAGTGAATCGTCCATGCCCGCGGACGCCGCTCACTAGCAACACGAAGCAGAAAGCAGCGGCAAGGTTTCCGTGAGATACATCTCGACAAGCTTGAGGTCTCACAGACAACAACAACATAAGCATAAGCTAATAATATCTTCAAAAACCACAATATAGCAACTGTGAGCACAAGGCTCAGCAAGACTTAACTGTCTCACCTAAAACATGAAACTCTACATGCTGAAAACTTTAAAGACTGGGAAGCTTAATTTGCAGGAATGGACTCACCAAAAGTAAATTCTTAGTGGTCAGTTTTAAAGTACCATATGCGACCCATGGTCATAGCATCATTGTGAATTCCACAATCAAACAAGAAACGCTTCATCCACGATGATACTTGCTGAAGGTTGCATAAGCTTTATACATGTTAAATGTTTGGAGATTGTAAATTTGATTATGCTATCTCTATAGCAGCCAAGATTTCAATTCATAGCAGCGTATTCATAATCTTTCCATTTCTCTTCCTTAATACGTCAAGACTCAGTGACCAAGTATTCTCAATCCATAACCGCGAGCGACGATGGTTCAAATCAAAACACCCGGACTGCATGACACGTACGCCCATACTCGGAGATGCATCGGCACACTCCACTGATGTCGCACGCAGCCACCTTTCCCCAGATTCAACCACAATGAAACAATTCGATCAACCCGAACAGCGAGCTCCCCTCAAGGTGCACCTCTGCTGTGAGATGTTCTTGAGTAAGTTTACTCCCACTGTACTAACAACCGACTACTTAAGTCGATTGAAAAGGTTCCATCATAGGATCCTCAAGGTACAATGGTTTCCTGGGTCCCATATAGCCAGTATGCTTTCCGGTACAGTTCAAACTTGCTCAACAAGGCCAAGCACGAGACGGGCCTTAACCGATACAGACGGGGCTACCAATCCATCTCCCATCACCTGCCTCGTCATTACCGACCCAGGCAAAATGTGGGTAAACCAACCTATACAAATCCCCGTCCACGTCTCATATTAGAAAGTGAATGTTATAGTATCCTCTCGCGAGTAGGTTTCCCTCACTCGACTTCTCTCACAAGTAGAATTCAACTACTTGACTTGTAGTCGATAAAATGTGGCCAATCTCGCAAGTTGTGTCTATCATACTCGACTTCTACCGAATTGCTAGCTAAACATTAAGACTAGCAATATAATCCGAGGGAGTCTTAAACTACCCATCCACTGCAAGGATTATTTGGTCATGCGGGTGGAGTATTCAATCAACATAGGCCTAATGCACATATCAAGTCTATTCAATACAGTGTGTAGAAAGCAAAACTTTAAAAAGGCACTTAAATGCAAACAGGGGCTTGCTTTTCGGTTGGAATAAAAGTTAGCGACAATCAGTTAGTATTCTTCGGTGAGAAATCACGCCACACCAGAATCACTATAGAAATCCTCAGCTCCGGGTTGTGCTTCTTGTCGGCCACCTTTGTCGCGAACACTATCGAAATGATATGCAAATAAGAAAATGCAATATATTAATATAACAATTGAAGTTGATTATAACTCAAGAAGAATTAATATTAGTTAGGACTTGAAGTTCTGTTGCTAGACTGGACAGCAACAGAAAGGAAACAAGATGAACTTAGGCAATGCACATATGAAGTGAAATAGATATGGCGTTGTACATAGATATGTGATCTCAATTTATAAAGGTTCAACAGATGCTCTGAGCATGAGAAAATTACAGGGAATTCATATTATCTTGGAGGAATAACCAGGTAAGTTTCATATACAGCAATTGAATATATTGGTCTACAAAATTTCATAAGTGTTTAGCCTTCTCAGAATTTTTGTTGTAATTATGGAGGTCTATCATGGCTACCAGTGGTTGTACCAAACAGAGGAGGTCTCACTGGTTCTAGGAAAATTTGTTTCACAATTTTCTAAGCTTCCTATAGGGGGTATTTGATTTTACAAGTTTGGTAGAAATTCTGAAATGGTTACTGTACTTTTCCTAATTTTGCAATTACATAGAGATTTGGAACACTGATCGACAAACTAAATTAAGTCCCATGAACATGAAATTTTTACTGGAGGTCAATTGTAATATTAAGAGTGTCCTGACCGAAATTGGGAATTTTCTCATTTACAGAACAAGAGTAATTAATTTCCCAAGAAGTTAGCTCAAAGGAATTAATTATAAACATTCTGGGAGTTTCATGTCCAACAAATTGTACCACTGCATAGTTGAGATTCATATGAGTCTACCAGATTTTATTTGGAATTATTAGAGCAATTATACAAGGAGTAATGGATTTTTGAAGTTTGATTGAATTCTGGAATTATTTTCCAATGGGAAAGTTTAAATAAACCCGCTGGGCCCACTGGTTTAAAATCACCCAATCGGGTTGAAGCAACACAGGGCTGCAGAATTAAAGGGGGTAGCCACACACGATGCATGGGCCGGACCAGATCCGGGGCGCGACGTTGTTTCACTGATGACCGGGGCCCACCCTGTCGTCGTGTACCTCTAGCCGCGCGAGCGACCGCAACGGCGCCTCGCCAGACTCCTCGTCGCCCGTCGATCTACAGCACAGTTACTACCAAAACTCGCTGCCTAACCATATTTCGAGGTTGAGCACGTTGGTGGGGTCAGCGCATGCCGGCGATGGCTGGAAAAGCTTGTGCGACGGCGGCGGCGGCGATTAGGGTTTCGGCCATGTCGGCCAAGCCCTATGGTGGGTGAAATCGATCAGGAAAACTTCGGGAAGCTTCATGGAAGCATGGGGAAAAAGATTCTGGCCATAAGAAGAGGAAGATCTTGGAAGATGGTGGCGATGATGGACCGAGGAGGGAAAAAACTGTGGTTGGGGAAAAATGGTATTCCGGCATGAATACCCGATGAAACTTGATTGATCTTCTTCGAGGTGATTCACCTGGTCATAAAGAATGACATATCTCAAGTGCACAAGGAATAATCGACCAAAAGGAATTTCGCGCGCGAAGCAAGTCTACTCATACCCGAAGCTCGTCGGAAGAAATAGAAATACGGGGGCTTGGAGACATGTCATGGTCTGAAACTTTCCAAGCATCTAGAACATGAGTAAGCGAACCATTTTGCTTTTAGGACCGAGGCGATATGACAGCTGTAGCATCGGGTCGATGATGTTCAGAGAAGCGGGAAGTAGGGGAGCTTTTCCAGCGGCCTGAAAATCGTCAAGCTCGTCGATGGGGAGGCTCAAACGTTGAAAGAGAATGATCAAGGAGCTGTGCCAAAGGTTGAGAAGTAACCCAGTGTAAATTCCGAGGGGGAGGGGAAGAACTCGCCGGGATTGAAGTTCTTGGGCCAGGGAGCTCACCAGGGTGAAGTGATCGACTAGGAGACTGGGAAGATGATAAGGAGGAGTCTGGGGTTGGTTGTAGTCAGCTGGAGGCGGCAGCTCACGCGCTGTCGTGCTGGAGCATGCAGCGCTCACCCTGGCGCGAGAAGCGAACTCTGTTTTGCCGCTGCACGTGGGTAGAAGCTGTCCAGTGTGTCCCACCAGCCACCTCAATGTACAGCTCGCTTGTAAATTAAATTTAAAATAGTAAATAAGCTATAAAAATTTTGAAACTTCGTGGATAAGCAAGCAAGTCATGCTGATCCAGATGGTGTGTTCAAATCTTATATTCAAATAAATTTGAACGGAAATTCAAATTTTGAATTTAAATATGGCTTGAATTTGCTACGCGTCTCAAATAAAATAGCAAATGAAGTTCAAAATCTTGAAACTTTGCATAGAGAGTATTTGGAATATTGGGAATCTATTGTTGAACTCAAATCTTCATGTTAACTTCATTTGAACATTAGTTAAGTTTATTTTTTTTTGAATTCCCTTATTTGGAGTTTGAATAAATTTGTTTTCCTCATTTCCTTCTTAGTTCTTTTCATCATTTAAAATTTTTAGTCCAAACTGAAGTTTGCACTATGGAAATTAGGGCTTTTACATTCCTCCCCCATTAAAAGAATCTCGTCCCGAGGTTACAAATGAAAGAGACAGAAGTAAAAGATCACCAGAGATATGACGATAACATGTTCGAATACTTTGTGCGGAGATAATCTTCACTCTCCTACGTTGCTTCCTTGACAGTGTGGTTACTCCATAGAACTTTATAAAACCACATCATCTGATTCCTTGTGACAAAAGACTTTTCATAAATAATCCGGATTGGACGCTCGACGTAGGTGAGGTCTGGTTTCAATTCTTCCAATTCTTCAATGCGGATGTCGGTAGATGGTTTGAGACATTTCCGTAATTGAGATATGTGGAAAATGTCATGAACACCAGCTAGAGTTATTGGTAACTCCAATCCATAAGCAACAAGACCACATCTTTCAGTGATAGCAAATGGACTGATGAATCGTGGAGCCAACTTTCCTTTTACTCCAAATCAATGAATTCCTTTCATCGGAGAGACACGGAGATACACATAGCCTCCGATGTTGAAGCTTAAAGGACGACGCCTTTTATCTATATAACTCTTTTGTTGTGACTGAGCGGCTTTTAGATTAGCTTGAATAACTTTTACTTGCTCTTCAGCTTCATTTACTAGATCACATCCATATACCACTCGTTCACCAGATTCGCATCAGTTGAGTGGTGTGCGGCACTTCCGGATGTTGAGAGCTTCATAGGGTGCCATTTTGATACTAGATTGATATCTGTTGTTATATGATAATTCCGCCAACATTAAATGACATCCCAATTTTTACCGTGGTGTATGGCACATGCACTCAACATATCCTAAAGTATCTGATTTACCCTCTCGGTTTGTCCGTCAGTTTGAGGGTGATATGTAGAACTACAAATTAACTTCATCCCCAATGATGCATGCATCTGCTCCAAGAAACGAGCAACAAACAATGATCCTCTATCCGATATAATGGTGCGGGGAACTCCATGTAAGCACATAATTCTTGATATGTATAAATCCACATATTTCTTAGCATTGTACGCCGTATGCACTGGAATAAGATGTGCTGACTTAGTTAACCAGTCAATGATCACCCAAATGGAATGTGCTTATGAAAGGTGAGAGTCAATTCGACAATGAAATCCATACTCAGATCCTCCCATTTCCATGATGATATTTTCAGTGGTTGCAGCAGTCCGCTTTTCCTCATGTGGTCAGCTTTCACACTCCAACACGTGTCACACTCGAACACATACTTTGCTATTTCTCTCTTCATACGTGTCCACCAAAATTTAGGACGGAGATCTTGGTACATTTTATTGCTTCCTGGGTGGATGGAAAACATGGACAAGTGAGCCTCATCCAAAATCTTTTTCCGCAGTTCCATGTCCCAGGGTACCACTATTCGATTTTTGAACCATAAAGTTCCTTGTTCGTCTTCCCAGAAATATTTAATTTCTCCATTTTTAAGTCTCATATGAATATGAGACATTCCCTTGTCTTTCTTCTGAGCCTCTACAATCTCCTCTCTGATTGTAGGTATGAGGGCAAGGTTATACAAAGCTCCATAAGGAATCACACGTAGACTTGGTTCATCTTCTTCCATAGGGCCGATGGTCAAATTATGAACGTGAGTCTTTCGACTAAGTGCGTCGGCAACCACGTTGGCCTTGTCGGGATGATAATGAATATCATGTTCATAGTCTTTGATTAACTCTAACCATCTCCGTTGTCTCATATATAATTCCTTATGAGTGAATATGTACTTCAAACTTTTATGATCTGTGTAGAGATGCACTAGATTTCCCATTAAGTAGTGCCTCCACATCTTCAGTGCAAGAACTACTACTTCCAACTCTAAACCATGTGTCGGATAGTTGTGTTCATGATTTCGGAGTTGCCTTGATCCATACAAAATTACTCTTCCATATTGCATAAGTACGCAGCCCAATCCGATGCCGGATGCATCACAATAAACATCAAAAGATTTCATCGTATCGGGTTGAGCCAAGATCGGGGCTGTTGTGAGATGCTTCACTAGAGTTTTGAAAGCTTCCTCATATGATTCACTCCATAAACTTACTGCCCTTCATTAATAAGTCCGTCATAGGCTTTGCAATTTTTTAGAAACTTGGAACAAATCTCCGATAATAGCCTGCTAAACCTAAGAAACTACGGACTTCATGTACGGAGGTGGGAGATTGCCATGTCAGCACTTGTACAACTTTAATCGGATCAACAGCTATGCCTTCCGCTGAAATAATATGACCAAGGAATGGAAAGATTAATCCAGAACTCACATTTACTGAATTTTGCATATAGCTTGTGATCACGCAGTCGTTGAAGCACGATCTTGAGATGTTCGGCTGACTTGGAGTAGACCAAAATATCGTTGATGAACACCATTATGAACTTGTGTAACTCTTGCATGAATACTGAATTCATCAAGTACATGAAATGCGCTTGGTCATTTGTGAGACCAAAAGACAACCAAATACTCATAAAGTCCATATCTAGTTGAGAATGCCATCTTCGGTATATCCCCCGGTCGTATCTTAATCTGATGATAACCAGACCAAAGATCCATTTTAGAGAATACCTTAGCACCCACTAATTGATCCAAGAGCAGATCAATACGTGGTAGTGGATACTTGTTCTTGATAGTCACGACATTAAGCAGACGGTAGTCCACGCATAGTCGCAATGTATTGTCCTTTTTTGACAAAGAGAGTTGAGCATCCCCAAGGTGATGAGATCGGGCGAATGAAACCTTTACTAAATAAATCATTCAGCTGCTCCTTTAATTCAGCTAACTCCTTGGGTGCCATTCTATATGATTGTCGAGAGATAGGTGTAGTTCCCGATATTAATTCAATGTAGAATTCCACATCTCGGTCCGGCGGCATACCCGGCAGATCATTAGGGAATACATCTGGGAAATCACGGACCGCTGGAATGTCTTCCAACGTACTTGTTTCTGAATGATTCACTGCTACATTTTCATGAACCATGTTCTCAAGAATTAAGGTGTGGTGACCGTGAGTTGATGAGTTGAGCTCAACGGTGCGAGGACTGATGTTTAGAACAGCTTCGTGGTTGCTTAACCACGACATTCCCAAGATTACATCAATCTTTTGACCTTCAAGGATGATAAGAGTTGTGGGATATATTCTACCACCCATACATAATGGTGCTCGAAAGATAACATCACTTGCGGTAATATTACCCCCGGGTGAAGATATAAGATAGTGATGTTTTGTGGTAGTGGTTGGAAGCTTGTGCTTGAACACAAAGGATTGACTTTTGAAATTATGTGTAGCTCCAGAATCAAAGAGAATCAATATAGGTATATGGTTGAGAGTGAACATTCCCGTTAACACGGGTTCTCCTTCCAGTACCCCCTCAATGGCAGTATTGTGGACACAGACAAGCTTTGATTTCTTTTGCTGCAGATTGGGAAACTGACTTGAACGTTGAAATGATGACTGGCTACAGCTTTGATTTCTATCTGGACAATGTCTAGTAAAGTGACCTACAAGACCACAAGTGAAGCACGGATATTTAGTTTGTTCAGCGCTGACTTGTGGATGAAAACGGGGTATCTCTAGCTTCGGTGGAGATGGATAAGAATTTATGTGCTACTGCTGCGGGGGTGATTCAAAACTTGATGCAAGCAGCGGGCCACTTTGATATTTCTGAGCAACAACACTAGTGTTGTCATGCAGAATACTCCGCTTTCTCTTCTCTGCATGAAGACAAAGATCCTCCTTTTCTTGTAGGATAGCGGCATTGACTAATTCGTTGTACATGCCATGATTGAACAACGCCAGCCTAGCTCGAAGTTTGACACTTAGCCTTCTGAAGAAGTGATCACATCTCAACTTATCTGTATTCACATAGTCGGGCGCATATTGTGCCAAATGGTTGAACTCCTTAAAATACTGATGCACACTCATGTCCCCTTGCTTCAGTTCAACGAATTCCTCATACTTGGTCTTTATAATCCCTGTCAGAATATGAAGAGCACGGAAAGCCTCACGGAACTCATTCCATGCTATTAGATGACCTTCAAGGCGAGTTGCACTATATTTTGCCAACCATGCTCTGGCAGCTCCATGGAGTTGTTGAGCAGCAAACAATGTCTTCTGATAATCATCACAGGGAAAACACTAAATTTGGATTCCATTACACGAAGCCAATGATCTGATGCTAATGGTTCAGTCGCTTCCGTGAAGATTGGCGGTTGCGTTGCCAAGAAATCCAAGTAACTGTTTCTGTAAAATCCCAGTTTTTCCTTATTATCAAGTTCAGTACCAGTTGGTTGTCAACCATAGTGGAGGTCAATTATGGTTGTACACACAAACTTGATATGATCAATAATCTTTCTTTTACTCATACTAAAGTTTTAGTAACAGAAGGTGTGAACTTCATCAATGACCATAGAATAATTTAAGTGACCTTTCTACAAATTTTGGATGCTATTGAATAAAAATTTCTGGGGCAAATTACTATGCAGTACTAATATATTCAAATTAATTTGAATATAGCACTGTACATTTAGGCTCTGCCAAAATATTCAAATCTGAGGCCATAAACTTTTTTGTGACCTCATAATATTCCAAATAGACTTCCCGCCAAGTTTCAAGATTTTTGAAGTCCATTTGCTGTTTTATTTGAGACGCTTAGCAAATGCAAGCCGTATTTAGAGTTCAAATTTTGAATTCTGTTCAACTTATTTGAACATCAAGATTTGAACACACCATCATGGTCAGCATGACTTGCTTGACTTATTCCAAAGTTTCAAAATTTTTGAAACTCATTTGCTATTTAATTCAGTGACCCCATTGAATTTCATTCAATTTAAATTCAAATTTGAAATTCAAAATCCAATTTTAGAATCAAGTTCCAGATATTTATTTGAGCCTCTTCACAAAAATCTGGAATTTTTGGATCAAGTTTGGTAGGAGAATTGATGTTGCAGAGAAGTGCAGGGGATAAGAACGGTGGGACCCATCAGTCAGTGGCACATCTATGGTACTCCTCTACACGCCGCATTTTTGACATTGCTCCGCTCGACACCGCACGCATGCAAGCTCCAGTGAGCTACCTGCTTGCCTGCTCATTGCACGCCTTAATGCCCCGGCCGTCGCCACCGCCTCACACCACTCCCCTGCCGTCTTCCTCAATGCTCTGCTTCGCGCCGTCGTCGCAAAGCACCGTCGCCTCCTTTCTCCATCGGTGAGCGCCTCCTCTATGCTTTATTTCACTTCGATGCAAACGGCAAACATGATGCCCAAACTATGCTCCACCATCCTCAACCTTTGCCTCACCGTGTTGTCCCTTGTTTGGCCCTTATTTTGAAGTTCTGCCGTTGTCATCGTTAGGCCACCGAGGAAATCACTCTCTGTCCACCGTGGTGCCAGCAGCCTAGGCCGTCTCGTGCTTCGACGTCAACAGACGAACTGAGTGCCAGGACACCACCTTGCTCACGGCACAAAACGTTCCCAAGCTAATCTTTTATCGAGCACAAAATCATCTTTTCCTTTTCGGCATGCTTTATATGCTTTTCCTAGGTTCACCTCGCAATTTGTTTTCTAGGTGTAACTATCGTTTATTCTAGTTACATATTAGTTTGCTAGCCTCCTTACGATTCAGTACGAACAAAAAGCAGAAAGAATCATCGAAGAATGACTATGCTATGCCAGTTATCGTAGCCGCTGTTGGTGTTTCAGATCTCCCGACACTACCTTTTGTAGATCGGGGAGTTGTAGTTCGGTAATGAGCGCGCAGAGATTCAAAAAGGTGAAAGACACATGTACACAGAGATTTACGTGGTTCGGGCCACCTGAGCGTAATACCCTACTCCACGAGGTGTGTTGGTGATGTATTAAGCTTGTGAGTCTAGAAGAAGCTCCAGAAGAAGAAGCTCGTCTAGCTCAGGAAGTTCAGTAGTGGTCTGGATTCGTCCTTGGTGTATCGTCGACCAGTCCTTTTATAGTAAAAGGACTGGTCATTACAACGTTAGCCTGGCCCGACAGGTGGCCCCGGCGGTTACACATGGTTGATACACAATAAATGGGGGGTAATTACCCTTAATAGCCTGGTAATGGGCCTTCACAGTGCCGTTACCAATATTAAGGACCATCCGATTTGTGTCATTAATATGGCATTAATGACACTTAATCGGGTCTTGAAGTCATTGATTGTTCCTTGAAGGTCCAAAGCCGTTGGGGGGTCCACCGGCCTGATAGTTGAAGTTGAAGGTACGGCGGTTGCCACATGGCAGCTCCGGAGCTTACCGTCGTGGACGGGTAGGTCCGGTGCTGTTGGACACGTGTCAGTACCGGAGCTTCCCTCTGTCTGGGGTTAGGTCCGGCGGTGCCATATTGGTATTCTGACCGGTGCTTCCCATGTGTGGGTGATAGCTCCGGTCTTGTGATACACGTAGCAGCCTTGGGACTAACAAGGTCAGGGAAGCAGGTCCGACTACGCCTGACATGTGGGGCCTTTGGAGGTCTACAAATCTTGTAGATGGAGTTTCCTTGTGATCTTTGCGATCCCAAGGGGTATCCGGTACGAAGGGTACCGACAGTGGCCCCTGGACTCACCTCCGAGAGAGACCTTTTGGATGAAGTCATTTCGCCAGAGGTGGGTCCATTCTTCGGTTTCTGAACTGTGTCTTCAAGGGTCTTTGGTTGTGCCATTGGTGGTAGTTCACAGTTAAACTTCCGCCGGGTGGCGTATCTTGGAGGTGGCAGGTGAGATCTCAGCGTGCAGATCTCACGCAATTGAAGGTCGCCAATTCCCGATACGAAAATCGTATCAGTTCCACGCGCCCTGTCAGGCTGCCGCCTTTGGGTTTCCCGCCTTTCTTGATGACCACCGCTCGCCCGGGGTAAGAACCTCGACTTGATCGTCGGGGTGGCCCCGTGACCCCTTGTCATTAGCGGGGTGAAAAGTTTGACTGGTATCGTCGGCTCCTCTGTAGTTTCCATCCAGGCGTTGCGGGGGCTTACTTAAGAAGGAAAGCATGCACCGTTTGGGGTTCTTTACGCCTTTCAATCGATCTTGTGCTCAAACCTTCCAAACTTTTGCTGGCCTTTCCTCTCTTGCCTCGCTGTGCCGCGATAGAGTGGGTCTCCGCCCGAGCCGACTGAAGACCGATGATGATTTGAATAAGGTTCGGGCCCTCATGGGATGGTCCCCTGACTTCTTCAACCACCTGTTCCGCACTGGCAAGCTTTCGTTCGAGAAGGAGCACGCCAGCGACATGGTGTACTTCTCCGCGTATGCCATGGTGGGACTGATCCCACCTTTCTCCTCCTTCTTATTGATGCTGCTAGACTTCTATGGTCTGCAGCTGTATCACCTTGGCCCCCTCTCCATTCTCCTGGTGTCCATCTTTGTCCACTTCTACGAGATGTGGGTGGGCATTCACCCCTGCATTGAGCTTTTCTACACCTTCTTCACTGTCCAAATCACAGGTCGGAGCGACGTGTACCTTGGCTTCTACTATTTTGTGAAGCACAAGAAGTGACCGTACAAATACTTGATGTCGTTCCCTTCCGGGAAGTGGGACGATTGGAAGAAGGATTGTATTGTGATCAGGGTGGAGGAGCACGAGAAGGTGGATCTGCCAGAAGGCCTCCCCAACATTGACACTGCAGTTTGGAGTGAAGCTCTAGTGCTGTCGGATACCTTCAACCCTGCTCTGACCAGGATCCGCCTTTGTGTGGAAGGTGGGGTGACTCCCTAGACGGTGTTTTGCAACTTACTGGCCAACAGGTGGGCTCCGTTCAGGAGGAGGGAGAAGTTGGCTTAGACCCTCAACAGTATGTTGGACAATGACCGGATCGAGACCGGTTTGAAGTCCAACATGGAGGGTGCAACTTTGGAGTTCCACCTGAAGAAATTCCAGCACGGCATTGATGTCGAGGGCGATGACTTGGCTCCGCCGCCAGCTTTCCTCCCACTGAACATGGAGGACAATGCCGGTGCTTGACAACCTTGGTGTCGTTGAGAGGCGCTCGACCACCAGGTTGGCGATCTCCAAATCTCTGAAAGGTGGCACCGTTCCCGCCGCTAAGCCAAGAACCGAAGTCGTCGGCAAGGGCAAGGAATTGGCCGAGCCCTCGAGCAGTAAGAGGAAGCATGTCGACAGAAGGGCCAGGCATACTTCTTCAGCGGCGTCTCCTTCTCCCCGGAGGGGAAGGTCTACAACGGCGGCGTCTACTCCACTTGCGGCATCTTCCCGGAGTGCTGGCTCCGGCCAAGTGACTCCGATACCAGGGCCAGCTGAGGGCTCCGGGTCCGGAGGTCCTTCCCGGTCGAGGGGGGTCTCGACCTGAGCAACACTGACAACAGCAGCAAGCTCCGAGGGGCCCTCCGGGACTACCACACCAGTGGCAGCTCGGGCGAGTCCAGAGCGTCCGGAGAAGAGCTTCTGCGGAAACTGGTGCGGAAGCCTTCCGAGGTAATTTTTGATTTTTTACCTCAATCAATTATTTTATTGTTAACTGTATTTTGAGTCTCTTCGTCCTTCATCCACAGCGTGCCCAGGAAAAGGGCTGAAGATCCGGTCCCTGCATCAGCGGTTGAGGCTGTGCAGGCTGAAGCTCCATCTCTGATTGCAGTGCCGCCCCAAGAGGTGGCTGAGGCTACGGTGGCCCTGACGCCGGCTGTCGTGGTTTTTGACGACTCGTCCCCAAAAGCTTTGGTGGTAGCGCCGGACCACGGGAATGAAGATGTACCATCAGCGCCGTCCCCAGAGGTTGGTGCCCCAGGCTTGGATGTTGAGATGTTGGACGCTCCGGCCACAGAGCCGGAGGAAGCTGCGATTCTGGCCCTAGATCCGGATGTTGTTGAAGCCCCGACAGTCGAGTCAGTGGCTGATGAAGTCCCGGCGGTAGACCCGGGTGTTGTTGAAGCTCTGGCACTTGTGCTGGTTGTCGAGGAAGCTCCGGCGGTAGAGTCGGTTGCTGCAGAAGTTCCGGCTGTGGATTCGGCCATTGAAGATGTTCCGGCGTCCGAGCTAGCTGCTGCGGAGGTGTCGGAGACTGAGCATTTGGTGGTCAAAGCGCAGGCGCCCGAGCCCATGATGGTTGAAGCGCCAGCACCTGAGCCAGATGTGGAGGAAGCGCCTACGCTGGAGCCAGAAGTAGCAGTGATGCCGGAGGTGCCCTCTACTGAGCCAGGGTGCCAAGATGAAGCTGCTGCCCCCCCCCCCCCCCCCCCCGCCAGAGGCGCCAATTGTTGATGACCTTGCAGTTGGGCCTTCACAATCAATTCTGGAGGACGGAACTTCTGCTGCAAGCACCTCCTCGGCGGCGACCGAGGCTATCCTGGAGGATGGCCCTAGTACAGTGGAAGCTCAGATTATAGCTCTAATAGAGTGGGACCCAATTTTTGTTGTTTAAGATCCACTGGAGCCAGCGGAGATGACCCCAGCAGGTCCGGACCCGATCCCCCTATTGTTGTCCATCGACAACGCCTGCTCAAGTCTTCGCCAGGTTCAACTGGCCTTCTACCACGACAGCAAGGCCCTCGAGGAGGAGCTCCAGACCCTTAGGAGGTGGCGCAACCGACTTCATTTCAAGACCAAGCTGGCACAGTCAAGGCTGGCTGACGACAAGGAGTGGGTGAAAAGGGAGAAAGTCTGCCTAGAGTACTGGGGTAAGTTGTTGGATGAGAGGGAAAGCATGACGCGGACCCTTGACAACCAGTCCCGGGCCATCTATGATCAGGCCAAAGCTCCAAATAGCGCAGCTGATGAGCGCTAGGAAAAGCTCTCCACCATCCACGATAGTCTTGTCAAGCGCAGGGATGCTCTTGAAGCTCGGGAGAGACGGCTCGAAGATGAAGAGCAGAAATTCCTGGAGCTGCTGGACGATCTCGTGAAGAGGAAGGAAGAGCTTGTCCAGAAGACAGCTCTGGCTGACAAGAGCCTTGAAGAACGCACCAAGAAATTGGAGGAGCGTTGTAAGGAGGAGGAGAAGAAGGCTTGGGAGCGAGTGCAAGAACTCTACAAGCAGGAGAATGCCATCACCACCCGGGAGAAAGATCAGGTCAACCGTGAGAATGAGATCCACCTCTGGGAGGAAGAGCTCAGCGAGCTCGAAAGGCAAGTTTCTAAAATGATTCAGCAGAATGCCAAAGAGGTGGAGCGTCTTGCTTGGGAGAGCTCGGAGCTGGCGGCGGTCAAAAGATCCATGGCGGAGATGCGTGGTGCAAGGGATGCGGATTCCCGACAAGTTTGGGACTTCCTGGGCAAGGCCAATGACGCGCTGGCGCCAATGGGCTTCAGTCCCATCCGTCCGGATGATCTGGAGCCAGAGCTGGACTAGGCGTTGGAGGCGCTGAGTTCAGCAGGCCACAAACTCTCCAAGATGGGCGATGTCATCGCAGACCAATTGGAAATGGAGGGTCAGTCCCTGGAGAAGAACGTCACAGAGTTTGTGCTGACGTGCTACACCAGTTGGGACCCTCAATTCCCTCTGGACCCGGTGCTTGAAGGTCCCATCGAAGGAGAGGGTGAAGCCGCAAGAGCCAACGTGTCGGAAGTGGCACAGAAGGTCGCCCAGATCTTCCATAGGGTATAGGCCCGTCTCCCTATAGCTCCCGCTTGTATTCTCTCTTCTTCTTCTCTAATTTAGTAATCTCTTATCTCTAGATGAATGAAATCCAAATTTTTGAGAATTTGAATTTCATTTTTTGTCTTCAACACCTTTGTCTCGCTTGGCCCCCTGGTAGATGTGCACAATTTGATGATGAACATGTACCAAGAGGATGAAATAGTTGTTGAAGACTTGCGTGCTTCGAACTTGTAGAATGTAGGTCTGAAGTCTTTGATAGTGTAGGCCCCCTGAGGCTGTTGGAGCTTAGTGGTTCCGGCATTGACCATCTCAAGAGCATAGTAGCTCCGGAAGTAGTCTCCATCAACGCGTAAAGCATCGATGGTTAGCCTTTTGGGGTGTCAGAGCTTGACAGCTCCGGCAGTGACCTCCGTCAACACGTGTTGTGTCATCGTCAGACTCCACTTTAGAGTCTTTCCACCATCTTCACATTGACGACTTGCCTCTTAGCTTTACCGGAACCAAGTAGCTCCAAAGATGCTTGATATCAATGTTTGAACATTGACTACAAGCCACCTCTAGGATGTTGGAGCTTATTTAATTTTCCTGCGCACTGAAGTCAAGAAATACAGTAAAATCCGTTTCCTATCTATAACTTCATTGCGGCTTACCATTCCTGAGAAAGTTTTAGGTCAAACACAATCCTAAATACAATCAAGAGCACCGTCTTGCTTCCTTCAGGTCCGATTGTTTCAGGACTCGCCTTACTTCAGCCCGCCGGGGTGTAGGTAGAGTGACGTACGTAGGGTGCAGGACTAGGCTAAGTCGATAGCACACTCCGGCCCTAGATTGGCTTGGCGGCTTTCAGACAAGTAGGTCATCAACAATGTTTGAACCTGAAAGGATGGACAACACAACTTGAATTGTACATGTACTGGTCGAGCTAAAGTTTCTTAAGAACTGCACAACTTTGTTATAGACAAGAAAGAGAAAAATAAAAAATATTGAGCCTGTACAAAGTAAATGCATGTGGAGTCTGTCTTCACACAATGATGTCTTTTATTATAGGTCCAGGGTACAGGGGAAACAAGTACACTCTTAGGGTACAGAACCAGGCTATGTGTGTTTCGTTTCTCGTTTGACCCAAGGTAGCTAGCTACACTTTTAGTCCAGAGACTGTGACAAGTGTTGCATATACGTTGCAGACTTAGCGAGGTAGGTCCGGCTGTCCTCCAGGAGGAGCTACCCGACTCTGTACAATGACTCTATAACATACACCACATGTAATTACAGACTTACCTCCGTGATATTAAGCGTAGAATTACGAAGGTGGTCAATGTTCCAAGGATATGGGAGAGGTGTCCCATCCTTGGTTGCCAAGCGAACGCATCCGGGACGGGATACTTTGATCACTCGGAAGGGTCCCTCCCATCTGGGGGAGAGTTTGTTTAACCCTTCTCTGGATTGTATTCTTTGTAGCACCAGATCGCGTTCCTCGAGCTGTCGGCTGTGAACATGTCGTTGGTGATAGCACCGAAGAGCTTGGCGGTATCGGGCATTCCGGACAGCTGCTCGGCACCTTCCCTCTTCAAGGAGGTCAAGGTCTTCACGCCGGAGCTGGTCTTGCGTGGCTTCATTGGAGGTTCGTACCCGGAGTGACCCCAAGGTGATTTCTGGAGGAAGGACTGCTTCAGCTCCGTACACCAGGAAGAAGGGTGTCTCTCCAGTTGACCAGTTTGGAGTTGTCCTATTGGCATATAGAGTAGGCGGAAGCTCTTCAATCCATTTGGCTTCATGTTTTTTCAGGCGCTCATATGTGTGCGTCTTGAGTCCTTTAAGGATTTCTGCATTTGCCCTCTCGGCTTGGCCATTGCTTGTGGGGTGAGCTACGCAGCGTAGCTGACTTGGATGCCGAGGTCTTCGCGGTATCCTTGGAAAGCAGAGCTTGTGAATTGGGTCCCATTATCTGTTATGATTTTGTTCGGGACCCCAAATCTGCATACAATGGACTCCAAGAAGTTGATAGTTGATTTCTTGTTTATTGTCACAACTGGAGTTGCTTCCGGCCATTTGGTGAACTTGTCAATGGCTACATACAGGAACTTGTAACCTCCGACGGCCCTTGGGAAAGGTCCCAAGATGTCCATCCCCCACACAGCGAAAGGCCATGTAGGAGGTATAATTTGTAGAGGCCGAGCCGGTGTGTGAATTTGCTTTGCATGGTACTGGCATGCTTTGCATATCTTCACCAGCTCAGTTGCATTCTAGAGTGTTGTAGGCCAGTAGAAGCCATGTCGGAAGGCTTTACCGACACGCGTGCGGGAAGACGCGTGGTTTCCGCACTCGCCTCCATGGATTTCTGCAAGGAGCTCGCAGCCTTCTTACCTTGTGATGCACCACATTAGGACGTCGTTGGCACCGCGCCAGTAGAGATCCCCTTCTACCACCGTGTATCTTTTAGCCAATCTGACTATCCGGTCAGCGGATACATCATCGTCAGGAAGGATATTGTCTTTCAAGCAGCTCCAGATCTCCGAGATCCATGCATCGGAGCTTGCTTGAGCATTTGAGTCTTGCGTGTTGGGTTGCTCGGAGCCTCCGGCAGCACCTACGATCCTTGATGGCTGCCATGGTAACAGGGCCATCGGGACCGCCAGCTTTGGGATGCTGGTCTCGCCCCCTTCGCTCAGTTCGGCAGGCTGAGCTGTGGGTTTTGACAACCTCCAGACGAAGGTTCCGCCAGGAGCTGGAGCTCCGGTTGACGCTTTCGTCGAGAGTTCGTCAGCTTCGGCGTTATGGACACACTGGACATGGTGGAGATCCAAGACTTTGAAGTCCTTCTGAAGCCTCTGGACTTCAAGGAGATAAGCAGCTAGTTGGAGATTGTTACAAGAGCATTTACCCTTCACCTGTTTAATGATGAGCTGTGAATCTCCCTTGACCAACAGCTGCTTGACACCGTATGATAGTGCCACCTTTAGTCCATAAATGAGTGCTTCATACTCCGCCATGTTGTTGGTCGCCTTGAAGTCAAGGTGGACCATGTATTTTACCTTCTCCCCGGTTGGAGCGAGGAGAAGGACTCCAGCTCTGGCCCCCTAATTTTCCATGGAGCCGTCAAAGTAGAGGGTCCAGTGAGGTTCGGTGAAGACCGGAGCCTTGAGTTCTGACTTCTGCTCACTAGGGCCCCCAGGGTTTGATGTAGAGGGGGTCAATTCTGCCACAAAGTCCGCCAGTGCTTGACTCTTGATAGCTTGTCTTGGGATGATATCTAGATCAAATTTGTCCATTTCCGCTGCCCACTTTGCACTGTTCCCAGTAGAGTTGGGATTATGCAAGATTGCACGCAGTGTGTAAGATGTCACCACGGAGATCTTGTGAGCATGGATGTAATGGCGAAGATTCCTGGAGGCGATGAGAACTGCGTAGAGCAGCTTGTGCACCTCTAGGTATCGAGTCTTGGCATCATGTAGTACTTCACTGATGAAGTACACTGGGCGTTGGACTGTCCGGACCATCCCGGAGAGGCCCAGAGCTTCCTCACATCGACCCAGACCATCCCGGAGGGGTTCAGACCTGCTTCGGGGACCTCCGGGTCTTTGCTGGAAGAACCGGAGCTTCTATCGGAGTGACCCGGACCCTCCCTTAGGGGTCCAAGTCTTTGGGGTTAACTCCCTGTTGATCCATGTTTGGGGGCTGGGACACAGACTCACCTTCAGGAACCTCCGGACCCTCCCAGAGGGGTGTGGATTCCTGAGCTTAGGATGGTTCTGGTCTCTCCGCGACCAGGACCATGCTTACAACCTCGTCGATTGCTAAAATGTAAAGCAGTAAAGGCTCACCAGGATTTGGAGCTACCAAGGTTGGTAGAGTGGTGAGGAGTTGTTTTAGCTCTTGGAACACTTTTTCTACTTCTTCAGACCATTGAAATGGTCCGGACTTCCTCAATAACTTAAAGAAGGGTAGCGCCCGTTCCGCCAGTCTTGAGATGAACCAGCTGAGGGCGACTAGACATCCAGTTAGTTTCTGGACGTCCTTGATGCGGGCTTGTGGCCGCATCTCCTCAATGGCTTTAATCTTCGCCGGATTTGCCTCTATGCCTCGGTGGTTTACTAGGAAACCAAGAAGCTTTCCGGAGCTAACCCCGAAGATGCACTTGTCTGGGTTTAGCTTTGTGTGTTGACCCGCAGCTTGTCGAAGACAGCTTGCAAGGTGTCAAGGAGCGACTCCTTGTCCTTGATCTTGACGATGATGTCGTCAACATAAACTTCCACTATGTCTCTGATGAGCTCTCCAAAGGTTTTGTACATAGCTCGTACAAATGTAGAAGCTGCATTCTTGAGAACAAATGGCGTGGCAGTATAACAGTACAATCCATCTACTGTGATAAAAGAAGTATGTTCTTCATTTTCCCTAGACATTCTGATTTTATGGTACCCAGAATACGCGTCTAGGAAAC
Source organism: Tuctoria greenei (assembly GCA_036927565.1). Taxonomy (NCBI): domain Eukaryota; kingdom Viridiplantae; phylum Streptophyta; class Magnoliopsida; order Poales; family Poaceae; genus Tuctoria; species Tuctoria greenei. The sequence goes on along the minus strand of JAYESD010000003.1, from coordinate 177,821,135 downwards.
ACAGTAATTCACACCCGGAGGTGGAATCCACTATATTGTCTATTCTAGGTAGTGGGAATGGATCTTTTGGGCATGCCTTATTTAGTGTTGTGTAGTCGATACACATCTGAAGCTTCCCGCCTGCCTTGGGTATAACGACTGGGTTTGCCAGCCATTTTGGATGGAAGACTTCTCGGATGAATCCAGCTTTGATCAACTTCTTCACTTCTTGTCGTATGAAGTTCTGTCGCTCTGAGGATTGCTTCCGAGGCTTCTGATGTATGGGTTGAGCATCTGGATAGATCTTCAGATTATGCTCAATCACTTCCCTAGGGATTCGAGGCATTTGTGACGGTTGCCAGGCAAACACGTCGACGTTAGCCCGGAGGAAAGTGATAAGCATGAGTTCCTATTTGTCATTCAGACCTCCCGATATACGGGTGGTCTGAGCGGCATCGGAACTGATTTGGACAACTTTGATGGGGATGTTGGTGTCGCCACTTGGTTGCACGCGAGGTGCGGAGGTTGAGCCTCGTTGACGAATGCTAGGGGGTTTCACAGCTTTCTCCTGCCTGGATTCTTCCCCCTGCACTGTAGAAAGCGCATGAAGTTCCTCCAAAGCAGTCACTCCGGCAGTACGGTCTCGGCGGATCTGGAGAACGCCAGCTGGTGTTGGCATCTTCAACACTAGGTAGCCATAATGAGCAGCAGCCATGAATTTGTACAAGGCGGGCCTGCCCAGAATGGCGTTGAAAGGCAAGTTGATCTGAGCGACGTCAAAGATCAACTTCTGAGTGCGATAATTCTCCCGAGTCCTGAAGGTCACGGGGAGAGTAATGGCACCGAGTGGTGTTATGGCCCCCGGACCTACTCCGGAGAAAGGTCAGGAGGGGCGAAGGTCCGAACGTCGGAGCTAAAGCTTGATAAAAGCTTCGAAGCTTATGAGGTTTAGCCCCGAACCTCCGTCCACCATTACATGGTGGAGTTGAATGTTGTTGATGGTAGCTGATACCATCAAAGGTAGCTGGCAGCTCCAACCATGTTCTGAGGATAGTCTGAAGCATCAAAAGCGATGGTGGTGTCCATCGACTTTCGATGCGGCTCCGCCCTGGCTGTAGGAGCTACCGAGGCCATGTCCCGCCGCATGGTCTTGAAGACACGGCGGGAGGTGATGTCCCACGAACCACCAAAGATGGTGTTCATGGTCTTCCGACGCTCATTGTTAGAGACGTCGGAGTCGTTGTCGACGGAGGTGTAAACAGCCTTCAGGACCTTTTTAGGGTCCTGGAAGCCCAACTCCCCTTCAACCGGAGCTTCATTGACTTTCTGTTTTCCTTCCCTCTGACGGAAAGGAACTTCTTCCCGGCGCTTGTGGTAGCGCTCGGCAATGTTTTGGACCTCCCGGCAGTCCTCCAAGTTGTGGCCATACGACTTGTGGATAGGACACCACATTTTGGAGTTGCCACCGTATTCAGAGGACGGCCGAGGTCGTTTCTCGGGGTGTGGCCCCCGGCCACCCGGAGCTGCAGCAGCTGCAGCAGTAGATGTGCCGGCTGACGGCTTCTTCTTGCCATTGGACTTTTTCTTCTTTTTGCCACTCCCGGAGGTAGTGGCTTCGCCTTTGGAGGTTTTTTTGCCATCCTCCGGAGGTGGTTTGGAGTGCATCTCATGGACCTCCATAGCTTTGGCACACTTGTCTGCCAAGCTAAAGAGCTCTATGACGCTGGTGATCTCCTTGACTGCCAACTTCTCCAGCATCTTCTTATCCCGTACGCCCTGTCTAAATGCCACGATAACAGAAGCGCTAGAGATAGAAGGAATGGTGTTTCGTACCTGGGAGAACCTCTGGATGAATGATCGCAGGGATTCCTCCCCCCTTCTGCACGACTGCAAGAAGGTCCAATTCGGTGCCTGGCCGGGTGTATGAACTCGCGAAATTGGCGGTGAACTGTTGGCACAATTCCTCCGAACTATTTATAGAGTGTGAGGAAGGCTCATGAACCAGGACCTGCCGGTCCCAGTCAAAACCACTTGCAAGTAGTTGGCCATTACGGCCTCGTTACCTCCGGCTGTAAGGATTGCGGTGGTGTAAATTTGGAGAAACTCGGCGGGATTAATAGTCCCGTCAAATTTCTCTGGCAGGTGTGGCCGAAACTTTTGTGGCCATCTGACCATGCGTAGGTGCATGGCCAGTGCAGAACAGCCTTCTCCTACCCCCTCGGGAGTAGGGCTGTCTCGAGCCTCTCGCCTTTCGCGAGCATGCTGGATATGCACACGGCCGTCCTGTTGACGGTAACGGCGATCAAGCTCTGCCCGGAGGTCATGAGTTGACAACCTGGTTACCGTATGAGTACTTCGCGCCCTAGAAGGTAGCAACGTAACTTGCTGTGACGCAGCACGCCTCCTATTATTGGAAGCACGCGGACCAAGTCTGCTAGACACGGTCTGGTGTTGCGATGGGGCCCGCCCTGAAGGAGGTGGACCTTGGTTGCTGATGCGGTCGGCTGCTGCTGCAACCAGGTGTTCCACATCAGCCCTCAACTGCTCCATCGCACCCTGGGATGCACCTGGAGGTGGTGGACGTTGAAGGAGAGCACACGCTGCATGAAGCGCGTGTTCAGGGTTGTTATTGTTCGCCGATGCGGTGATCGACGCCGATGCACCGTCACGCTGCTCAACTTGACGTACTGCTGCAGGTGGTGGCGGTGGAGGCATGACTCCTGCTGTGGCCACAGCACCTGCCGGTTGCTGCATGTTGGAGTGATTGCCTATAGCGGGTTGAACAGCAGGGTTGCCGTTGGATGATCTAGCTGCTGAGTTCACCATACTCGAAATCTCGGGCGCCCCTACCTGGCGCGCCAATTGTCGGTGTTTGGATCCGGCGGATCTCCCGACACTACCTTTGATAGATCGAGGAGTTGTAGTTCGGTAATGGGCGCGCAAAGATTCAAGAAGGTGAAAGACACGTGTACACGGAGATTTATGTGGTTCGGGCCACCTGAGCATAATACCCTACTCCACGGGGTGTGTTGGTGATGTATTAAGCTTGTGAGTCTAGAAGAAGCTCCAGAAGAAGAAGCTCGTCTAGCTTAGGGAGTTCAGTATTGGTCTGGAACCATCCTTGGTGTATCGTCGACCAATCCTTTTATAGTACAAGGACTGGTTGTTACAACGTTAGCCTGGCCCGACAGGTGGCCCCGGCGGTTACACATGCTTGATACACAATAAATGGGGTTAATTACCCTTAATAGCCTAGTAACTGGCCTTAACAGTGTCGTTACCAGTATTAAGGACCATCCGATCGTGTGTCATTAATATGGCATTAATGACAATTAATCGGGTCTTGAAGTCTTTGATTGATCCTTGAAGGTCCGGAGCTGTTGGGGGGTCCACCAGCCTGACGGTTGAAGTTGAAGGTCCGGCGGTTGCCACGTGGCAGCTCTGGAGCTTACCATTGTGGACGGGTAGGTCCGGTGCTGTTGGACACGTGTCAGTACCGGAGCTTCCCTCTGTCTGAGGTTATGTCCGGGGGTGCCATATTGGTATTTTGACTTGAGCTTCCCATGTGTGGGTGATAGCTCCGGTCTTGTGATACACGTGGCATCCCTGGGACTAACCATGTCGGGGAAGCAGGTCCGGCTACGCCTGACATGTGGGGCCTTTGGAGGTCTTCAAATCTGGTAGATGGAGTTTCCTAGTGATCTTTGCTATCCCAAGGGGTATCCGGTACGGAGGGTACCGACAGATGTGGATCCAGTGCGGCTGCGCGGGTTAACCCCGTGGCCCCTAGTGCGACCCAGCTACGATTGGTTGATTTAAAACCAGTGGGCCCGGCTATTTTATTTAAATATTTCCCTTTGGAAAATACTTCCAGAATTTAGCCAAACTTGGAAAATCCATAACTTCTAGTAGAATTGTCCAAAATAAATTTTGTTAGAACCAGCTTGAAGAATACTTTTCAGTGGTGCACTTGGATTTGTATGAATGTCCATAGAAGTCTCTTCATAATTCAGATAAGAAAAATGCTTATATAATTCATTCCTACAGTTCTGCTTTTTAGAAAATTCCCAAATTTGGGCAGAACACTCTCCAAAATTCAATTGATCTCCAGTAAAAATTTCATCTTCATTGGACATCATTTACTGGGTTGATCTGTGCTCCAAATCTCTATGTAGTTATAAATTGAGAAAAATACAAAATCAATTTCAGAAAATTCCCCAAACTTGAAAAATAAGTTTCTCCCTGTAGGAATCTTAGAAAATTGTGAAACAAATTTTAATAGAACCAGTGAGACCCCCTCTATATGGTACAACTACTGGTAGCCATGATAGATCTACAGCATTTCATTCAAAAATTAGAGAAGGTTATTGCTTACCATAATTTTTAGGAACAACAAACTCCCTTGATCATCTCCTGTTCTTTGCAAGAGTCTTTACTATGGTCACTAGTATCAACCATAAAAGTCCCAAAGCCAATTAAGATCATTATCTTATTCGATCATAAGATATTAGCTTATGACCTTAAGCATATTAATTATTTCCAAGGTCATTCTTATAGTATATGCATAACGTGTAGTGACTAGAGTCGAGGAGCATCCAGAACCTTTGGAAGTCCAGCTACCAGAAACTAACATAGACCCAGACTCACATTCAGGCAAGCCCCAATTTGCATTTATGTTCCTTACAGTGTCTTTGCAATTTTCATTCACCTTACATCTTCAGATGTTTGTGCATTACGTTTAAGGTGTTTGACATCCACTTGCATGACCAAAGAACCCAGAGAGTGGTTAGAATAGCTCCCAGACTCGTGTAGTAACTGCCATGCTTATATTCATGGGGATCTGGTAGAAGTCAAGTAGTTGGAATCTACTCGCGAGATAGGATTTTATCACATGAGATGAATTGGGTCAAGGAATGGTTTATAAATATGAAATTGAGACCGAGCAACGGGTAGGATGCAGCGAGACGTGGTCTCACGTGCGTAGCCCTGCTTGTGTCGATTGAGGACGGTTTCGTGTGCCGCCCCGCTGGACAAGCTTGAATTGTACCAGTGACATACTGGAGAATTGGGCTCCAGCAAACTGGCGTAGCTTGATACTGGTTTGTCGAGGCATAACGTTCCGTTTTATAGGTGTAGGTTGAGGGAAGCAAGGTGTAAATTACCTGGTGGGCACGTCAGACTACGCCCAACGCACTGACCTCTTGCTCGTGATGGATCGATCGGTTCGACATTCGAGTAGTTGGTGAAAGGTGGCCATATACGACTAGTACTGAAGTGCTATGTAGGTACTGCTCTAAGTACTCGCCGGCGCTTCCGAAAGTGCGTATGTGTCGTGTTGACCGGGTGTGCCCTGATTGCAATCACCATCCCTCACGGTAATAGAGTACCACTTGTTCACTGTGTCGTGACGTAGTAAATACTGAAGAAGTCAGGAGAACACGATGTATTGAATTATAATTGTTTTGCAACTTTGTATGGTTTAGATATAGTACAATTAAAAGTTTACAGTTTCCCCATACTTTACCCGTAATAGCATTATGTGCTTTGGGCATGTCATATTATCGCAAAGCGTTTCTTGTTTGATTGTGGAGTCTATGAGGTGCCGTGCCTGAAGAATGTCATGTGCTACATAAAACATGACTATTATTATCTACTTGTAGGCGAGTCCTCTATGCTATTCCTTACCTATGTTTAGTACTCACCCCTGCATATGTCTAGTGAGACGGGTTAGGCTTGCTGAGCCTTAAGCTCACGTTTGCATTTAAGAAGTTTTTGCAGATTATGCGACTGATGATAGGTTCGATGACGAGGCTGCACCCCCTCCAGGGTTTAGAACCGAGTGGAAACCCTGCACGCTGCCATAAGTTGGGTGTTGCTAGGGTGAAGTATCTAGGGCATGAAGGACTTTGCTTTTGTATAGCTAGTGCCGAGAGTGTAGCTATGATGTATAGTTCTCCTTCCATTCATTTAGTATTGTAAAACTTCCGTTGTGTTTATAAATAAATACTTGGTGTTGTAATTTGTCCTCATTTTTTACATGAATACTGTTGGGTGTCGCATCGCATGACGCCACCCAATGAGATCCTTGGAGGTTGGGATTCAGGTCCCCACAGACATGGTATCAGAGCATCATTGGGAACAGTGTACATGAAAAGAGCATATTTTCAAAACATAGGATTGTTGAGTGGAGAATTAGCTATATTCCCTTATAATGAGTATTATTAGTATAAGATATAAAGGTGGTAAACTAACTTATGTGTTATTAATTTTGTAACGATGCCCGACATCAGGTAAGAGGTAAGGTACGCCACTGTAAGCGGATCAATTGCGTTAAGCTCACCATGCGAGAGGTAGCATGGATGTCTTTTCGTGGCTTGGCACGGAAATGTTAATAGGAGTCTCTGAAGCTTTCCATGTTTCTGAGAACCTATGACACGCGGTATCCCGGCGTGTTCAAAGTTAGTGGGAGCCCCCGTCGGGTGGTGTATAACCCGATAGTATGCATCTCTATAACTATTCATGTTCTATGGGAGCATGCGAAACACGATGCCTGAGCATGTATAAGCCGGTTTGTGTGGGAGTCTTTGCTGTACAGACGTAGTACAACCATGTACCTCGAGACATGACATCGCTCGAGGGTGACTCACACTAGAGTCGTATGCATTTACTTTCATATATATTATTATTGTGACTGCCTGTCGTGTTTCCCCATGCCACCCTTAAGGTGTGAAGGTGTGAAAGGGGATTGTTTGTCTTCTGCAGCATTGACTACGGTAGCGACCCGTGTAGAACACGTTTGCGAGTGAACGATACTAGGGCCACCTATAAACTTATCCAGAAATACTAGTTAGAAATTTTCTTTGGTGAGGCACGTAGTACCGTCAGTATCGATTTTGATACTTGACCATCCCCAGTGACAGAATGGTTGCATTACATTTTAGAAAGTCTGAAAATCAGGTGCCGGTAGGTTTAGACTCTGCAAAATGAGTTTCGACTCGATAAAGGGTTAGAACCAAGGTTCTTGATTTCAGGCTGAAGTTTTCTCAACTTTGTCAGGTTGTAATCTTGGTTAGTTACGAATAAACATAGAGGTATGCTATATGGGTGGAAAGCTCTCGAAGATCTCTACAACTTTTCTGTTGACCATCAGGGCAGAAAAGTTTGAGAATCTGTTGAAATTTTGGGTATGCATAAACTGCTCCAGATGACCCTACCATTGTACCAGTCTCTGTATTTTTGCAATAACTCACTGTAGAAAAATCTTCTGCCTTATTTTGATACATATCTGAAAAGGGTAGAAGAATATATACAGTTTTGTTATTTAAATTTTTCCTGATTCGAATTTAAGGTAATTCAAATTTCGATCACAAAACAGTGAACTGCAGGGCTGCTGTTGAACAACAGTTAGTTCTAGGTCTAGCTTTTGATCCAGAATAGTGAAATGGTCATATATATACATTTATGGAAATCTTAGGGAGTCCTCTATCAACTTAATGTTGCACTCATGGCCTGAATCCTTGTGTAACTGTGTTTAGTTCCTATGGTCGCAAACTTGGTTCTGGCAGACAAGAACTTGAAACAGTTTGCACATAGTTTCAAATTAGCATGCTATACCAATATAACAAATGTTTCATGGCCGAAATATTTTACTTCTGGATTGTTAACTTAATGTTATACAATTTTTATTTTGTCATTACCTCAATATATTGTTATGATATACCTGTATAAATTGTGGAAATTACCACATATACAGGGGAGGTTCTGTCCAAATTTCCAGACAACTTGGGTCAACTAAACCTGTATAGATTCTATTTCTTAGCTCACCTGGAGCTGTATGAGTACAATCAGGAAAGGCTTTAAATTGTAATACAACTTTTGTATTCAACCCAACATTTTGTTCTGAAGTTTCCTGTATGAAAATTTTGAATTTACAGGAAGGTCAGCTGGGACAGACTGTGATTACAACTCCAGTTTTAAATTTTCTTGAACTATTGGGAGTTGGAAACCTTCTCATTGTTCCAGTATCGTTTCCAAAGATGGCTGATTCGATGGTATATTTCCCAAACGGATGGGTGTTCACGAAGTGTGCCCTTCTAAAAAGTTTTCTGGATTTGTTGATAGCAATGCTTCAACGGTTCGGGTATCGCGAAATACCGGACTATTGGGGCAAGGAGATCGATGATGGAGGTGTGACAAGATGCACCATTTATGTCGATGTACCTGCTGCTCCATTGGATATTGAATGGGCTCCTTTCTCCATCCAAGTGCAAGGGATTCAATTTGATGACACATGGTGTTATGCCGCGAGTGTTGCCATAATGAGGTTTTGCAAACTTTGTTATCGTGCTATGGTGGGCACTCCGTTCGTGCTCTTTCCAGTCGATGGTAGATCTGGTGAAGAGTGGGCTAGTGGGATGGACATCCTGGAGAAGTACCCAAGTTGATCTTAGCATCATATGCAGCATCAGCGTGTCAAGAGAGCCTTGAACAGCATGCTAGCCTTGGAAGAATTATGAGTGACCTGAAGCAAGCTCTTATTAGAGGGGATCACTTTGAGGGGGCCAATAACTCACTTAGGGCCACAATTTCTCCTATCAATCGACGTATAAACTTAAGGGAGAATCTATGGCACCAGACTGTTAAAGCTCGATCGGAGTCTAGCATGGAAACACAATACGAGGAAAGCGCGTTGCAAGCGAGTCAACTTGAGGTGTAACTATTGGATGAACAATTAGGTGAGATGACTCAAGAAAGGGATCAATCCAGGGGGTAGACTCAGGATTGGAAGGCCAGTTGTGAGAATGGACAGAAAGAACTAGAAGACTTTAGGATGTTTCTTCTACCGGCTAATGTGCAATCCTTAGTTGTCACGGCATCATCGATGGTGGGTGAGGTAGCAACTCTTGCTCCAGCACCCGCACCTGTGGCACCAATTTCTGAGGACGAAGGGGAAGAAGAAGATCCCGAGGAACTCGAGTACGTCGAATAGGACGTATCGAAGGGGGATGGGGCAGCACTTCTGCCATCACGGGGCAACGTATAGTTTAGTAGTTGCTCGTGTTTATTTTGTGGCCATGTTTGTTTTATATTAAGAATAGCAATGGGTATGTATAAGATGACAAGGTGTGTATGACATCTCATGGGGAACAAGTGTGGTAGAGATGCACTTTGGTAGTGGTAGTCCATCATTTTGGAGTTCACTACTGTAAACTTGGTCATGAGATAATATATCTTGTATAAAGTTTGTACTTTATCAATATATGTGAATGTTATGCACTTATTCCCTTGCCAATATTCGCACTACTGTAATATGAAATGGATGAAGGAAAAGTAAACATGGGCTGATTTTAAGTCATGTGGATGCAGAATGGTGCGTACGCACTCGACGCCTGAAATGGGAGGTTCAAGTCATTGTCGTGAGGACGAATCTCTGACCCAGGAGCCAACTGCGACACCGCAGCAACAAGTTCCACCACCACCACCTCCTGAACTTCCCAGGAGTCTAGTAGAGGTTCTTGCCATAGTGCTCGGCTCGCGCAATGAGCAAACCGAGTTGCTGCGGACTTTGGTACAGCATTCAACCCGTCAAGGGGGGTGACCAGATGCGGGTCCACGACAGCCTTCGCCGAGTTCATAGTCAGACTTCATGTCAACGCACCCGTCGGTCTTCATGGAGGCTGATGAACCTTTGGAGGCGGACAACTAGCTCCACTCCATCGAAGGAAAGTATGGTTTGCTACAAATGACCAAACATCAGAAGACCCTGTTCGCGGCCCAACAGTTACACGGGTCTACTGGCGCGTGGTGGGCAAATTATCTTGCCGCATGACCAACCGACTATGCCGTGAGCTGGGAGGAGTTCCGGGAGGCGTTTCACGCCTATCACATACCTCCAGGTATTATGAGGAGGGAGCTTCGAGAGTTCTTGGAGCTGAGGCAAGGAGGAAGGAGTGCTAACGAGTACTCCAAGGCATTCAACCAGTTGGCCCAGTATACTCAGGACCAAGTGAATACTGAAGACCGGAAGCGTGAATGCTTCTATCGGGGTTTGAACCCCAAGATTAAGGACAAGCTTGCCTTGTTCAACAGCGGCAGCTTCAACAGCATGGTCAATGCCACAATCGTGCAGGAGGATGCTACTAGGGAGCTGTTCTCCAATAAAAAAAGGAGTGCTCCACAGGGTAGCGGAGGGGTGCTCCTAAGAAGTATCGAATGGTGTATCGATCACCATCCCGCCAGAGGTGGTAGCCGCCATCGCGACCACCGATGTTTTGTGGTCGCCCATTCATCAATGTTGGCTTTCGCCCACAGCAGCAACATGGGATGATTCTGCATGCACTTCCAGCTCCACCGCGTGCACTGGGATTCCGTCCTCCCTTCCGTGCTGGTCAGGCCCCATACACGTGTTTCACGTGTGGTCGTACAGGGCACTTCGCCAAGGACTGCCCGCAGAGCGGAGGATAGTCACCGTACCAGGGGCAACCCAACCCCGCAACCAGCCCAAGAAGCCGGCCACCAGAACCGACAACGTCCACCACCTCGCCATCGAGGATGTTCTAGAAGGTGCACCCGTACTCAGCGGTATGTTCTCTCTCATTGGTCATCCAGTAGTCATCCTTTTTGACTCCGTGCTTCCCACAACTTTATTAGCAAGTCTTATGTCATTCAATATCAGTTGCTTATCATTTCCACAAAAACCCCATATATGATTTGTTCTTCAGGTGGAAGAGTAGTAGCAAATGAGATGGTTTATAGGGTACCTCTTAATCTGGGTGGGAACATATACCCTACCTCTCTTATATCACTGGAGCATCAGAAGCTAGATGTCATCTAAGGGATGGCATGGTTGCTACACAATGGTGTTATTATAGACATCATTCCTCGGAGGATATATCTGAATTCTCCACTCCACCCTCCCCATGCTCTTACTCTTGAGAGTAATATCAAAGTGACTCCAACTACTTACAACATTGAGGCCTGTAAACTTGAGAACCTTCTAGTGGTATGTGAGTATCCAGACATATTTCCCAAAGATCTTCCTGGTATGCCACCAGAAAGAGATGTCGAGTTTAAAATTGAACTTGTAGCGGGAACAGTGCTGATCTTGAGGAAGTCGTATAAGATGGCACCCAAGGAACTTCAATAACTGAAAGAGCAGCTGAAGGAACTTATGGACAAGGGTTTCATTCGTCCAAGTTCATCACCTTGGGGTTGTTCTGCATTGTCCATGGAGAAGAAGGATAAAACGTTGAGACTATGTGTGGACTATCACCCACTCAATCTTGTCACGATCAAAAATAAGTATCCACTACAACACATTGATATTCTATTCGATCAATTGGTGGGTGCTAGGGTATTTTCAAAGATGGATCTTCGCTCTGGATATCATCCGATTAGGATTCGGCCAGAGGATATACCTAAGACGGCATTCTCGGCGAGCTATGGATTGTATGAGTAACTTGTCATGTCCTTTAGATTGACCAATGCACCTGCCCATTTCATGTATCTCATGAATTTAGTGTTCATGTTAGAATTGGACAAGTTTGTCGTGGTCTTCATCGACGACATCCTTGTGTATTCGAAATCCGAAGAAGAACATGCGCAACATTTGCACATCGTGGTTCAACGATTGTGAGACCTCAAGTTGTACGCCAAGTTCAGCAAATGTGAGTTCTAGATCAGCCAAGTGCCATTTCTAGGGCACATCATCTCCGCCGAGGGGATTGCAGTTGATCCAGGCAAGATTAAGCAAGTACTCGAATGGGAGTCTCCAAAGTCTGTGCATGAAGTTTGAAGCTTCTGTGGTTTAGCAGGATATTATCGGTGGTTCCTTCCAAGTTTCTCCAAGATATCTAAACCAATGACGAAACTTCTGATGAAAGGGAAGAAGTATGTATGGACAAAGGAATGTGAGGAAGGTTTTCAAGCATTGGTGAAACACCTCACAACAGCGTCGGTATTAGTCCAACCAGACACAACCAAGTCATTTGATGTTTATTGTGATGCATCTCGGATTGGTTTTGGTTGTGTATTAATGCAAGACAGAAGGGAGATCTCTTATTGATCACGGCAACATCGAAACCATGAGAAGCATTACCCGACTCATGATCTTGAGCTCGCTGTCGTGTTACTTGCATTGAATATCTGGAGACACTATTTATTAGGCAACCTAGTACATCTTTACACTGACCACAAAAGCCTGAAGTACATCTTCATCAAAAAGGACTTGAATATGAGACAGCGAAGATGGTTGGAACTGATCAAGGACTACGAGATTGAGATCCACTACCATCTTGGCAAGGCGAATGTAGTTGTAGATGTGCTGAGTCGCAAGTCCCATGTCAATAGTCTTTCTGTCACTTTGATAGAACAAGAAGAACCGAGTATCTACTTGGTTCAATATGGGGCGCTCTACAATTTAGCTCTTATTCCTACCATAAGGGAAGAAATTGTGGAGGCTCAGAAGAAATACAATGGCATATTCATCGACGAATGAAGAAGGGGAGGATGAAGGTTTTCTGATGTGACGGTGACGGTACCATCTGGTTCAAAGACTGCATCGTGGTGCCCCGCAATGTGGGACTTCGGAAAAAGATTTTGGACGAAGCTCATTTGTCCAAGTATTCTCTTCATTTGGAAAGTAAAAAATTGTACCAAGACATAAGGAAGAGTTTTTGTGGACTCAGATGAAGAGGAAGATAGCGAAGTACATATCCGAATGTGATATGTGTCGGCGGGTGAAAGCCGACCATCTGAAGACAGTCAGATAGCTACAACCTTTAAGCATACTGGCCTGGAAATGTGAGGACATCAGCATGGATTTCATCATGGGATTGCCTTTCACATTCTGTAAGCATGATTCCATTTGTGTGATAGTTGATCGATTGACCAAGTCGGCTCATTTTATACCTGTCAATGTCAACTACCATGCCCCGAAGTACGCAGAGTTGTATATTGATAGAATCATGTGCTTACATGGAGTACCTCAGACCATTATCTCAGATCGTGGAGCCGTATTCATTGCTCGATTTTGGGAGCAACTCGATGCATCGTTGGGTACCAAGTTGATTTGAAGCTCAGCTTACCATCCCCAGACTGATGGTCAAACGGTGCGAGTAAACCAAGTGCTAGATGATATGATCCGCGCCTGTGCCATCCACCATGGTAAGAATTGGGATTATCACCTACTATTGGCTGAGTTTTCATACAACAACGGTTATCAGGCTAGCATCCAGATAGCACCATATGAAGCTCTGTATGGCCGGAAGTGCCGCACACCCTTGAACTGGTGTAAATCCAGTGAACGTGTGATATATGGTATCGACTTGGTGAATGAAGCCGAAGAATGAGTATGAGTTATTCAAGGCAACCTCAAGGCTTCTCAGACTCATCAGAAAAGCTATGCAGACAAACGGTGTCGACCCCTTCACTTCGATGTTGGGGATCATGTTTATCTTTGTGTATCCCCAATGAAAGGAATTCACCGCTTTGAAGTAAAAGGAAAGCAAGCTCCACATTTCATCGGGCCGTTTGCAATAATTAAACAATGTGGACCTGTGGCCTATCGACTAGAACTGCTAGTGTTGCTTTTAGGGGTCCACAATGTGTTTCACATTTCACAGTTGCAAAAATGTCTCAAGGCCCCACCCGACGTCCGTATGGAGGATGTGGAAGCTCTCCAACTAGATCTTATTTACTTTGAGCATCCAACCCAGATAATCGATGAGAAGACTCACACCACAAGAAGCTGCACCTTGCATTTATACAAGGTCTTGTGGGGCAACCACACCGCTGAAGAAGCAACGCGGGAAAGCGAGGAATATTTTAGGGCAAACTGTCCATACTTGTTAGCGGCATATGTTCGTTAGGTCTATTTTTCTTTTATCCTTCCTTTTGTAATCTCGGGACGAGATTCTTTCAAGGGGGGAGGAATGTAAAATCCCATTTTTTCCTTATTATCATGTTCAGTACCAGTTGGTTGTCAACCATAGTGGAGATCAATTATGGTTGTACAAATAAACTTGATATTATCAATAATCTTTCTTTTACTAATACTGAAATTTTAGTAACAGAAGGAATGAACTTCATCATAGACCTTAGAATAATTTTAAGTGACCTTACTACCCATTTTAGAAGCTATTGAATAAAAATTTCTGGGGCAAATTACTATGCAGTACTAATATATTCAAATTAATTTGAATATGGCACTGTATAATTAGGCCCTGCCAAAATATTCAAATCTGAGGCCATAAATATTTCCATGACCTCATAATATTCCAAATAGACTTCCTGCCAAGTTTCAAAATTTTTGAAGTCCATTTGCTATTTTATTTGAGATGCTTAGCAAATTCAAGCCATATTTAGAGTTCAAATTTTGAATTCTGTTCAACTTATTTGAACATCAATATTTGAACACACCATCATGGTCAGCATGACTTGCTTGACTTATTCCCAAAGTTTCACAATTTTTGAAACTCATTTGCTATTTAATTAAGTGACTCCATCGAATTTCATTCAATTTCAAATTCAAATGAAACTTGTTCCAATTCGAAATCCGATTCGAGAATCAAGTTCCAGATATTTATTTGAGCCTCTCCTTTGAAATTTTTGGATCATGTTTGGTAGGAGAATTGATGTTGAAGAGAAGTGGAGAGGATAAGAATGGTGGGACCCACCAGTCAGTGGCACATCTATGGTACTGCTCTGCACGCCGTAGTTTCAACGCCGCCCCGCTCGACACCGCACGCATGCAAGCTCCAGCGTGCTACCTGCTTGCCTGCTCGTCGCGCGCCTTAAAGCCTCGGCTGTTGCCACCGCCTCATACCACTCCCCTCCCGACTTCCTCTTTGCTCTGCTTCGCGCCGCCATCGCACAGCACCGTCGTCTATCCAAATGGAAAACATGAGGCTCAGACCGTGCTCTACCATCCTCAATCTTTGGCTCATCGTGTTGTCCCTTGTTTGGCCCTTATTTTGAAGTTTTGCCGTCGTCATCGTCGGGCCGCCGAGGACATCACTCTCTGTCCACCTTGGTGCCAACAGCCTAGGCCGTCTCGTGCTTCGACGTCAATAGATGAACTGAGCGCCAGGACACCACCTTGATCACGGTACAAACCGTTCCCAAGCTAATCTTTTATCGAGCAAGAAATCATCTTTTCCTTTTTGGCATGCTTTATATGATTTTCATAGGTTCACCCCGCAATTCGTTTTCTAGGTGTAACTATCATTTAATCCAGTTCCATATTAGTTTGCTAGCCTCCTTACGGTTCAGTACGAACAAAAAGTAGAAAGAATCATCGAGGAATGGCTATGTTACGCCAGTTTTCGTAGCCGCCACGTAAAAACCATCGGCACACCGTCGAACTCAGCTTTGCCTGCGATGTCACCCCTTTCCAACCCCCAAATCATAATCCTGGTACTCCCAGGAACATTCCTGACCTTTTCCCGAGCTTATTATGCCATTTCCAAGTGTTTCCAACGATTGCCGAAACCCTAGCTCCGCCGCCACCGTCGCACCACAGTCTCCATCCATCGCCACCTCAATTGGACCCCACCATCAGCTTGCGTGGTCGATTTTATGGTTGAGCGATCAAGGTGAGGCCGGAAGGAGGTCGACGCAACCTAGTCCGGCAAAGCACCGCCGCGAGTCCGGCGAGGAACGCCGCCACGTCAAGAGGTAGACGAAGTCCCCATGGGTCCTGCCTGTCAGCGACTTCCCTCTCGCGCGGGATCAGCTGTGGACGTGGATCCGGTGCGGCTGCGCGGGTTAACCCCGTGGCCCCCAGTGCGGCCTAGAAGCGATTGGTTGATTTAAAACCAGTGGGCCGGTTGTTTTATTTAAATGTTTCCCTTTGGAAAATAATTCCAGGATTTAGCCAAACTTGGAAAATCCATAACTTCCAGTAGAATTGTCCAAATAAATTTTGTTAGAACAGCATGAAGAATACTTTTCAGTGGTGCACTTGGATTTGTATGAAAGTCCATAGAAGTATCTCCATAATTCAGATAAGAAAAATTCTTATATAATTCATTCCTACAGTTCTGCTTTTTAGATAATTCTCAAATATGGGCAGAACACTCTCCAAAATTGACTTGATCTCCAGTAAAAATTTCATGTTCATTGGAGATCATTTACTGGGTTGATCAGTGTTCCAAATCTCTATGTAGTTATAAATTGAGAGAAATACAGAATCAATTTCAGAAAATTCCCCAAACTTGTAAAATCCATTTCTCATTTTTGGAAGCTTAGAAGATTGTGAAACAAATTTTCCTAGAACCAATGAGACCCCATCCACATGGTACAAACACTGGTAGCCATGATATAGATCTCCAAGATTTCAACCAAAAATTAGAGAAGGATATTGCTTTCCATAATTTTTAGGAACAACAAACTCCCTTGATCATCTCCTGTTCTTTGCAAGAGTATTCACTATGGTTACTAGTATCGACCAGAAAAGTCCCAAAGCCAATTAAGATCATTATCTTATTTGATCATAAGGTATTATCTTATGACCTTAAGCATATTGATTATTTCCAAGGCCATTCTTATAGTATATGCATAACGTGTAGTGACTGAAGTTGAAGAGCAGTCGGAAGCTTTGAAAGTCCAGCTGCCAGAAACTAACATAGACCCAGAGTCACATTTAGGCAGGCCCCGGTTTGCATTTATGTTCCTTACAGTATCTTTGCAGTTTTCATTCACCTTACGTCTTCAGATGTTTGTGCATTACGTTTAAGGTGTTTGACATCCACTTACGTGAACAAAGAACCCAGGGAGTTGCTAGAATAGATCACAGACTCGTGTAGTAACTGTCATGCTTATATTCATAGGGATCCGGTAGAAGTCAAGTAGTTGGAATCTACTCGCGAGATAGGATTTTATCACATGAGATGAATTGGATCAAGAAATTATTTATAAATATGAAATTGAGACCGAGCACCGGGTAGGATGTAGCGAGACGTGGTCTCACGTGCGTAGCCCTGCTTATGACGATTGAGGACTGTTTTGTGTGCCGTCCCGCTGCACAAGCTTGAATTATACCAGTGACATACTGGAGAAATGGGCTCCAGCAAACTGACAAAGCTTGATATTGGTTTGTCGAGGCATACCTTTCCTTTTTATAGGTGTAGGTTGAAAGCAGCGAGGTGTAAATCAGCTGGTGGACACGTCAGAGTACGCCCCACGCAGTGACCTCCTGCTCGTGACGGATCGACCGTTTCGACATTCGAGTGTTTGGTGAAAGGTGGCCATATATGACTAGTAATGAAATGCTATGTAGGTACTGTTGTAAGTACTCATTGGCACTTCTGAAACTGCGTATGTGTCGTATTGACCGGGTGTGCCCTAATTGCAATCACCGTCCCTTGCGGTAATAGAGTACCACTTGTTTACTGTGTCGTGACGTAGTAAATACCGAAGAAATCAGGAGAATACGATGTATTGAATTATAATTGTTTTGCAACTTTGTATGGATTAGAGATAGTACAATTAAAAGTTTATAGTTTCTCCATACTTTACCTGTAATAGCATTATGTGATTTGGGCATGTCATATGATCGGCAAAGCATTTCTTTTTTGATTGTGGAGTCTATGATGTGTCGTGCCTGAAGAATGTCATGTGCTACTTAAAACATGACTATAAGGATCCACTTGTAGGCGAGTCCTCTATGCTATTCCTTACCTATGTTTAGTATTCACCCCTGCATATTTCTAGTGAGACGGGTTAGCCTTGCAGAGCCTTAAGCTCACATTTGCAGTTAACAAGTTTTTGCAGATTATGCGACTGATGACGGATTCGATTGGGAACCCTGCACGCTGCCGTAAGTTGGGTGTTGCTAGTGCGAAGTATCCAGGACATGGATGACTTTTCTTTTGCATAGCTAGTGCCGAGAGCGTAGCTATGATGTATAGTTCTCTTTCCTTTCGTTTAGTATTCTAAAACATGCGCTGTGTTTATAAATAAGTACTTGGCATAGTAATTTTTTCTTGTTCTTTTCTTGAATACTATTGGGTGTCGCATCGCACGACACCACCCAATGAGATCCTTGGAGGTCGGGATTCCGGTCCCCACAGCTTTGAGGTGGAATAAGTTGCTGCGTTTGATGAATTAGGCTTTGCTGCACCAACGCTTGAAGTAACTTAGTGTTCTCTTGGTGAGACTCGAACATTTTTCACATTACATCCCCCAATACCGTTGATGGTGGCGCCTGCGGTGGATTTGAATCATCACCGTCTCGACGAGAACTTCCGACCTTACTGGATGAGCGAGTACGAATCATACTGCACAAATGAATTTGGGATGAGTCCAAGTTTGATCCCAGCAATAAGTTAATATAAGGAAAACATAAACATGTCATGAACTTTGTGAAAGTACAACAATATTCATGCTCGCGCAAATTTTCAAACTTATGCTTCATTGATGAACTGTTCTGCCAGAAATGACCAGTCTGGAGTAATTCGAGAATTTTATCCAGTTAGAGGCATATTCATCATTTGAGGTGAACAACAAAATTGTAGTTCACTTCCTGGCCTTTCCAAAATGTACTTATTTGCTTCAATATCAGTTTTGGTTAATGAGATATGAATTTCCAAAGTTCACAATGTTCCCAGATTTTCTGAGAAATTTTGACAGCACCTCCTTTGTATATGGCTGTTTTGTCGACAGTTTTTCTTATACAAAACATCCAAATTTCCCAAAACATTAAATTAGAACATTGTCACATATCTCATATAGTTTCCATAAATATATCATAATCCCTCATTCGAAGTTTCTACTCAGAGTTATGATCACATTGGTGAGAAGTACAGAAACTATTCCAGTTTCTGTCCAGTTTTGACAGGTTTTGGAATTTTCAGATTTAACTATGATCCAGGGGATTCGGCTCTGGTCATGAACAGAAATTATTTAGAATACTCTCATACATTTCTAACCATGTATGTAACACCTTCATGGGATAATTATATCAGGAGAGATAACTGTTCAAACTGGAGCTAAGTTTCTGCCGGAATAACAAAGGGAAGAAGTGAGCTTGACAGTTTTGGTTCAAATTTCATATTTATGATTTCAAGATAGGAATCTGCTATGGATATTAACATGACACTGTTGTTGCGAGCTACACCTTCGGCACGAATATGAACCGTCGATGTGCCAATGTAACCCGAATGCATTGCTGGTATTACGTCATTACCAAATAAAATTTTAAGCCGGTATTCCGGCATACGTCTCAACGGTGGCGCTATTGACGTTCACTCGCAAAGTTTTCTACTCGAGCTTCGAATAACGCGGTTAGTGTAACTGCCACTACACACAAATTACTGACCAATCATATGGTACCGTACGGCACAACCCGCACGGGCAATCAATTCACAATAATATATATGAAAGTAAAAACATTCATCCCGTATCATTCCATACGGGCCGTCCCGAGCTATGCCACGTCTCGAGGTACATGACCGAGTTTTCTACCACCCAACAGGGTCCCACGCCTTTGCATAGTGCTGCACCACTAGGAGGCGCATCGGGTTATGTCCCACCCGACGGGGGCTCCCACTAACTTTGAAGCACCCTGGGGTACCGCGTGTCATATGTTCTTAGAAACATGGAAAGTTTAGAAGAATCATATTGACATTTCCGTGCCAAGCCACGGAAACTATTACATGCTACCTCTCACAATGTGAGCTTACCGCAATTGATCCGCTTGCGGTGGCGTACCTTACCTCTTACGTGAAGTCAGAGCGTCGTTATAGAATATAATAACACATAGGTTAGCTTGCCACCTTAAGTAACTAATATTATAATAGACCTTATGTGGGCATAATAAGCAATCCTCATTCGACTACTTCGTAGTTTTCAAAAATAAGCACTTTTCAAGTGTCCTATTCCCAATACGGCTCTGATACCATCTGTGGGGATTGGGGTCCACACATTCCAGGAATCACATTGGGTGGTGCCATGCGATGCGGCACCCAACAACACACAATAAAAGTCATAAAAATTAAGCAACACAAATCCTTTTTTTCACAAGATTCTCTTTTACAATATAAGATACAACGCAACAGAATATACATACTCATACTCTCAACTAGCTATGCACAAGAGAAGTCGTCCATGCCTGCGGACGCTTCTCACTAGTAACACGAAGCAAAGAGCAGCGACAAGGTTTCTGTGAGATACATCTCAACAAGCTCGATGTCTCACGGACAACAACAACATAAGCATAAGCTAATAATACCTGCAAAAACCTTAATATAGCAACCGTGAGCACAAGGCTCAGCAAGACTTAGTTCTCTCACCTAAAACATGAAACTCTACATGCTGGAAACTTTAAAAACTGGGAAGCTTAATTTGCGGAAATGGACTCGCCGAAAGTAAATCCTTAGTGGTCAGTTTTAAAGTAGCACACGCGATCCATGGGCATAGCATCATTGTGAATTCCACATACAAACAAGAAACGCTTCATCCACGATGATACTTGCTCAAGGTTGCATAAGCCTTATCCAAGTTAAATGTTTGGAAATTGTAAGTTTGATTATGCTATCTAAATAGAAGCCAATATTTCAATATAAAGAATTATTCATAGCAGCGTATTAATAATCTTTCAATTTCTCTTTCTTACTACGTCAAGACTCAGTGACCAAGTATGCTCAATCCATAACCGCAACCGACGGTGACTCGAATCAAAACACCCGGACTACACGACACGTACGCCCATACTCGGAGTTGCATCGACACACTCCACTGATGTCGCACACAACCACCTTTCCCCAGATTCAACCACATTGAAACAGTTTGATCGACCCGAACAGCGAGCTCCCCTCAAGGTGCACCTCCGCTGTGAGATGTTCTTGAGTAAGTATACTCCCACTGTACTAACAGCCGACAGCTTAAGCCAATTGAAAAGGTTCCAACATAGGATCCTTAAGGTACTTTGGTTTCCTGGGTCCCATACAGCCAGTATACTTTCCGGTACAGTTCAAACTTGCTCAACAGGGCCAAGCATGAGACGGGCCTTAACCGACACAGATGGGGCTACCGATCCATCTCCCAAGACCTTCCTCGTCATTACCGACCCAGGCACTATGTGGGCAAACCAACCAATACAAATCCTGGTCCATGTCTCATATTAAAAATTGAATGTTATAGTAGCCTCTCACGGGTAGGTTTCCCTCACTCAACTTCTCTACAAGTAGAATTCAACTACTTGACTTGTAGTCGATAAAATGTGACCAATCTTGCGAGTAGTGTCTAACCTCCTCGACTTCTACCGAATTGCTAACTAAACATTAATCATAGCAATATAATCCAAGGGAGTCTTAAACTAACCATCCACTCCAAGGATTATTTGGTCATGCAGGTGGAGTATTCAATCAACATAGACCTAATGCACATATCATGTCTATTCAATACAACGTGTATAAAGCAAAACTTTAAAAAGGCACTTAAATGCAAACAAGGGCTTGCCTTTCGGTTGGAATAAAAGTTAGCGACGATCAGTTAGTATTCTTCCGTGAGAAATCACGCCACACCAGAATCACTATAGAAATCCTCAGCTCCAGGTTGTGCTTCTTGGCGGCCACCTTCGTCGCGAACACTATCGAAATGATATGCAAATAAGAGATTGCAATTTATTATTATAACAATTGAAGTTGATTATAACTCAGGAAGTATTAATATTAGTTTGGAATTGAAGTTCTGTTGCTAGACTGGATAGCAACAGAAAGGAAACAAGATGAACTTAGGCAATGGACATATGAAGTGAAATAGATATGGTGTTGTACATAGAGATGTGATCTCAATTTATACAGGTTCAACAAATGCTCTGTGCCTGAGAAAAATACAGGGAGTTCATATGATCATGGAGGAATAACCAGGTAAGTTTCAGATACAACAATTGAATATATTGGGCTACAAAATTTCTTAAGTGTTTAGCCTTCTCAGAATTTTGGTTGTAATTCTGTATGTCTTTAATGGATACCAGTGGTTGTACCAAACAAAGGTTGTCTCACTGGTTCTAGGGAAATTTTTTTCAAAATTTTCTAATCTTCCTGTAGGGATAATTTGATTTTACAAGTTTGGGTGAAATTCTGAAATGGTTACTGTACTTTTCCTAATTTTTCAATTACATAGATATTTGGAACACTGATCAACCAAGTAAATGAAGTCCCATGAACATGTATTTTTTACTGGAGGACAAGTGTATTATTATGAGTGTCCAGACGAAAATTGGGAATTTTCCCATTTACAGAACATGAGTAATTAATTTCCAAGGCAGTTAGCTCAAAGAATTAATTATAAAAATTGTGGGAGTTTCATGTACAGCATATTGCACCACTAAAAAGTTGCGATTGAGATGAGTTTACCAGAACTTATTTGGAATTATTAGAGCAATTCTACTAGGAATAATGGATTTTTGAAGTTTGATTGAATTCTGGAATTATTTTCCAATGGGAAAGTTTAAATAAACCCATTGGGCCTACTGGTTTAAAATCACACAATCGGGTTGAAGCAACACAGGGATGCAGAATTAAATGGTGTAGCAACACGCGATCCATGGGCCGCACCAGATTCAGGGCGTGCCGTTGTTTCACTGACGACAGGGGCCCAGCCAGTCGTCGTCTACCTCCAGCCTCGCGAGCGCCGCGGCGGCGCCTCACCGGACTCCTCGCCGCCCGTCAATCTACGACACGGTTACTCCCCAAACTTGCCGCCTAACCATATTTCGTGGTGTTGAGCACGTCGGTGGGGTTAGCGCACGCCGGCGATGGCTGGAAAAGCTTGCGCGACGGCGGCAGCGGCGATTATGGTTTCGACCATGTCGGTCGAGCCCTACAATGTGTGAAATCGATTGGGGAAACTTCGGGAAGCTTCACGGAAGCATGGGGAACAATATTTTGGCCATAAGAAAGAGAGGAAGATCTTGGAAGATTGTGGCTACGATAGACCGAGGAGGGGAAAACTGGCGGTTGGGGAAAAATGGTATTCCGGCATGAATACATGATGAAACTTGATGGATCTTGTTCAAGGTGATTTGCCTAGTCATATAGAACCACATAGCTCAAGTGCACAAGTACTAATCGACCGTATAAAAGGAATTTTGCACGCGAAGCAAGCCCACTCATACCCGAAGCTCGTCGGAAGAATTAGAAATACGGGGGCTAGGAGGCATGTCATGGTCTAAAACTTTACGAGCAGCTAGAACATGAGTAGGTGAACCTTTTTTCTTTTAGGACCGAGGCGAGACGACGGCTGTAGTGTCGGGTCGATGATGATCATAGAAGCGGGAAGCAGTGGCGCTTTTCTGACGGCCTAAAAATCGTCAAGCTCGTCGATGGGGAGGCTCAAACTGTGAAAAAGAATGATCAAGGAGCTGCGCC
Source organism: Tuctoria greenei (assembly GCA_036927565.1). NCBI lineage: Eukaryota > Viridiplantae > Streptophyta > Magnoliopsida > Poales > Poaceae > Tuctoria > Tuctoria greenei. The sequence goes on along the minus strand of JAYESD010000003.1, from coordinate 177,797,784 downwards.
AAAGACTGAGGAGTAATCCAGTACAATGAAAATGGAGCCATACCAATGATCCTTCCCATATTCCGAGGGGGAGGGGAACAACTCGTCGGGATTGAAGTTATTGCGCCAGGGAGCACACCAGGGTGAAGTGATCGACTTGGAGACTGGGAAGATGATAAGGAGGAGTCTGGGGTGGGTTGTAGGCAGCTGGAGGTGGCAGCTCGTGCGCTGTCATGCTGGAGCATGCAGTGCTCGCACTGGCATGAGCAGCGAGCTCTGTTATGCGGCTACACGTGGGTAGAAGCTGACCAGTGGGTCCCACCAGCCACCTCAATGTACAGCTCACTTGTAAATTCAATTTAAAATAGTAAATGAGCTCTAAAAATTGTGAAACTTCGTGGATAAGTCAAGCAAGTCATGCTGATCCAGATGGTGTGTTCAAATCTTATGTTCAAATAAATTTGAACAGGAATTCAAAATTTGAATTTCAATATGGCTTGAATTTGCTATGCGTCTCAAATAAAATAGAAAATGAAGTTTAAAAATTTTGAAACTTTGCAGAGAGTATTTGGAATATTGGGAAACTATTGGTGAACTCAAATCTTCAGGTTAACTTCATTTGAACATTAGTTAAGTTTATTTTTTTGAATTCCCTCATTTGGAGTTTGAATAAATTTGTTTTTCTCGTTTCCTTTTAATTCTTTTCATCATTCAAAATTTTTAGTCCAAATTGTTGTTTTCATTATGGAAATTAGGGCTTTTGCATTAAGGGTAGTTAATAGTGTGATAACGTGTCTTAACAGCAGCGTTACCAGTCTCGATAGTCTTCTAATCGTGTGTCATTAACATAGCATTAATGACGTGTTAACCATGTCTTGTAATTGCCAATTGATAGCCTTTGAATGTTCGCACCATTGGAGATCCCACTGTCTTCCTATTGTAGACTTAGGTTCGGAGGTGTATCATGTGGCAACTCTGGAGCTTCCCTCTGCGGGGAGGCAGGTCCGGAGCTACTGGACACGTGGCAACTCCAAAGCTTCCCTCTCGGGGAGGTAGGTCCGGAGCTACTGGACACGTGGCCGCACCAGAGCTTCCCTCTGTGGGGAGGTAGGTCCGGAGCTACTAGACACGTGGAAGCACTAGAGCCACCCTAAGGAGGGAAGCTGGTCCGACACTGCGGGACACGTGTTTCCTCTAGAAGTCCACAATATTGGAAGGTGGAACTTGACGCGTCTTCTTCTGGTACAAAGGGATACCTGGTATACATGGTATCGATAGTGGCCCTCGGGCCCACCTCTGGTGAGATTGTGAGGTTTTGATGCCGGCGGAGGGGCCATTATCTCTGTCGTGCTGCTGCTTCGACTTTCCTTTCGAGACATGCGATCTTTCTTGATTTGGTAGGTGAGATGCATGACGTGCGGATCTCACATAATTGAGGGATGTCGGTTCCCAATATGATTTTCGTATCAGTTCCCAGCGTAATCTTTGTAGCCCTGTCCTGCCGCCGCCCTCGGCCTTCCAACTTCTCATGATGACAACGGTTCATCTGGTGCAACTTTTTGACAAAGTGGACTCGGGCCCCCTTATCATTGAGGAGGTAACTTTGCATAGCGTGATTATAGTCCAAGTGCAGTTGCCATCCAAGCATTGCGGACGCTTACTAAAGGGAGAAAAGTATGCACGACAAGAGAACTCTGTATGCTTTCATTTGATCTTGCACTTAGAGCTCTCCGCCCTTGTATCACTTTTTCTACTTCTGCTCCACTTTGCGGCGATGGAGTTAGGACTTCCTCCCAGCAAGGTCAAGAGTGATAGTGAGTTGTCGAGAGTCCACACCTACATGGGGTGGTCAAGTGACTCCTTCAAGAACTCGATTCGAGCTCCCCTCCAAGAAGGAAAGCACCAGTGAGATCGTGAACATCTCAGCATTCGCCATAGTGGGGCTCATCCTGCCATTCTCTATATTCTTGTTGATGTTGCTAGACTCCTACGGTTTGCAACTCCATCACCTCGGCCCCAACTGCTTCTTGCTGGTGGTGACTTTCGTCCATTTTTGCAAGATGTGGGTTGGTGTGATGCCCTACATCACGCTCTTCTGGACCTTCTTCACAGTCCGCACAACTAGGAAATGAAATGAGTTCCTTGGCTTCTTCTACTTCGTGAAGTGGAGGAATCCACCCTTCAAGTACTTGAAGTCGTTTCCTTCTAGGAAGTGGGATGGCTGGAAGAAGGTTTGGCTGATCATCAGGGTGGATCGTCATGGCAGGTTGGAACTGCCTGACAGCCTTCCAACCACCAACATCGACACATCAGAGGTGCTCCTGAAGCTGAAGGAAGAGTACAACCCGATCTTGTCAAGCATCTCGAGTTGCATGGAAGGAGGTGTGACCCCTCTAATTGTGATTGCGAACTTCCTTACCAACTGTAGGTCCCCGCTGAAGAAGAGGGAATGGCCTGCATGGTCATTCAGTGGAGAAATGGACCCATACTGGATTGATGTTGGTCTCGGGTCAAACTTGGATGAAAAGGCTTTGAAGCTTCATCTTGAAAAGTTGTACCACAGAACTATCAATCCCGATGACCTGACACCTCGAGCGGAGTTCCTGCCCCTGATCATGGTTCTAGAGGTCAGGAGGGAGCTACGGAAAGAGATGTCGGAGCTTGATGACTTGGGCATTGTGGAAAGATGTAGGAGCACTCCTCCAACAGGAATCATGATCTTCGTAGCTCCTTGTCCACATGGAGGCTCCAGACCTGCGCGAGTCAGTGACAAAGATAAAGGTCTCGCAACTCCGCCTCCAAAAGAGTCGGTCCAAAGCCAGGGCAAGGGGAAAGATCCCGTCAACGCCCCAAGTTGCAAGCGGAATTTTTTAAGAAGCGACTAGAGCTTCGTGAGGGATGCTTCGAGAGAAGAGACCTCTCAGCCTCAGTTGAAGTCTCTGCTGGTTGTGCATCTAGCTTCGGCAGCTCCTTCGGATCTAGTGACCATGGAGGACACTAGGTCCGGTAAGTCGCCTCTGGTCCCAGTGCCAGCTGTGGGCTCCGGGCTCGGAGTCCCTTCTCAGCCAAGGGGAGATCCCCGCTGAGCCGACGACAATGGCTGCTACTAGTCCCAGGATAAAGTCCGGGATGATGGTGGGCTCTGGCTCGGTCATCCAAGGAAGAAGATCCATGCTGGCTGGAGCGGCAACGTCCCTAAGTAAGGGTCGGCTCTTTAGTTTGTGTCTTGATTTTTCTTTTTTCTTTTTTGTTGAATTCTCTATCCTCTATTTCAAGAGTGTCAAGAAGAGGAATTGTTGCTCTGGTGCCTACTGCAACCTTAGAGACTGCATAAGCTGAAGGTCCCGCTAGTGCTCCAGCCCCCCCCCCCCCTCCTATGGTTGTGGTGGACGACACGACAGCATTGGCATCGGCTGTCGTGGAGACGACATCAGCACCGATGATCGATGAGTTTGTGGTTGCACTGGACCATTGGGAACAAAGGATTGATCAAGATTCGGCTATCTCAGAGCCAACTGTGAAGGTTCCGACATCCATGCCAAAAATTAATGAAGCTTTGACGGAAATCCTAACCCCATCTTTAGAGGTGATAACACCGGAGGTGGCCATGCCCGGTCCTGCACAAGCAGATGCAGTTGCGGGACCTTCGACTTCTACGCTGGAGGTGGATGAGCTCCTGGAGCTCAGCGCTGCTTACATCGAGCTATTGGAGTCCATGCTTGTACCATGGGCTTCGACGACAATTCTGGAAGAGTTAGAGGAGCCAGAGGTTTAGGAACATGTGGTAGGTTTTAAACCCACCCCCCTGAGTATGTTTATAGACAATGTCTGCTCCATCCTCCATTGAGTCCAGCTCGCCTTCGACCAGCACAAGGCCCTAGAAGAAGAGCATGAGACCCTGAGGTGCTGGCAAAAAGTGCTAAACTTCAAGACGAAGTTGACGTAGTCTCGGCTTGCCGACCAAAGTGAGTGGCTGGCATCGGAGAAAGCTCGACAGTCGCCCCTAAACAAGGTGCTGGATGAACGTGGGGCTGCTATAAAAGCCCTCGATAAAAATACACAGGAGATCTATGAGCTTGCTCAGAGGACCAATGAAGTGATCGAAAGCCGCTCGAAGAGTCTTAATGTTGTGAGGGAATAAATCCTCAAATGTTGGGATGAATTGGACAATAAGGAGGAAGAACTCAAAAAAAGAGAGTATGAAATCTCTTAGGTGGTGAGCATGACTTGCCTGACCGCGTGGAACAATTATATCCTCGTGCAAACAAGAGAAGCACCAAGTATGGCTAGCATGAGAGGGAGTCAGCAAAAGAGAAAATGATGTCTCTGACAAGGAGGATAAGGTGAAGGCAAAAAAGAAAGACCTTGCGGAAAGGTGAGACCACATATACCTCCGAGAGAAGAAACTCACTGAGCAGGAGAAGTTGCTGGTTCAACGAATCCAGCAACACACCTAAGTTGACGAGCAATTCTCAAAGGAAGGTTCTGCGGAGCTTTCATCTACAAGGAGGACGGTGGAGGAGCTCCGAAGCAAAAGAGAAATTGAGTCCCAGCAGGTCTGGGACTTACTTGGAGAGCAAATGAAGCTCTTGTACCTTTTGGATTTATCCCGGTCTAACCGGCTGATCAAGAGCAAGAGATGTACAAGGTACTGGTGGCACTTAACTCTGCCAGCACTAAGTTTGATACTATGGGATACGTTGTAATTGACCAGCTCGGGACAGAAGGGAAATCTCTGGCTAGGAATGTCGCAGAGTATGTCCTGATGTGCTTCCAAAGTCGAGACTCCTCGATGTGTCTTGCTCCGATGGTCGAAGGACCCATTGTTGAGGAGGAGGAAGTTGCCAAGGCCAGCGTCTAAGAAGCCGTCGAGAAAGTTGCTTCATTCTTCGTGAGGAACTCCAGAAGCTAGTACTATAGGATTCAAAGAGCACGTGAAAAGCTACCAGAGGGGGGGTGAATGGTAGAATTAAACTTTTTCAGCGGAAGCAACGAAAACCCCTCAATAGAAAAACGATCTGTTAAAGAAACCGTATGTGCGTCTAATCTAAACGTGTTCAACCATGATAAAAGTAGTAGACATAGTAGAAAATCAAGCCATGAAGACACGGCAACAAGAATCACGACAATCCATCGAGAAAAACTCGAGTTACGATTAAAAGATCGAACAAAGGTCAATCTGTTCTACCGAGTAAAATTAGTTCTGCAATACTGCAAAGAAACTCGTGTAGATCCAAAACAACAAATCCAATGACCGTAAAATTTCCGCAGATGATAGATAATCAAGTTTTGAATACAATTCATAAAGAATCACGTCAATTGGATATGTAAAACTCGGGTTATAATAAAACAACCGAAGAAAGGTAGTGTTGTGCAGAAACTTCGACGAGAAAAACTTGTAGACAACAAGTCGTACAAACAAGGCACAAAAGTTCCTTTAAAATACGATCTTTATTCAATAGAACACAAGAGGAACAACCCAAAAGTCATCTATCATGAGCTCTGGCCTCCCTAGCTTATATAACCAGTTCGAAGGCCAACTCAACTAAAACTAGGATTCTAATCCTACTCTGATCATGAATTGCAACTAACTATAACTACTCAAGATCTTCCTATTCGTAGATAGAAACAATCCCACGACTTCCTAACAAAGTCAAGAACGTATTCCACATTCCTAAAACAACCTAACTTCATGTTCCACATGATAACTATCATAACGAACTCGATACTTTCCATATCTGATCCATAACCGACTCCACCGCAACCGAAGTCATCATCTGATACGATCCGATCCTTCCAACCAAATCTTTCCTTCCATAACCCATCTTCAAAACCATGTTGCCATGCCATGCACCGCATGCATATGTGCGAACACCTTCCTTCGACATCCAGTTTCCTTCATATGCACTGCCCTTGATTCAATCACCCTGCGTGACCTCCTGATCCGCTCAACCACAATTCCTCCCGAACTTGGTTGTTGGAACCACATCTCCTCCCTGAGACTATTCCAATGGATCCCATCACCGGCCATGTCTTGAACTCGAGCAACACCTGCACATGAACAAACAACCGATAGTTTCGAGCACAAGTCCTTAACTTGACATTCATTAGTTTCGAAACCACAACACCTTACGTGAGCACCTCACATAAGCATGTTGCAAACCACAGTAAAAGTGGACATTTTTATAACAGCCAAAACACGTCAAAAACTTAGTAAATGAATATTAAGCAACATATCAGAATTGTAAAACAAGTTCAGAACAATTTAGAGAAACTATAAAATTAAGTTTAGAAACTTGCAAAAGCTAACGGGAGCTAAACAAAGTAACTTGAAATACAACCAATAGGAGCTTCCCAAAGTTAGCAGAACTAGCATCTGTGAGAGCATACCAAAACTAACCGGAACTAGTAAACCCAAAAGTCGGAGCTAGAAAAAGCAAGTCGGAGCTTAACAAAGACATGCCGAAGCTGAAGACAAAGCTTCACCGGAGCTACCCAAAAACATATCAGACCTAGACAAAACAAGTCGGACCTGACGTCAAACCTTGCCAGAGCTACCCAAAACAAGCCAGACCTATTGTCGGACCTTGCTGGAGCTTGGACCTAGGGTCAAACCTTATTAAAAAGGTATTTTGGTAGAATTCAAAACTTTTATTGTCAAAAGCAATGTATTCAGCACACATAGATCTCACAGTCTCCCCTTGATGAATGCATTGGCAACACCACTTAAAATCGAAAATTGGCTTATTCACACGAAAATTTTTGAAAACAATTCCCCCCCCTCTTTTTTTGAAAACCAGATCAGATAGAAATAAATTTCACTTGAATTTGTGCAATGTGTGATCAATTCCCCCCCTTTCACAATGTAACAGCAATGTTCAAAAGAGAAATTTCAAATGTCATGAGCACATTAGAACGTATACATATAAAACAAAGCTCATCCAATTCATATTATCAAGTAACTTACACTATATAAATGAGATACATAAAATAGTGTAAGCCATGCTAGAGATCGAATGTGATTTTCAATTTAAGAAAGTCATGATCTCACAAACTTATCTATTTCAAGACCTAAAAGCATGACACTTGTTGCAATTTTGATCATCATTTAAAGCACAAATTTTGATCATATAACATTTGCAAGAGATTATATGAGCATCTGCCTTATTCTAACCAACCAAGCTAAGCATATGTCATTTGACAATCAAAAGCTTGGGGACATGGTTTTAGTCATACACAACTTCTTCCAAGATCATATCTGAGTGCAATGATAAGCCATCTCAAAATAAGAAGTGCAACACATGCATATTCTCTTGATCCTTTCTCAATTTATATATGACCATAAGAAAACTTAACATGTGAGTTGATTACTTGACTATTTTTTTATGATTAAAAGCACTTGTGAGCATGCAACAAGTTCAAAATAGCAAGAAAGTTCGATCATGACCTGATTTAGTGTAAGTAATTATTCCAATTACTAGTCATGGCAAAAACTACAAAATTTATAACAAGAGTAATGTAGTAAGAACTTTTAGTATGGATAAGGAATCACAAAGTCAAATATGTATTGAAATATTATGCTCATATTATTTTAATTTTGGATTCATATATATACTTCCCAAGTTTCAAAACTCCCCCTAATTTAAGCCATGGGGATGCATAACCCCTATTTCACTACGAATGAAACAAAAACGAGTGAACTCCAAAGGTTTTGTAAAAATGTCAGACAATTGTTTCCTTTTTACATGGTGAAGCACAATGTTTCCTTTTTCAACATTATCACGGAGAATGTGATACCTAATGTCAATTTGCTTTGTTGTCAATGTTGCACGGGGTCTTTAGCAATGCAAATGGCACTAGTGTTATCACAAAACAGTGGAACATTATCTAGATCAACCCCATCATCCTTAAGTGTTTGTACAATCCAAAGAATTTGTGAACAAGCGCTAGCAGTATCTACATATTCAGATTCGGTTGTGGATTGTGCACCTGAACTTTGTTTTCTAGAAGACCAAGCAATAAGTGAATTACCAAGAAAATGACAAGCACCCGAAGTACTTTTCCTATCAAACCTACAACCCCCAAAATCAGCATCGTAAAAAAGCTCTCAATGAAACGGTTGAGGAAGACGGAAGAAAAAAGCCAAATTCTTGAGTTCCATATAAGTACATGAGAATCATTTTAACGGTTTGACGATGTGAAGACGTGGGAAGCTTGAAACCGTGCACAAAGACATACGCTGAATTGTATGTCCGGTCTTGATGCCGTGAGGTACAAAAGTTATTCGATCATGCTTCTATATTCCTTTTGATCCACAGGTTCACCATCTTTATCAAGTTCAAGTGTCATTGTTGTACCCATTGGTGTCCAAAGAGGCTTGGATTTGTCCATGCTAAAGCGCTTAAGAAGGTCTCTTGTATAATTTGTTTGATGCACAAAGGTACCTTCCTTGGTTTGCTTGATTTGCAGCCCCAAGAAATAAGTGAGTTCACCCATCATACTCATTTCAAATTCTGAACTCATCATCGCTGAAAACTTGGACACGAGATCACGAGAAGCACAACCAAAGATAATATCATCCACATACACTTCGACGAATAGTGATTCATTGCCATGCGTAAGTAAAAAAAAAAAGAGTTTTATCGACCTTTCCCATGGTAAAACCTTTTTCAAATAAGAATGTTTTTAACCTATTGTACCATGCTCTAGGAGCTTGTTTTAGACCATACAGGGCTTTAGTTATTTTGAAAACATGATTAGGAAATTCTAGATTTTCAAATCCAAGTGGTTGCTTAGCATAAACCTCCTCATCTATGTAGCCATTAAGAAAAGCACTTTTTACATCCATTTGACATAACTTGAAACCTTTTGATGTGGCAAAGGCTAATAAAATTCTTATTGCTTCTAATCTAGTAACAGGAGCAAAAGTTTCTTCGAAATCTAAGCCTTGAATTGGTGTGAAACCTTGAGCAACCAATCTAGCTTTACTCCTAATTACCACACCATCCTCACTTTGTTTGTTTTTAAACACCCGTTTAGTTCCGATTAAGGTGTGGTTATGAGGTGGAGGTACAAGTTTCTAAACATTATTTCTTTCAAAGTTTTCTAACTTATCGTGCATGGCAATAATCCATGATTCATTAGTGAGTGCAAGTGATATATCCTTGGTTTCAAAAGCAGCAACAAAAGCAGAATGAGCATGAGTATTGGGGTCAGAAAACCTGGATCTTGTAACTCGTTCATGCAAGCTTCCAATTATCTATTGCGGGGGATGATTCTTGTAAGTCTGTAGGGGAACAGGTGTCTCACAAGCTTCTTCTTTATCAGGTTCATTACAGATTGAGGAGCTTGTGGCTTGTGGACAACCAGGACCAGCAGAGGTGGTAGTCGGAGCTTGTTCAAAGTTTGGAGCTGGACACGTGTCAGCTTTGGATCTATCAGGCAGTATCACCAACTCTTCTTCTTCTTTGAAAATACTCTCCCCCAGAGGATATATATCTAATCCCGTAGTACCGGTGCTAGTACCTGGTCTAGCTTCGTCAAAAGAAACTTCACAGGTCTCTATAATTTTGTTAGTTTCCAATAAATGCGCAAGGTAACCTCTAGTGTGAGATTGATAACAAAGAAACATGTCATCTTCGGATCTAGATTAAAATTTATCAAGATTTCAAAGTTTCTTAACAAAGCATTTGCAACAAAAAAACCCTAAATTGTGAAACATAGGGCCTATGTCCAAGCCAAAGTTCATATGGTGTTTTACCTAGTTTAGTACGCAAGAAAATACGGTTTGAAACATAGCAAACTGTTGCAATTGCATTTGCCCAAAACTTTCTAGGAGTTTGATATTCATTAAGCATTGTTCTAGCCATCTCAACTAAGGTTCTGTTTTTTCTTTTTTACAACACCGTTTTGTTAAGGAACATATGGTGAACAAAATTGATGTTCTATGCCATGTTCAGTACAAAAGTGATCAAATGATTGATTTTTAAATTTAGTCTCATTATCACCTCTAATTGCTTTTAACGATCTTGGGTGATCAATTAATAGTCTAAGAAATAATGTCCTAAAATGAGTAAAAGCTTCATTCTTAGATGCCATAAAATATACCCAAGAGTATCTAGAATAGTCATCAACAATTACAATCATGTACCATATACCTCCAAAGGATTACACACGTGCCGGACCAACAGTGTCGAGGTGCAACAGTTGACCAGGTTCAGTTGTCATAGTCATTGAGAGAGGAGAATGAGAACCTGCAACTATCATAGCATGTCTAAACGAAGAACACACAATATCTTTGTCTCCTTTGAGTTTAGGAAAAGCACGGATGCGATCAAGAGCACCAACATGAGTGAAGTGATCAAAGCCTGCGTGACCATGTCTACGATGCCAAAAAAATAAACCTTTTGAATCATTGGCAACTAGACACCTATGCTCAGAAGTTGATATATCAGAATCAGCTATAAAAACTCTTCCAAAATGAGACATGTTAAACAAAAGCTCACAATTTCAATCTACAACTTTGCAGCAATTTTTAGAGAAGATTATTTCCAAATTCTCATCAAGCAATTGAGAAACAGAGAGCATGTTGTATTTCAAATTTTTAACAAGTGCCAAATCTTTTCAAGTGTAGTGGTCATTTGCTCTAACCAATCCTTTAGCAATAATAGGAGTCAAAGAATTATCGGCGAAAGTAACATTTTCTACACGTGACACAAAAGAGAGGGAGGAGAACCATTCTCATGTGGCGTAAGCATCCTGAATCCACAACCCATATGTTCTCCTTCCTCAAGTGTGAAACCTACACAAAAGGACAATACGTCGTTGACTCAATACTGGGGTTAGTAAATAAGCATTTGGGAATCCAGTACTGAGCCATGTGATGTCCAGTAGGAACAACACACGAAGGTTGTGACAAAATAATAGATTTATGAGACAATGGTTGAGGTTTTCCATTCTTACCTACTGAGTTAAAAGTTTTTACTCGTTTAGCACGAAAACCAGTAGTTCCAGAGTTAAGAGTAGTAGTTCCAAACGAGAATGCTGAAGCTCCGGATGCAAAGACTATAGTTCCGAAGGGAACAACAGAAGGTCCGGGAGATTTCGGAGTTTTCGGAACTACCAGAGCTACCTTTGCAGATTTCTTACCAGAAGGTCCAGAAGCTACTTTTTCAAATTTCTGACTCACTAAAGCAGGTTGCATGTTTCTAATTTTAGGTTTACCATGCATAGAAGATTTAGCATGAAAGTTATGAGATCTAGCAGACACTTATCCTTTTTAATTTGTTTAGCTAGCCCATAGCAGAAATCTACGACATGACCATCATTATCACAATAAGTGCATTAAAATTTCACTTTGTAATCATGTCTAGATGAGCATCCAGTATTAGAAACAGAATTAGAAAGCACTCCTGTAGATTTAAAAATCACATCCTTTTATTTAGGGACAGTTTTGATTAAACCTCTTCCAAATGACCATACAATGTGAGGTGAATGTGTTTTAGAATAAGCATGGGAATCAAAACCTAAACCAGTTTTATCATTGCAGGGTTTAGAAGAATTTAACAGCAAGTTTAGATTCTTGTTCCCATTGTATAACCACTCTAGTATCTTATTTTTATTGTCAAGTTGTTTAAATAAATCTAGGCAGCTTTGACATGAAGTTTTTCCTTTTAGTTTGCAATTTGAACAATATTTAACTTCATGAGAACGTAAAACATTGTTCACAATGGAAATTTCATTCATTGCATCTTTTAGTTTCTTGTCGAGATTGTCACATGCAGAACAATGCAGATCATTTGTAGAACAAGAAGCATCTTTTAAGTTTTTAACATTAAAATCAGACAACTTTTTGTTCTTTTTAGTTTCTTCATCAAGTCTATCAAGAGTGGAGGAGTGTGCACTTCTTAATGTGGACAATTGTTCATAGATTAAATAACATGAGGGACATGCATCATCACTAGGAATCAATGTTTTTAAACGGTTGATTTCAGATTCTAGTGATTCAATTTTAGCATCATTATCTCTAAGCTATTTGTCCTTTTTATTGACAATAATAGTTGCACGAGAAATTGTATCACACATTTCATTACAGGTAGAACATACCCCATCGTCGTCGCTGTTGTGTTCTGCATCCTCCTGACTTGATCTTGATCTTGTTTTGCCCGTCATGAAGCACAATGTGGCTAGATCGTCATCTTCTTCATCAATTCCAATGTCCACATCACTTGAATTGATCTCTTGAAGTGCGGTGATGAATCTGTTTATCATCTTGCATTCTATGGAACCCTTCTTTTTCTTGTTTGAGTTTCCAGAGGTGGTCTTGGCTTTGTTCTGCTTCTCTTCATCGGTGGTAGGACCTAAAAGGTTAGGGAATTCCGTACGAAAGTGTCCTGTCTTACCACATTCAAAGGATCGTTGAGGTTCGAACCTTCCTCTCCTTCTAGTTCTCACATTTTGTAATTCTTTTGAGAACCGAGTAGAGATGAGTGCTAGGTCCTTTTCTGGAAATGCTTCAATTTTTCTAGGTTTAGTGAAGACAGCAATACAAGAGTATTGCAAGATGATGATTGGCTGGGACTAGGCATATCATGTTGTGAAACGAATGCAAAAGACTTATTTGGGTTCTTTCATGATAAAATGTCAATTTCATGAGTTTTTAGTTTAGAGTAAAGCACATCTAAAGTAATAGTACTCATGACAGTTGATTCCCGAATGGATGTTACTTTCATATCCCATATTGTCATGTCTAATGCACTAAGGAGTTGCCAAGCATTCTAAGCATCAAACAAGTTTACGTTGACGCTACGTAGATTACTGAGAATTTTATTAAGTCAGGCAAAAAGTTGATCGATGGACTCACCAGGTTGCATCTCGAAGCGCATATATTCCTTTTTGAACATATCTTATTTTACCTCCTTGATTGTGTTGGAGCCTTCGTGATAATCACAAAGAGCTTTCCAAACAACGTATGCCGATCGGAGGTGCGTGACACGATCAAAGTCACTATGAGTGAGTCCCCGAATGATACAGTTGCAAGCTTTGTTGTTGTTGTCAACGTCCCATAGATTCGTAGTCGTAACTTGATCGTTTGGTGGCACTTCATAAGGCTTCTATACCTTTTTCCCATATCGTAAAGTCTTTCGCCTGGATGAAGGCCTCCATGCGTGCCTTCCAAACGTTAAAATCGATACCACTAGACACACAAGGTTTGGTTGAGTATTTCTCCATGATGATTAGTCAAAACACATTCAAATCAAAGAGATTATAGTACCGTGACTCTGATACCAATTGTAAGATTCAAAGAGCACGTGAAAAACTACCAGAGGGGGGGTGAATGGTAGATTTAAACTTTTTCAGCAGAAGCAATGAAAACCCCTCTGCAGAAAAATGATGTGTTTAAGAAATCATGTGTGAGTCTAATGTAAACGTGTTTCACCATGAAAAAAGTGATAGATATCAGAGAGCAAGTCACAAAGATTACACAACAAGAATCACTTAAATCCGTTGAGAGAAACTCAAGTTACGATAATCGAACTAAGGTCAATCTGTTCTACCAAGTAAAAAACAGATCTGTAATACTGCAAAGAAACTTTTGTAGATCAGAAACCAAAAATCCAATGACCATGAAATTTTTACAGGTGATATATAATCAAGTTGTGAAGACAACTTAAAAAGAATTACATCAATTGGATCTAGAAAACTCAAGTTCTGATGAAACCACCGAAGAAATGTAGTGTTGTGCAGAAACTCGACGAGAAAAACTTGTCTGGAAATAGTTGGACGAACAAGGCACATAAGTTCCTTCCAACTAAGAATTTTATTTAAAAGAACACAAGAGGAACAGCCCCAAAGTCGTCTCACACGAGCTCTGGCCTCCCTTGCTTATATAACCAGCACTTAGGCCAACCCAATCATAACTGCTTAGGACTCTTCTATACGCAGATAGAAGCAATCTTAAGACTTCCAAATACCTTAGGAACGTATCCCACATTCCTAAAACAACTCAAATTCGTGACCCACACGAAATCCTATCATAACAAACTCAAATCTTTCCATATTTGAGTCAAACACGACTCAACTGCAGCCTGATTCATCAACCGATACGATCGGATGCTTCCATTCAGATCTTTCCTTCCTTAACCCATCTTTGGAACCATGTTTCCACGTCATGCACCGCAAGCATACATGCGAACACCTTCCTTCGACGTCCACTAATCTTCATATGCACTGCCCTTGATTCAATCATCCTGCGCGACCTCCTGACCCGCTCAATCACAATTCCTCCTAAATTTGGTTGTTGGAACCTCATCTCTTCCGTGACACTAGTCCAAAAGATCATGTCACCAGCCATGAATTGAACTCAAGCAACATCTGCACATGAACAAACAACCAATTCGTACGAGCCCAAGTCCGCAACTTGACTCAAGTTAGTTCCGAACACAACACCTTACGTGAACACCTCACATAAGCATGTAGCAACGCATAGCAAAATGATATCCGCCATATCAACCAAAACACACCAAAAACATAGCAAATGAATACTAAGCAAACTTTTCATAAGTGTAAAGCAAGTTTGAAATATTGCAAGATAAAAGCAGAACCACTACAATCAAGCTCCAAACCTTGCCAAAGCTAACCGGACCTTGAACCGAAGCTTACCAAAGCTAGCCGGACCTAGCGCCGGAGCTAACCAAAACAAGCCGTACCTATCATCGGACCTTGATGATAAAGGTGTTTTGGTAGTATTCAAAACTTTTATCGCCATATCCAATGTAGTCAGCACACATAGGTATCACAAAAAGCTACCAGAGGGGGGTGAATGGTAGATATAAAATTTTTCAGTGGAAGCAACAAAAACCCCTCAGCAGAAAAATGATCTGTTAAAGAAATCATATGTGCGACTAATATAAATGTTTTTAGTTGTGGTAAAAGTATTATATATTGTAGAAAATCAAGTCACGAAGTCATGACAAAAAGAATCACGGAAATCCGTCAAGAAAAACTCAAGTTACGATCAAAGGATCGAACAAAGGTCAATGTGTTTTATGGAGTAAAAATACAGTTCTGCAATACTGCAAAGAAACTCGCGTAGATCATAAACCACAAATCCAGTGACCATGAAATTTTAAAAGATGATAGATAATCATGTTCTGAAGACAACCCAAAAAGAATCACGTTGATTGGATCAGTAAAACTTGAGTTATAATAAAAGGACCCAAGAAAGATAGTGCTGTGCAGAAACTTCGATGAGAAAAACTTGTAGACAAACAAGTCGGAAAAACAAGGCACAAAAGTTTCTTTAAACTACGATCTTTATTCAATAGAACATAAGAGGATTAGCCCAAAAGTCATCTATCACGAGCTCTGGCCTCCCTTGCTTATATAACTAGCCCGAAGGCCAACTCAACTCAAACTAGGATTCTAATCCTACTTTGATCACGAATTGCAACTAACCATAACTACTCAAGATCTTCCTATTCGCAGATAGAAACAATCTAAAGACTTCCTAACAAACTCAAGAATGTATTCCACATTCCTAAAACAACCTAACTTCATGTCCCACACGAAAACTATCATAACAAACTCGATACTTTCCATATCCGATCCATAACTGACTCCGCTGCAGTCGTAGTCATCATCCGATACGAACCCATCCTTCCAACCAGATCTTTCCTTCCATAACCTCTCTTCGGAACAACGTTGCCACATCATGCACCGCATGCATACGTGCAAATACCTTCCTTCGGCATCCAGTTTCCTTCATATGTGCTACCCTTGATTCAATCACCTTGCGTGACCTCCTAATCAGTTCAACCACAATTCCTCCTGAACTTGATTGTTGGAACCTCATCTCCTCCCTGAGACTAGCCCAATGGATCCCGCCAACAGCCGTGTCTTGAACTCAAGCAATACCTACACATGAACAAACAACTGATACTTCCGAGTACAAGTCCTTGACTTGACTCTCATTAGTTCCGAAACCACAACACCTTACGTGAGCACCTCACATAAGCATGTTGCAAACCACGGTAAAAGTGGACATTTTTGTAACAGCCAAAATGCAACAAAAACTCAGTAAATGAATACTAAGCAACATTTCAGAATTGTAAAACAAGTTCGAAACAATTTAGAGAAACAACAAAATTAAGTTCCGAAACTTGCAAAAGCTAACAGGAGCTAAAATAAAGTCAGGTGAAATACAACCAATAGGAGTTTCCCAATGTTAGTAGAACTAGCATCCGCCGAAGCTTACCAAAACTAGTCGGAACTAGTCAGCCCAAAAGCTAGAGCTAAAAAAAGCAAGTTGGAGTTTGACAAGACATGCTGGAGCTAAAGACAAAGCTTCATTGGAGCTATCCAAGAACATGTCGTACCTAGACAAAACAAGTCAGACCTTATGTTGGACCTTGCTAGAGCTACCCAAAACAAGCCTGATCTATCATCAGACCTCGTTAGAGCTCCAACTGAGGGTCGAACCTTGTTAAATAGGTGTTTTGGTAGAATTCAAAACTTTTATTGTCAAAGCCAATGTATTCAGCACAGATATGTCTCACAAGTACTTTTATTTTTGTACATTCACCTTGTAAATCTCAAATTTTGAATGAATGAAATCCTTTTGAAATCCATTTTTGTGTCTTCAATGCATTGCCCTTTATCTTATTGGCCCCCTAGTAGATATGTTCAATTGATTGAGGACATCTACCATAAGGAATTTGACAATGTCTTGAAAACTTGATTGCTCCAACTCGTAGCCAGCATGATAGCTCAAGGGTCCGAGTCTTGCTTCTGAAACCTCCAAGGACCCTTTGTTATGTTGACGGCGGGCCCCCTAGGAGTTGTCGGGGCTTAAATGCTTCAACAGTGCCACTGTCAAGACGGAAAACATTGACGGCGACCCCCTGGGGGTTGTCGAAGCATGTTCGCTTCAATGTTACCCACTATGAACGCGTAAAACATTGACGACTGGCCCCCTGGGGGTTTTTAAAGCTTGTTCGCTTCAATGGTGTCCCCTGTCAACATTTAAAATGTCGACGGAAGGCCCCCTGAGAGTTGTCGGAGCTTGTTCGCTTCGACAGTGGCCACTGTCAACGCATAAAATGTCAGCGGCGGCCCCCCTGGGATTGTCACAGCTTAGTTGCATTGACAACATCCACTATTGCCATGAAGATTGCCATCAATTCTTCATTTTTCCTTTGCATGAGAGACAAGAAAAGCGGTAAAATTCATCCTCTTGCCTATATCTCATTTGCAAATTATTGCCTTTCTTTGACTTTTAGATCCTAACAAACACACTGTGGCAACATAAGTATATTGATTACACTTCCTCAAATCCGAAAGCTTTCCAGACCCGCCTTACCGTGACCCACCAGAGTAGGTAGAGTAGCGTACTTAGGGTGCTGGATCAGGCTAAGTGGATAGCGCACTCCGGACCTGTCATAAGCTTTGGTTTTCAGGCGAGTAGATCATCTAATAATACTAAGATTTGATAGAAGATTAGCGATAAAACTTGTATGTCACGTGAATATCTAGGACTAAATTTCAAGTGGATTGCACAACATTGCTATAAACAAGAGGGTAAAACATGATAAAAATAATGGAGCATGTGCAAAATTAATGCGCATAGAGTCTGCTAGCATATAAATGTATTTCATTATACGTCTGAATAACAAGGGAGACAAAGAAACACTTAAAGTACAGTACCAAGTTAAATGTGTTATTCATTTGGTACTAATCCAGAGAAGTTAAAGACACACTTAAAGTACAGGACCAAGTTATGTTTTCTTTTGATCTAAGAGCAACCTGTAACACCCTCATTTTCATGCACAATGCATGCATCCTCATACATGTTTAGCATTAAGCAACATAAAAATGAACAAGATTAAAATGAATTTAGGACTAATCAGCAACTAAATCCTATTAGGGAGCGGACTTATCCGGTCTCTACCCCGCACTAGTTTGGTATCCCTTTCCTGTTTTAGAAAATTTGGTCTTCAGAACCCTGGACTTGTCCGGCACATTGCATGGACTAGTCCGATGTAGGTTCTGATGTTGTCCGGACTTGTCCGGCTTTTAGTGGACTAGTCCGATGTTGTTTTGGACTAAACCAATTTCTTGCTAAGGCTCGGACTTGTCCAACCTCCGGCATTGGACTTGTCCAATTTTGTCTCTGTTCCAAAATGGACTTGTCCAGCCATCCTTGCGGACTAGTCCGACCTTCAGAGTCCAACTCGGATTCTATTTTTCTTCCACCTTAATTTATTGCATAATTGCTTTAATTGGGGCCAAGGACTTCGTGACCATGGCCCCTATTTGTTTTCCACCGAATTCTACTTTAAATCCACCCCAAAACCCTACCACCTCGCCCCTATATAAGCAACCCAATACCATCACCCCTCCAACCCTTTGAGAAAACCCTCGTTCATCTTTTGCCGTGTGCCACCGTCAAGAGGAGTGCCAACATCAAGGAGAAAGTGGAGAAGAAGGAGAAGGATCAGTCAAGTGTGATCTTCATAAACTTTTCGACATCGACATTCTTTACCACCAAAGCATCATCAACTCTTCACAAAGCCCTAAACGTCAAGATTCAAGTGTTGCGCCCAATTCTCGACCTTTGGATCTCTAAACAAAGCGTATACCCTCTATATCCAATTTCCCATGTTAATTTACCCCTTGATCTCGCTGTCCAGAAAAACCCTATTTCTGTAGTTTCTGGACAGGGTGGACTAGTCCGGCCCTGATATCGGACTTGTCCGGTCTCTGAATATGTTTTGGATGAGTTAATTCCAAATTGATCTAAATTGATTCAACTCCTTTTCAAACGTGTTAAAATCCATTGTAACTAGTTAGTAAAATTAGTAGCAACTCATTAACAAGTTTTACCTCACAATTGCACCTATCATGCATATCATGGTATATTGAGTAATATTAGAGCAATATTTGATTGTAATGTTTGTTTTGCATGTTTGTCACGTGTAATAGAAGGTGTCACTATAGAGAGTGCTTTCGAGGACCGGCAGAACCAGAACATTGAATCTTTTGATCCAAACCAAACTCAACAGCAAGGCAAGTGCCCTTGATCATTTTGATCGAGGGTTTTAAATGTTCTGTTTGCAAAATTGCATGCTTGTGTCACATTGATGGCAAAACCCAATTGTAGGAGTTTACTAGTTTTTTATGACCACCCTTGTCGCTTGAACACAATGTAGAGAGTCGGGAATGGTATTTTAAACTTTTTGCTTGGCTATACTCAATTGGGTTTGGGAAACCACCGTATTGCTTAATTATGAACTATTGAACACGTGAATGATGAGAATTGATAGAAATGACCTTTAGCAACATGGTACCTAGGGATCTATGAAAGCCTGTTACGTGGAATGGGTTGGCTGTTTTGGTGGTTTTGCTTGCTTTAGATCTAAGGACCAGTTCATGGAGCGACAACCTAGGTTTTACAGTGCAACCACAGGGCCAAGTATGGGTGCAGCTTAGCTGACTAATTAGTGTGTTGCCAGTACTGTTCGGACCATTTGGAAAGCTCAGGGAAGGGGTAGTCGGATGGGTTTGTAGAGATGGTGGGACTACTCTAGGATCCGAATGGCACAAGAAGGGTCCCTTGGATGGATGTGCTCAATTGGAGACATCACCACCGGTGAAACCTCAGTGGGGTTCAAATAGGCTTGTAATCACCTTATAAAGGCTATTTTGTGATCTCTTGGCCACAAACAAAAGGAAGTGTGAGACGACATAATTGAGATTCCATAGTCATCGAAAGGTGATGAAATCATGAACTTGTGGGTAAAGTGGTACAACCTCTGCATAGTGTTAAAAACTATCATGATAGCCGTGCACCAGTTATGAGCGACCTGGACCTCACATGATAAGAGTTATGAACCTTGAACATGGTTTAATAGCTGGAATTGAATTAGGACTTGGTATTGATTCAGTAATTGGCTTTGGTACATGAAATTGATGAAATTGAGACAGATGAGCAGTTATCAGTTGATTATGATTACTATTACCGGTATTGGATACTTAAGTTGAGATTAATGTTATTTGGGTTACTTTGGGAAGGACCTCACTTAATGATTGTATTATTGCATTTTTAACTATTTTGAATGTAATTTTATGCAATCGTCCATTTAATTATTATTCCTTGTTTAAGCTACATGTCATACTTCCCACACTTGCTGAGTACGACCTGTGCTCACCCTTGCTATTCCCCCAACAAATTAAGTCGCAGGAGACAATGTGGAGTACCTGGAGGTCTTTGAGGAGTTCTAGGCGTGTGTGTTACCGTCAAGCTTGCCTGTGGAGTTGGCATCTTTAGTGTTTAGAGCTTTCAGCTGCAATATTTTAGTGCTTGTAGTCAAGACTATTTGGTTTCTAATAAGGTACTATTATTAGTGTTATTATTCAAGACATGGTTATAATCTGGCTATTGTTTGTGAATCACTTGTGTATGTGTGTTAAACATCCTGGGAACACATATGCATCACGCTTGGTTTATTATTGGGACCTGGTGTCACAAATTGGTATCAGAGCCGTGTTTGACTGTAGGACGAAAACCTAGGTAGAATGGACACCATAAATCACTTAGGACTTCTTTCCTATTCATAATTTGCTTGTTTTGCATTATTTTGCCTTCCACTAGCTATATAATGTGGGAAAATTTTTGCTTTTGATGCTGCTGCAATTCTTGCCACTTTTCCATCTTTTTGAGCAAATGCACATCCTCTCATCTAAATTTATGGCCGCTGCAATTTAAAAACTAATATTTATGCTTTCCTTTAATATTCTCATGTTTTCTTTTAGATGGCTCACACTAAAATGACAGCCTGCAAGGGAGCTCGTTTGCCACCCCTTGGAAGCAAGCTTAGACCTTGCGGGGAGTAGCAAATGAAACCAGACCAAGAGGAGGAAGAAGTGAGTTCTCCCGCGAAGGAAGTTGAGCATGAACACTCCAACACAACGGAAGAAGATCCTAAGGAGGTGGAACTCTATGATGATGAACAGGAGGAAGATCCTGAGAAGGTGGAAATCTATGATGATGAGGAAGAGGAAGATGGTACAAACAAGGAGGATGAAGACAAAGCACATTAGGAGGAGATAGCTCATGACGAGGGGCTGCGGGTTCAAGAGGAGATGGCAGGGCCAGAAGAGGTACACAAAGCCCAAAGGAGTGCATTGCAGCCTAGCAAAGTCAGAAAGGAGGACAAATGCCCAATTTTCTGTGTCGCCCAAGAATTCTGTTCCGACGGCACTGATGAAGGATTTGTAGCTAAGGAATTGAAGGTATTCCTTGATCTATGCAAGATGCACCCGGAATACTACGTTAAGAGGATTCTTCGCCCATGGACGTCAAGATTGGAGGGCTCAAGTTACTATTCTTACCAAAGATGAAATGATCACCCGACACTTTGCATCAACATGGAGATCCACCAGGGAGCAAGCTATTGATTATGTTTCTTGGGATGCGCTCACCAGATTGTGCCATATCTATCGAGGGCGGGTTGGAGGTACTAGCTTTGCGCTACACCCGCATTGCAAGAGTGGAACAAGGGAAATCTTAAGACCACTAGAAAGAGCCCAAATCAGTTCTCGTGTCATTGACAGATCTCAAGAAGTATTGGTGAATTTTGAAAATCGCTATGCTAATGCCATGGAAGAGATCTGCTACCTCCGTATGAAATTTTTCATCATGGAGAAGCAAGACGAAGTCCATGCCACCGTGGAGGTTAACGTGCAGCAATCTCTCCAGCGCCTACATGGACGGCCAACTCGCCTTGGCATTCACCCACGTATGACTCACCAACACCGTCGCCTTCGCCGCCTCATGCTAGGACAGCGACAACTCACACAATTAAGTCTGGGTCTCCTTTCTAGAAGTTAGAAAAGCGTTTAGATCATTTTAGTTATATTTAGTGTGGTGTGCTGAATTTTCTTGGTGTGTGCTTGTGCTTGTACGCTTGGTGGGAGTTGTGAGAGGTTTAGCATTTTGTCCACACCCGCATATAGTAGAGAGGTGTGGGATGCTTGTCCACATCCTCTAATAGGATTTTTTGTATTAATAAGAGAGTTGTTTAGATACCCATACCTTGATGCATATAGTTTGGGGGCATTTCTTTTCAAATTCTAAATTCCTTCATCTCTACTATTATTTCACCAATAGATGCCGAGGACTCACAACCAAAGGGATGCCAATGATGAGGAGGAGAACAACAGAGCACCCGTGAACAACAATGGACTTGGACCTGGGGCTAGCAACCTTGAGCAGCTGTTGGCTATGCAGAATAAGCTTATGCAGACCATGATGCAAACTTCGAGACATTTGTGAGCTAATAACAACAACCAGCCCCACATGCCTCCACCACCACCACCCCCGCCACACCACAACCGTTTGGGAGAGGTCATGAGAACTAGGCCACCTACCTTTGCTCAGGCCAATGATCCTATGGAAGCTAATAATTGGCTGAAATCTGTTGACAAGAAACTTGCCATCATCCAGTGCAGTGACAGGGAGAAGGTTCTTTTTGCTTTCCATCAATTAGTTGGAGCAGCTAAGGATTGGTGGGAATCTCTTTGCACTGCTCATGAAAATCAAGAGGGAATCACTTGGGCTGAATTTAAGGAGAAGTCTCGTTCTTGCTATCTACCTAAAGGAGTTATGATACTGCGAAGACAAGAATTTGAAAACCTCAGGCAAGAAAGGATGAGTGTGAGTGAATACCTCAACAAATTCACTCAACATTCTAGGTATGCTCCAGAGGAAATCAATACTAATAGCAGGAAGTAATAGTTGTTTATGAGGGGTCTCAACAATGAACTTCAAGTCCAGTTGCTCAACACTTATTATGCTAATTTCCAAAAGCTTGTTGACAAGGCCATTGTGGTTGAGAACAAGGTTCGTGAGATGAAACAAGACAACAAGAGGAAAATGCCATATCATGGACAGCCACAAGGATGCAATGCCCGCCCTCGCTATGCACCGCCTGTTGCACCATATTACTACCCGTATGCTATTGCATACAACCCTTCTTATCCACCATGGCTGCAGTAGCTAATATAGCAACGCCCATCCATGCAAGCACCTTGCTTACCTATGCAGTCTGCGCCATGCCCGAATGTGACTTCTTATGCTCAGAATCATCCTTGCCCTATCTTCTCTGGCTTCATAGGTGCAAAAACCTGCTTTAATTGTGGTCATGTGGGACATTTTGCAAATCAATGCCCAAGATCAGGTCAGAGATAGATGAACAATGTTCCAAGGCAGAATCCTAGGCCCAATGGAGGAGCAACTCATGGAAATCGAGAAACACAGAATTTGGATCGTGCCAAGGTGAACCATGTACCTGCAGAAGAGGCTTAGCAAGCTGAAGATGTTGTGATTGGTATGTTTCTCCCAATCTCGAACCCCGCTACTAAATTATTTGATTCTGGAGCATTCTATTCATTCATCTCATCAAATTATGTTGCAAAGCATAGCATGCCTATATCATACCTGAAGTACATTTTTTTTTAAAATCTCCTGGAGGGGAGATGAGGACGAATGTAGTTTGTCCAAAAGTAAGTATTTCTATAAGGGTCTAGATTTCCTGGCCAACCTTATAGTCCGGAATTCACAAGGCATGGACATCATACTTGGAATGGATTGACTAATGAAGCATAACAGAGTGATTCATTGTGCCACTCAGATAGTGCAATTGACAAACAAAGAAGGTGTCAGTATAGAATTCAAGGCAGTTCAGGCGACAACTGAGAAGGCAATGGTAAATCATGCAGAAGGGGTAACTTTGGAGGACATTCTGATTGTTCATGAGTACCCAAAAGTATTTCCTTATAAATTGCCAGGTATTCCACCTGATCGTGACATCGATTTCATCATTGATTCAATACCTGGAACTGTACCTATAGCAAAGAGGCCATATAGGATCCCTCCTAAGGATTTAGCGGAGCTCAAGAAGGAGATTTAAGAGTAGTTAGTGAAGGGTTTTATATGCCCAAGGTCATCGCCATGGGGAGCCCCAGTGCATTTCATAGATAATAAAGATGGATCCCAAAGAATGTGTGTGGATTGCCGGTCTCTCAACGAGTTGACAATTAAGAATAGGTACACATTGCCCCACATAGAGGATCTGCTCGACCAAATGAAGGGAGCCAGAACATTCTCTAAGATTGATCTTTGGTCGGGATATTTACATATTAAGATTAGACCATCAGACATACATAAGACAACTTTCAGGACATGGTATGAATCCTATGAGTATACGGTCATGTCATTTGGATTAACTAATGCACTCGCATACTTCATGTATGTCATGAATAAGGTCTTCATGCAGTAATTGAAGAAGTTCATGGTAGTGTTCATTCATGACATCATGATCCACTCGAAAAGTGAAGAGGAGCACGAAGAGCATCTAAGGTTGACTTTGCATGAATTGTGAGATCACCAGTTGTATGCCAAGTTTAACAAGTGCCAATTCAGGTTGAGGGAGATATTGTTACTAGACCATGTCATCTTTGGAGGAGGAGTGTCTGTCGACCCAGGAAAGGTTAAAGATGTGCTAAAGTGGGAACCGCAACAGAATGTAAAGGAAATAAGAAGTTTTCTTGGAATGGCTGGATATTACCGCTAGTTCAATGAAAACTTTTCCAAGATAGCAAAGCCCATGACTGAACTATTAATGAAGGAGAAGCCTTTCAAGTTGACTCAAGCTTGCCAGGACATTTTTGAGGAGCTAAAGAAGAGGTTAACCACATAATCTATGTTGGTATTGCGAGATGTGAGCAGGAGCTTTGATATCTATTGAGATGCTTCAAGGCAAGGACTTGGTTGTGTATTGATGCAAGAAGGTAGAGTAGTATCTTATGCATCCAGGGAATTGAAGAAACATGAGCAGAATTATCCTACGCATGATCTCAAACTTGCAGCCGTAGTGCATGCGTTGGAGATTTTGAGACATTACATTCTTGGCCATAGATGCGAGATTTACACGGACCATAAGAGTCTCAAGTACGTATTCACGCGAACGTACCTGAATTTAAGACAACAAAGATCGTTCGAACTCATTATGAATTATGATGTGGGAATTAATTATCATTCGGGAAAAGCCAACGTAGTGGTTGATGCTTTGAGTCGAAAAGGAGCAGGCCACCAGCTCATCATTAGGGAGTTGTCATCCAAGCTATGCAAGGAGTTTGAATGGTTGAATCATAGATTTTTGAAAGAGATGGGAATAATGGAGTTAAATCCGTCCTTGGAACAGGAAATTCGAGAAGGTCAAACGAAGGATAAGGAAATCCAGGAAATCATGGAAAAGACCCGAGAAGGGTGAGAATTCAGACTTGATGAGGACAACCATGGTACTCTATGGCTAGGAAAATGGATTGATATTAAAGGAGGCACATGACTCACTTTACTCCATCAATCCCGGCTGTACGAAGATGTACAAGGATCTGAAGATGTGCTACTGGTGGGATGGCACGAAAAGGGACATAGCTGAATATGTTGTATTATGTGATGTATGACGAGTCAAGGCTGAACATCAAAGGCCGGCTGGATTATTGCAGCCATTGATGATTCCGAAATGGAAATGGGAAGAGGTTGGTATGGATTTCATAGTTGGCTTGCCTCGCACTTCGGCAGCTTATGATTCAATATGGGTTATTGTGGATCGATTAAAGAAATCAGCACATTTAATTCCTGTCAAGACTACTTACAGTGGAACAAAGTTGGTAGAATTGTATATGGGAGGAATAGTGTGTTTACAAGGAGTACCAAAGAAAATAGTGTCCGGTAGAGGTTCTCAATTTACCTAGAGGTTTTGCCAAAAGCTGCACAAAGAAATCGGAACTCAATTGAATTTCAGTTCTGCATATCAGCCTCAGACAGATGGACAGACCGAGAGAACAATTCAGATATTGGAGGATATGCTAAGAGCTTGTGCGTTAAAGTATGGAGAAAGCTGGGAGAAGGTGTAGAACACCTTTGTTTTGGAATGAGACACGAGAGACTCAAGTGTTGATCTGATGTGATACATGATGCCGAATAGCAAGTTTAGACAATCCACGAAAGCTTAAGAGTTGCTCAGTCAAGACAAAAGGGTTATGCGGATAATAGACGGAGAAGCCCATCTTTTGAGGTGGGAGACTTCGTATACCTCAAAGTGTCACCCATGAGATGTTATAATCAAATTAATGTCAAAGGCAAGTTGGCACCTCGCTATATTGGACCATTCAAGGTTTTGGACAAACGAGGAGAACTAGCATATAAGTTGGAGACGCCAACACATCTTTCCGATGTTCATGATATGTTTCATGTTTCTCAACTCAAGTAGTGCTTGAGGGTTCCAGAAGAGCAAGTACCAATGGAAGAACTATAGCTTGAGGAAGATTTGACCTATGCTGAGCAACCTGTCAAATTTTTGGTAACCAAGGAGAGTGTCACAAGGAACAAGGTGATGCAATGGTGCAAAGTGCAATGGAAGCATCATACAGAATCAGAAGCAATTTGGGAGCGAGAATATGATCTTAAGAAGGAATTTTCGTATTTCTTTCCCTTCGCGTTGAATCTCGGGGGCGAGATTCATTTTAAGGGGGGGTGAAGGTTTGTAAGACCCTCATTTTCATGCATAATGAATTGCATGCATCCACATACATGTTTAACATTAAGCAACATAAAAATGAAAAAGATTAAAATAAATTTAGGGCTCATCAGCAACTAAATCCTTTCAGGGAGTGGACTTGTCTGGTCTCTACCCCGTACCAGTTCGGTATCCCTTTCTTGTTTCAAAAAATTCAGTCTTCAAAACCCGGGACTTGTCCTGCACATTGCACGGACTAGTCTGATGTAGGTTTTGATGTTGTTCGGACTTGTCTGACTTTGAGCAGACTAGTGCATGTTGTTTCAGTTCGGACAAATTTCTTGCCAAGCACCGGACTTGTACGGCCTCCAGCACCGGAGTTGTCCGATTTCGTCTCTGTTCCAAAACGGGCTTGTTCGGCCATCCTTGCGGACTAGTCTGGCCCTTAGAGTCCAATTCGGATTCTGTTTTTTCTTGCACGTTATGTTACTGGGTAATTTCCTTAATTGGGCCCATGGACTTCGTGCCCAACATCAGAGGAGCCCAAGTGGGCCCCACCACAACCCCTATTCGTTCTCCATCGAATTCTACTTGAAATCCACCCCAAAACCCTACCACCTCACTCCAATATAAGCAACCCAATACCCTCACCCCTCCATCCCTTTGAGAAAACCCTCGCTGCCGTCTTTTGCCTTGTGCCGCCATCAAGAGGAGTGCCAGCAGCAAGGAGAAGGATGAAAAGAAGGAGAAGGATCAAGCAAGTGTGATCTTCATCAACTTTTTGACATCGACGTTCTTCACCACCAAAATGTCATCAACTCTTCACCAAGCCCTAGACATCAAAATTCAAGTGTTGAACCCAATTCTCGACCTTTGGATCTCTAAACACATGGTACACCCTCTATATCCAATTTCCTACCTCAATTTACCCCTTGATCTCGCTGTCCATAGAAACCGTATTTCTGCATTTTTAGACAGGGGAACTAGTCTGGCCCTAATAATGGACTTGTCCAATGTCTGAATCTATTTTGTCTGAATTAATTCCAAATTGATCTAAATTAATTCAACTCCTGTTCAAACTTGTTATAATCCATTGTAACTAGTTAGTACACATTAATAGCAACTCACTAACAAGTTTTACCTCACAATTGCACCAATCATGCATATCATGGCATATTGAGTAATATTTGAGCAATATTTGATTGTAATGTTTGTTTTGCAAGTTTCTCGCGCAAAATAGAAAGGTATCACTATAGAGAGTGCTTTAGAGGACCTTGAGAAACAGAACTTTGAAGCTTTTGATCCAAACCAAGCCCAAGAGCAAGGCAAGTGCCCTTGATCATTTGATCCATGTTCTGAAATGTTTTGTGTGCAAAATTGCATGCTTGTGTCAACTTGTTGGGAAAACCAAATTGTAGGAGTGCACTAGTTTTTATGAACACCCTTGTCGATTGAACACAATGTAGAGAGTCAGGAATGGTATTTTACACTTTTTGCTTTGCTATACTCAATTGGGTTTGGGAAACCATCATATTGCTTAATTATGAACTATTGAACACATGAATTATGAGAATTGATAACAATGACCCTTTAGCAACATGGTACCTATGGATCTGAGCAAGCCGTTTATGTGGAATGGGTTGGACTGCTTTGGTTGTTTTGCTTGCTTTAGATCTAAGGACCGGTTCGTGGAGCGACAACCCAGGTTTTAAGTGTCACCATAGGGCCAAGTATGGGTGCGGCTTAGCTAGCTAATTAATATGTTGCCAGTACTATTCAGACCATTTAGAAAGCTCGGGGAAGGGGTAGTCGGATGGGATTGTAGAGATTGTGGGACTACCCTAGGATCCGAATGGCGCAAGAGGGGGCCCTTGGATGGATGTGCTCAGTTAGAGACATCACCACATGTGAAACCTCATTGGGGTTCGAATAGGCTAGTAATCACTTTGTAAAGGCTATTTTGTGATCACTTGGCCACACAAGAAAGAAGTGTGAGACAACATAATTGAGATTCCGTAGTCATCAAAAGGTGATGAAATCACAAACTTGTGGGTAAAGTGGTACAACCGCTGTAGAGTATTAAAAATTATCATGATAGCCGTGCTCCCATTTATCAGCGACCTGGACCCTCACATGATTAGAGTTATGAACATTTAACATGGTTTAATGGCTAGAAATGAATTTGGAGTTGGTATTAATTCAGTAATTGGCTTTGGAATATGGAATTGATGAAATTAATATGGATGAGAAGTTATGAGTTGATTATGGATTATTATTGCTGGTACGGGTTACTTAAGTTGAGATCAATGTTATTTTGGTTACTTTGGGAAGGACCTCACTTAAATATTATATTATTGCATTTTCATCTGTTTTGAATGTTCTTTTATGCAATTAGCCATTTAATTATCATTCCTTGTTTAAGCCACATGTCATACTTTCCCACACTTACTGAGAATGACATGTGCTCACCCTTGCTATTCTCCCAAAAAATCCAGTCGCAGGCGACAATGTAGAGTACCCAGAGGTCTTTGAGGAGTTCTAGGCATGCATGTTACTGTCAAGCTTGCTTGTGTAGTTGGAGTCTTTAGTGCTTAGTGTTTTCCGCTGCAGCCTTTTAGAGCTTGTGTTCAAGACTATTTGGTTTGTAATAATGTACTAATATTATTGTTATTATTCGAGACATGATTATAATCTAGCTATCATTTGTGAATCACTTGTGTATTTGTGTTTAAAGTCCTTGGCACAAATATGCATCACGCTTGGTTCATTTTTGGAACTGGGTGTCACACGAACCGACTATTTTCATAGACTCTATAAGATACATTTTATGCAAATACCGACTCACCCCCGTGTATCTATGTGTAGAACATACGAAGGTGCTCGATGTTCTAGGGATTGGGAAGTGGTATCCCATCCGCTGTTGCCAAGCGGACGCATTCAGGACGGGAAACTTTTACTACTACAATGGGACCTTCCCAACTAGGGGAAATTTTTTTCATTCCCTCGCGAGTAAGTATTCACCACAACACCAAAACGCCTTCCTCCTACATCCAGTTGCGCACATACCTTTGGTGATAGCACCAGAGCGCTTGCGTTATTGCGCATTTCAGAAAACTGCTTGGCACCATGCCTCATCAACGAGGTCTAGGTCTTCATGCCAGAGGTTGTCCTACATGGCTTTGTCGAAGGTCCAAACCTAGAGAGAACCCATGGTGATCTCCGGAGGAAAGACAGCTTCAGCTCCGTACACCAAGAAGAAGAGTGTCTCTCCTGTTGTCCGGCTGGGTGTTGTCCGACTCGCCCACAACGCAGATGGAAGGTCATCAATCTAGTTGGCGCCATGTTTGTTCAAGCGCTCATAAGTTCCGTCTTGATTCCTTTGAGTTTTTTTTGCGTTTGCTCTCTCAGCTTGGCCATTGCTTGCCGAATGAGCTACTGATGCGTAGCTAACTTGTATGTCGAGTTCTTCGCAGTACTCTTGGAAAGCTACACTTGTGAATTGGGTTCCATTGTCAGTGATGACTCTGTTCGAAACTACAAATTTGCAGACAGTGGACTTCAAGAATTTAATGGCAGATTGCTTGTTGGTTCTAACAACTAGGCTTGCTTCGGGCCACTTCATGAACTTGTCGCAGTGACATATAAGAACCGGTACCCTCCGACGGCTTTTGTGAAAGATCCCAAAATGTCCATCCCCCACACAACGAATGGCCATGTGGGAGGAATCATCTACAGTGACTGCGCAAGTGTGTGAATCTGCTTCGCGTGGAATTGGCACGCTTCACACACCTTGACCAGCTCGACTACGTCCTGAAGTGTTATAGCCCAATAAAAACCATGCCAAAAAGCCTTACCGACCAACATGCGGGATGACACATGGTTCCCGCACTCGGCTCCATGGAAATCTGCGAGGAGTTTGCAGCCTTCTTCATGGAAAATGAACCACATTAGAATGTCGTTGGCGCCACGTCAGTAGAGATCCCCTTCTACCAACATGTATCTTTCAGCGAATATGACAATTCGCTTAGCGAATACACCGTCTTCAGGAAGGATGTTGTGTTTCACATAGTCCCGGACCTCCAAGATTTGGGGACTAACTTGAGCTTCCGGATCTTGCACTCATGGATGCACGGACCTTCCTGTAGCACCTACGATCCTTGGTGGACGCCATGGTAATAGGGCCACTAGGATCGCTAGCTTCGAGGTGCTGGTCTCGCCCCCATCACTCAGTGTGGTAGGTTGAGAGGCGGTTGCTGATAATCTCCTAACAAAAACCCTATCGGATGCTTGAGCCCCAGTTGAAGCCTTTTTCCAGAGGTCGTCAGCTTCAGCGCTATTGAGACGCTGGACATGGTAGAGGTCCAAGATGTGGAAGTCATTCTGCAACTTCTGGACTTCAAGTAGATAAGCAGCAAGATGAGGGTTATTGCAACTGCATTCACCTTTAACTTGTTTGATGATTAGTTGCAAGTCACAATTCACCAGGAGCTGTCGGACGCCATATGATAGCGCCACCTTGAGTGCGAAGATAAGAGGTTCATATTCCACCATGTTGTTGGTTACCTTGAAGTCGAGGCATACCATGTATTTGACCTTCTCCCCGGTCAATGTGAGAAGAAGGGTTCTAGCTCTGACCCCCTGCTTTTGCATGGAGCCGTCAAATTAGACAGTCCATTGAGGCTCAATGAAGACTGGGACCTTAGGTTCCGTCTTTTGCTCGTTGAGGCACCTTGGAGTGGATGAAGAAGGTGTCCACTCCGCCACGAAGTCAGCCAGCGACTGACTCTTGATTGCATGTGGGAGTAGGAATTCAAGGTCGAATTCTACCAACTTTGCTGCCCACTTGGCAATATTTCTCGTGGAATTGGGATTATGTAAAATAGCTCACAGTGGATAAGCGGTTACCACTGATATCTTGTGGGCCTTGAAGTAGTTATGAAGCTTCCATGAGGCAATAAGGACTGCGTACATGAGCTTATGCACCTCAATGTATCGAGTCTTGGCATCGTGAAGTACTTTGATGATGAAGTACACCGGCCACTGGAGAATTCGAACCCTCCCAGAGGGGTCCAAAGCTTCTTCTTCATCAACCCGGACCCTTCCGTAGAGGTCTGGATCTCCTTCTTGAGCAATAGAAACTCTCTCGGATGAAAGAGGATGATCCACATGCATATTGCCTTTAGGATCTGTGCCTGGAGGCTTGGACCCAGACTCGTCCTCTCGTAGCTCCGGACCCTCCTGGAGGGGTCTAGGCTCCTGAGTTGATGATGTTCCTGGTCTCTCCACAACCAGAACCATGCTAACAACCTCCATAGTTGCAGCGATGTAAAGGATAAGAGGCTCATAAGGCTCCAGAGCTACCATGATTGGTAGTGTGGTGAGGAGCTGCTTGAGCTCGTGAAACGCCTTCTCTGCTTCTTCAGACCAATGGAATGGTTGTTGACAGTTGTAATATACCGATTTCACGTGTTAATATAACTCAATTATGTGAAGGAAATATCATTTCTTGCACACGTCACCTTTCTGTTTAACCTATTTCCACATGTACTTGGAGAAATTGGTGCATGCAGGTATTTTACACAAAATTGAAGTGAAATAAGGGGATGGATCCTATAAAATATCATCCCAACCAATCAAGCGCCAACATGTGTCACCACATGGATCAAATGGCCCACAAACAGAAGTACCCGAGGCCATCGAACGGTGTAGCACCCATATAAAGGGATGGGACCCACCTAGAAGTCACCTAGAGAAAGCACATACCGTTTGGAGGACTTACCAGGTCGGCCAACCCCCCGTAGTCAGCCGACCTGGTTTTTTCTCCAAACTCGAGCATCTTCCACGTGTCGGCTCCTCCCAGCTTGATGAAGTCAGTGGTGACTGATTCACGCGCTTTTGTTGGCGGGAACCGGCCCTTCTCCAAGCTATAAATAGGACCCCTCACACCTCACTTCCACACACACCACTTGAGCATCACTCTATTGTATACACTAGTTCTCTTAGTCTTTAGTGGAGTTAGGCTATAGATAGGAGAGCTTCTAGTCCCAAATCCAAATCGGGGAAGGTATGGCTCATGTATCTTCTCTTATATTTGTGACTTTGTGCTTCATAATAATATCATTATTAGTCTCTATTTACTTATATACATGGGCAAATTGTTCCTTGTTTGGTTGTGGAGTCCATGTATGTGCTAGGTGTACATGTTGTTATGATCTATACATAATTCTATTATCATGTTATCATAAACATCATACACCACCACTATAGTCTAATTAGGTAAAATATGATAATGTTAATAGGAATATGTTAGTTCTTTGTCCCGACATTGGTTCAACGATGATTTATTTCATTGCCATAGGATGGCTTGTGCCGCGACTCTTAAGGTATTTATTTAATATGCTTGCATGGTGCTACGATAGTTAGGTAGCATTGGATGTCTCGTAGACCCACAGATTGAAGAGGTAGGCAGTAGGTGGTGACAACCCTATCTTTCATTTGCAATCCTCCATGTTTGGCTATACCACAGGCTCTTGGCGGGAGTCGCCTAGTATTGCTAGGGGTAAATTCATGGCAGATATGTTGGACCACTAAGCCCTAGTATTCACCATTAGCATATTCACGTGTACTTTTATTAGGCTATGTATATGAGTAATTAGAGCATAGTAGGAGTATCTCTGTCTCGTAGTCTAACCCTCGCTAGGACAACCTTACCCTTAGAGTAGATTGCTTAGGTGTGTGTCACACTACCCATATTATCAACTTACCCCTGTCTTGATAACTTATTAGTATCCCATAGCTTGATCATAAGAGTAGTGTTTACTTTACTCCATTGCCTTCCTTCGGGATAAATATGATACCCTTGGGAATACTCTTGGGTGAAATGCTACATGACAGTTTCTGTGCACTTGCAGACCTCATGTAACACCCTGATTTTCGAGTTTTGACAAATTAAAAATTTAAATGGGAATTTAGAGTTAATATTAGGAAGAAATTATTTTTATAAAGAAAATTATAAAATATATGCATCTCATATTGCATTTTGCATTCATCCTCAAGCATTGAAAATTTGTTACAAAAATAAATTTGCCAAAAGTAATCTATTTTCCATAATAAATATGAGATAAAAGAAGTAAATAAAACTAAAGGTATATATAAAAATATAATAGTTTTATTATATGATGAACACATGCAAAAAGAATTAAGTAGGATAAAAAGAAACGGAAGTAAAAAAAAAGATGCAACTAAATTGATCCAGGCATCGGATTAGTCCGAACAATAACAGATTAGTCCGAATACTCTCAGTGGTGAACAACGGACTTGTCTGGTACAATACAGGATTAGTCCAGTATGCACAGACTTCATCAAATTTTCCCCCACTACGGACTTATCCGTTACAACAATAGACTAGTCCGAAATCCCTTACTGTACAAACCTCAGACTTGTCCGGCACCATTACGGACTTGTTCGATATATCTCCCTGTACCAGAACAGACTTGTCCGTTATTAAACGGACTAGTCCGGTAGCGTACAATTTGGTGTATTTTAACACTTCTAAAACCAGACGTATAAATAATAAATATAAGGTTAACCGCTAATCTGATCACGAACTGCACAAAGGGTCTTGCCGCATGCGGAAGAAAAATAAACAAAACAAGGAATAATAAATAACAATTAATTAATGAACATAAATAAATAACAAATAATATGAAAAGGGAAAAATAAATAGATAAATAAATAATAAACAAATAATATGAAAAGAACAGAAAACAAGAAAAAAGAAAAAAAACTAAGTCAACCCAACTGCCAAAACTGTGGCCGCATGAACCTGACCGAATGTAAAAGAAGAAAAAGATTAAAGAAAGAAAACCACCGCTGAAAACCATGGCAGTACAAGGCCCGCACAATCAACCTGGCCATACAATAAAAAAAGGGGAGTCAGCTGGCCAAGGCCATGGCCGCACCTGCGCCTGGCCAGAGTCCGGCGCCACTCCCAGGCGCATCCACGCGTGCCCACGCGCTAGGCCTGCGACCACTCAGCGCCGCGTGCGGGTTACATCTGCACTCACGAGGCCACGGCCCCACACAAAAAAAATTAATTAATCCACCACTGACCACGAAGCAAGTCCCAGTCGAGCGGGACTCCGTGCCTCGCGCGCCCCGCGCCGCCTGCGCCCGACCCCGCCAAAATTCCCGGCCCCCGCGTCCGACTTTGCCGCCGCCGAAAACTTCCGTTCCGGTATGACTCCACCCCGGTGCGCTCGCCCGCCCCCGCATTGGAACCAACTCCCGATCGCTCCCGGTACCGCCGCCTATAAATACGACGGTAACCCTCGTAGGGTTTTTCCCAGCCGCCAGACGCAGCCGCCGGAACAGAGAAAAAAAAGGGAGTCCAGAGAGCTGCGCCCAGGAAAAAAAAGGGGAAAAAGAAGGGGAAGAAGAGGAAGAAAAAGAGGAGGGCGCCACCATTCGCCGGAGATCGTCGTCGACATCGCGCCGCCGTCGTCGTGCCGCCGAAGGACTGCTGCACCATCTATTTCGTCTACGCGTCGCATTTGTTCCACGACTGTCAAGCCGTCAGATCTACGGTAGGATTCGTTCCCGATGCGAATTTTAGCGACTGTATTGAATCTAATAGGCGTAAATTAAATTTAGTTGCACCATGATTTTATTTTCAGCAGCATTAATCCACCCTAAAACCCCCGTAAACTCATATGAACACGTATGAACTAGTCGCATCTAATTAATAAACGACCGTAGTAAATTAATTATTAAACTGTGCATGCATGCATGTCATTGCATGTTGATTATTTTGTGTGCATTATGTTGAATTATATATGTTTTCTTGTATGTATGATCACGCGTAGAGGAACATGCTCAAGAGGTTGCATACGAGGATTTCCGAACCCAAGACTTCGAAGCGCTTGAGCAACCCCATCCGCCGGAGCAAGGCAAGTGTCCTTGAAGCATATTGATCCTATTTTAAATTAAATGTTTTGTTTGCAAAATTGCATGCTTGTGTCAAATTGATGGGAATCCTATGGTAGGAAGTTTACTAGTTTTGTTTGACCACCCTTGTCACCTGGAATTTATGGTAGAGAGTCGGGAAGGGTTTTTACCTTTTTGCTTCGCTCAATTAATTGGGATGACAAACGACACTACACATTTAATTATGCATCAATGATATTCTGGTTAATGTGAGCTGGTCAATACGATGGGTGATCTAAGCAAGCATGGTTTTGTGGATGGGTTGGATGTTATGGTGGTTTGCTTGCCTTAGATCTAAGGACCGGTTCATGCGAGAATATGCCAGGTCAACAGTGCCACCACAAGGCCAAGTATGGGTACGGCGTAGCTGAATAATTAGGAGCGCTGCTAGTATTGTATGGACCATTGGATGGCGCGGGGAATGGGAGTCGAGGAGGACTGCCCTGGGATCCGCATGGCACACGAGGGGGCCCGTGGGTGGGAGAATAGAGATTCAAGCCTGCCGGTGAAACCTTAGTGGGCCCGTACATACTAGTAGTCCCTTTTGAAAAGCTATTTTGTGATCTCTTGGCCACACACCTACGGAAGTGTGAGATGGCACAATGGAGGTTTCTTAGTCATCGAAAGGTGATAAAATCACAAACATGTGGGTAAAGTGGTACAACCTCTGCAGAGTGTTTAAAAACTATCATGATAGCCGTGCTCCCGGTTATGAGCGCCTGGATGACCTACATGATTAGAGTTCGAAATTGGGATTTGGGATGGTTATGGTCTGGAATAAGGTAATGGTTATGGTTTATGGATTATGGTCATGGTTATGAAATTGAGTTATGGTAATTGGACATGGATAATGGTAATGTTGGCAATAATTGGATATGGTTTATATTTCGTTAATATGATGGTTATGATGGGATTGTTTCACATAGACATAGTATAATGTTTTTCAAATGTTCTACTGTACTTTTCAGCACTTAGCCATTATTACATTCGTCATTTGAATTAGCCACATGTCATACTTTCCACACTTGCTGAGTACGACATGTACTCACCCTTGGAATCCCCCCAACAACTACTGGAGACAATTGGGAGTACCCTGAGGATCACGTGGAGTACTAGGTTGCGTACCGCCATCAATTGCCTGTGGATTGGAGTCGTGCTGTTTAGCTTATTTTCCGCTGCAATTATTTAGAGTTTTATTATTCGTGAACTATTGGATTTTTTGTAATAAAGTACTTATTTATTAGTTAAGACGTGGTTAAATTCTGTTTATCATTTGTGAATCATTCGTGTATGTGTGTTGAACATCCTGGGCACACATATGCGTTACGCTTGGTTCATATTCGGAACCGGGTGTCACAGATTGGTATCAGAGCCACAGGTTGACCGTAGGACGCAGCCTAGATAGAATGGACACTTTAGAGCACATAGGAGCACTCAGGAATCGATGTGTTTTTACTTGGAGTGTTGTCTGCTATATATATATTGTTTGCTTGTGTGCTTAATAGAGGATTTTGGGATGCTTTAGCATTGCCATGTCCACCTAGGCTAGTATAGCTAGTTGGTTAGCTTCATATCCCTTGATGCATATAGTTGGGGACGTTTCTTAAATTCTTACCTATTGCTTTTCTCTAGATGGTGAGGACTCGCAACCAGAGGGACGTCAATGATGAGGAGGAGAACAATGGAGTACCTCAGAACAACAACGGACAAGGACCTGCTCATGGAACCATCAATATCGAGCAACTACTGGCTATGCAAAACCAGCTCATGCAGACCATGATACAAACTATGAGACAGCTGCAGGCTGGCAATAACAACAATCAGCCCCACGTGCCTCCACCGCCACCCCCGCCTCCTCATAACCGATTGGGAGAGTTCATAAGGACCAGACCGCCAACCTTTGCTCAAGCCGCAAACCCTATGGATGCGGATGATTGGCTCAAGTCCGTGGAGAAGAAGCTAGCCATTGTCCAATGCAGTGACCGAGAGAAGGTCCTATTTGCTTCTCATCAACTCGTTGGAGCAGCTGCCGATTGGTGGGATTCACTATGCAATGCTCATGAGAATCAAGAGAGGATCACCTGGGCAGAATTCAAGGAGAACTTCCGTTCTCATTATGTGCCGGAAGGTGTTATGATCCTGAAGAGACAAGAATTCGAGAATTTAAGGCAAGGAAGATCAAGCGTGAGTGAATATCTCAATAAATTCACTCAACTCTCAAGGTACGCGCCTGGGGATGTTAGTCGGGACAGCCGGAAGCAATATTTGTTCATGAGAGGCTTGAACAATGAGATCCAAGTGCAACTACTCAACTGCGATTATGCCAATTTTCAGAAGCTTGTGGACAAGGATATTGTGGTTGAGAACAAGATCTGTGTGATGGAGCAAGAAATCAAGCGGAAGGCGTCATATCAAGGACAGCAACAAGGAAGTAATGTGCGCCCCCGCTTTGCCCCAACCCATGCGCCTCATTACAGCTCCCCTATTCCTGCTCAGCGCCCTGATTATGCACCGCGCCCAACTCAGTTTGAGCAGCAACGCCCTGTTATGCAAGCAATGCCTTATGCACCTCATGCTGATTTTCCTGGAACCAATGCTCAAAACCAAGCTCGTCCCAATAATTCTGGTGGATTTAAGAGGTGCTATACTTGTGGAGAAGCTAGACACTTTGCGAATCAATGTCCTAAGTCAAGCCTTGGTCAAAGAAGCAATGTGCCGAGGCAAAACCCAAGACCTAATGGAGGACAACCACAAGGAAGCCGTGGACAGCAGAATTTTGCTCGTGGCAACGTGAACCATGTCTCTACGGAGGATGCTCAACAAGCGGATGACGTGGTCATTGGTATGTTTCTTGCTAACTCTAACCCCGCGACTATGTTATTTGATTCTGGAGCATCGCATTCATTCATTGCATCGAAGTATGTTGCCAAGTATAGTTTGCCTATCTCTCATATGAAGATTACTCTGTTGGTTAAGTCTCCTGGAGGAGAGATGAGGATAAATATAGTATGTCCAAAAGTAAGCCTTAGAATAAGGGGGGTAGACTTCTCTGCCAACCTCATTGTTTTGGATTCACAAGGAATAAGAGGATCCGTTGGTGCAAAGTGCCATGGAAACATCATACGGAAACCGAAGCTACATGGGAACGTAAAGAAGACTTGAAGGCATAATTCCCTCACCTTTTCTCCATGCTATCGAATCTCGAGGGCGAGATTCATTTTAAGGGGGGTAGAATTGTAACACCCTGATTTTCGAGTTTTGACAAATTAAAAATTTAAATGGGAATTTAGAGTTAATATTAGGAAGAAATTATTTTTATAAAGAAAATTATAAAATATATGCATCTCATATTGCATTTTGCATTCATCCTCAAGCATTGAAAATTTGTTACAAAAATAAATTTGCCAAAAGTAATCTGTTTTCCATAATAAATATGAGATAAAAGAAGTAAATAAAACTAAAGGTATATATAAAAATACAATAGTTTTATTATATGATGAACACATGCAAAAAGAATTAAGTAGGATAAAATGAAACGGAAGTAAAAAAAAAAGATGCAACTAAATTGATCCAGGCATCGGATTAGTCCGAACAATAACAGATTAGTCCGAATACTCTCAGTGGTGAACAACGGACTTGTCTGGTACAATACCGGATTAGTCCAGTATGCACAGACTTCATCAAATTTTCCCCTACTACGGACTTATCCGTTACAACAATAGACTAGTCCGAAATCCCTTACTGTACAAACCTCAGACTTGTCCGGCACCATTACGGACTTGTTCGATATATCTCCCTGTACCAGAACAGACTTGTCCGTTATTAAACGGACTAGTCCGGTAGCGTACAATTTGGTGTATTTTAACACTTCAAAAACCAGACGTATAAATAATAAATATAAGGTTAACCGCTAATCTGATCACGAACTGCACAAAGGGTCTTGCGGCTTGCGGAAGAAAAATAAACAAAACAAGGAATAATAAATAACAATTAATTAATGAACATAAATAA
The DNA here is from genome assembly GCA_036927565.1 of Tuctoria greenei. NCBI lineage: Eukaryota > Viridiplantae > Streptophyta > Magnoliopsida > Poales > Poaceae > Tuctoria > Tuctoria greenei. Next base: position 177,758,230 of record JAYESD010000003.1, on the reverse strand, counting down.
ATAACAAATAATATGAAAAGGGAAAAATAAATAGATAAATAAATAATAAACAAATAATATGAAAAGAACAGAAAACAAGAAATAAGAAAAAAAACTAAGTCAACCCAACTGCCAAAACTGTGGCCGCACGAACCTGACCGAATGTAAAAGAAGAAAAAGATTAAAGAAAGAAAACCACCGCTGAAAACCATGGCAGTACAAGGCCCGCACAATCAACCTGGCCATACAATAAAAAAAGGGGAGTCAGCTGGCCAAGGCCATGGCCGCACCTGCGCCTGGCCAGAGTCCGGCGCCACTCCCAGGCGCATCCACGCGTGCCCACGCGCTAGGCCTGCGACCACTCAGCGCCGCGTGCGGGTTACATCTGCACTCACGAGGCCACGGCCCCAAACAAAAAAAATTAATTAATCCACCACTGACAACAAAGCAAGTCCCAGTCGAGCGGGACTCCGTGCCTCGCGCGCCCCGCGCCGCCTGCGCCCGACCCCGCCGAAATTCCCGGCCCCCGCGTCCGACTTTGCCGCCGCCGAAAACTTCCGCCCCGGTACGACTCCGCCCCGGTGCGCTCGCCCGCCCCCGCGTTGGAACCAACTCCCGATCGCTCCCGGTACCGCCGCCTATAAATACGACGGTAACCCTCATAGGGTTTTTCCCAGCCGCCAGACGCAGCCGCCGGAACAGAGAAAAAAAAAGGGAGTCCAGAGAGCTGCGCCCAGGAAAAAAAAAGGGGAAAAAGAAGGGGGAGAAGAGGAAGAAAAAGAGGAGGGCGCCACCATTCGGCGGAGATCGTCGTCGACATCGCGCCGCCGTCGTCGTGCCGCCGAAGGACTGCTGCACCATCTATTTCGTCTACGCGTCGCATTTGTTCCACGACCGTCAAGCCATCAGATCTACGGTAGCATTCGTTCCCGATGCAAATTTTAGCGACTGTATTGAATCTAATAGGCGTAAATTAAATTTAGTTGCACCATGATTTTATTTCAGCAGCATTAATCCACCTTAAAACCCCCGTAAACTCATATGAACACGTATGAACTAGTCGCATCTAATTAATAATCGACCGTAGTAAATTAATTATTAAACTGTGCATGCATGCATGTCATTGCATGTTGATTATTTTGTGTGCATTATGTTGAATTATATATGTTTTCTTGTATGTATGATCACGCGTAGAGGAACGTGCTCAAGAGGTTGCATACGAGGATTTCCAAACCCAAGACTTCGAAGCGCTTGAGCAACCCCATCCGCCGGAGCAAGGCAAGTGTCCTTGAAGCATATTGATCCTATTTTAAATTAAATGTTTTGTTTGCAAAATTGCATGCTTGTGTCAAATTGATGGGAATCCTATGGTAGGAAGTTTACTAGTTTTGTTTGACCACCCTTGTCACCTGGAATTTATGGTAGAGAGTCGGGAAGGGTTTTTACCTTTTTGCTTCGCTCAATTAATTGGGATGACAAACGACACTACACATTTAATTATGCATCAATGATATTCTGGTTAATGTGAGCTGGACAATACGATGGGTGATCTAAGCAAGCATGGTTTTGTGGATGGGTTGGATGTTATGGTGGTTTGCTTGCCTTAGATCTAAGGACCGGTTCATGCGAGAATATGCCAGGTCAACAGTGCCACCACAAGGCCAAGTATGGGTACGGCGTAGCTGAATAATTAGGAGCGCTGCTAGTATTGTATGGACCATTGGATGGCGCGGGGAATGGGAGTCGAGGAGGACTGCCCTGGGATCCGCATGGCACACGAGGGGGCCCGTGGGTGGGAGAATAGAGATTCAAGCCTGCCGGTGAAACCTTAGTGGGCCCGTACATACTAGTAGTCCCTTTTGAAAAGCTATTTTGTGATATCTTGGCCACACACCTACGGAAGTGTGAGATGGCACAATGGAGGTTTCTTAGTCATCGAAAGGTGATAAAATCACAAACATGTGGGTAAAGTGGTACAACCTCTGCAGAGTGTTTAAAAACTATCATGATAGCCGTGCTCCCGGTTATGAGCGCCTGGATGACCTACATGATTAGAGTTGGAAATTGGGATTTGGGATGGTTATGGTCTGGAATTAGGTAATGGTTATGGTTTATGGATTATGGTCATGGTTATGAAATTGAGTTATGGTAATTGGACATGGATAATGGTAATGTTGGCAATAATTGGATATGGTTTATATTTCGTTAATATGATGGTTATGATGGGATTGTTTCACATAGACATAGTATAATGTTTTTCAAATGTTTTACTGTACTTTTCAGCACTTAGCCATTATTACATTCGTCATTTGAATTAGCCACATGTCATACTTTCCACACTTGCTGAGTACGACATGTACTCACCCTTGCAATCCCCCCAACAGCTACTGGAGACAATTGGGAGTACCCTGAGGATCACGTGGAGTACTAGGTTGCGTACCGCCGTCAATTGCCTGTGGATTGGAGTCGTGTTGTTTAGCTTATTTTCCGCTGCAATTATTTAGAGTTTTATTATTCGTGAACTATTGGATTTTTTGTAATAAAGTACTTTTTATTAGTTAAGACGTGGTTAAATTCTGTTTATCATTTGTGAATCATTCGTGTATGTGTGTTGAACATCCTGGGCACACATATGCGTTACGCTTGGTTCATATTCGGAACCGGGTGTCACACCTCATCTCTTTCGAGAGATGATCTGTGACCTTAGTAACCATCAAAAAGCATTTCTGGCATCGTTGCTGGGGAAGACAAAGGAAGTGAAGGATAGCTGTCACTTATAATTAAGCTATGGGTGCTAATAGTTATTAGACAAGATTACCCTTGTTTGTTTTCTCCTTTTGTGGTGAAAACAAGGTAGTGTGTTGGCTAACCCATTTCATGGGATGGCCAATGAGGATCCTAGCGCTCAATTGCATGATGGTTCATGGTGTACCTCAACAAATGTCCGCTAGGCAACACCATTGCCTCTTGAGGAAGAATTTCAGCTTCTAATAGGAGCCAAAGACATCCATTACCAAGCTTGGGGAAGGCTTCAAGAGTTCTTCTTGGCTTGCCTCCACCATAGGTTGGATGGTTGGCTCCTCATCCAACATTCATGTCATGGGTTGGTCTGCCAATCAATAACTACATTTGTGCTGGAGCTCAAGGAGTCCTATTCTCATTCATGATGGATGAGAATATGGTCTCTACTCAAGGGGTGGATTGAAGAATGCTATAATTCCCTTAGCTTGGCATGCACATCACTTAGCAAGGCGGACATGCTGGCTATGGAACTACACCTCCCACTAAAGTAACATGAAGACCAAGCCAATGGAGGAGTGTTTGGATAATCCAAGCCATGGATATTCACATGATTTGTGAAAATTCATGTCATCATGGGCCACTTTGGGAATCATTTCCCTAAATACCCATGAGGATCCTTCCTTCCAAACACAACTCCAATGGCTATCACCTACAAGGAGGTCAAGCGTGAATCAACATCACCCCTGTAATCAAGAAGGCTATGCGGATTTCAAGTGACTTAAGTTTAACTAGCCTACGTTGAAGTATCTTGTCAGTGGCCAAACAAGAAATCAAGACAACATTTACATGAAGTTCTTGGCCAAGGACAAAAAACTTAAAGAGCATTCAAGAACGAAGATATCCCACAATCACTTGTTGATATTCCTACCCTTCGACCGAGCCCATGCAATCTAGGGAAAGTGACATTGTGGATGAAGTGTTTCTTGTTTGATTGTGGAGTCAACATGTCACCATGCCCATGGAAGCTTTTGATCATGATCAAAGTATGGGTTAACTCAAAAGAACATCAAGAAGGTTGAAGCGACAACCCTAAGAAAGGACAAGCCTCACCATGAGCAAGAAAGAATATCTTCAAGAGGGAGAAGCTGTCTCTACATCAACAAATCTTCATCAAGACGACGGAGAGGCTAGGGCCACCATGTGGCCCACATGTCCAATTTACTTGCCAAAGGAGACTTGGCATGTCAATTAAGAGAAGTTGTCCATATCTTAAACTTCGGGATTGGATGATAAATCATCACACTAAACATGACAGAGGTATGTCCCACTAATCGAACTTTATAAATTCGGTGAGTCCTTGGCAATAGGTTAATTGGTAGTTATCTCATATTTAATTCCCCAAATGCATATTTGAATTTCCCATCAATCCTTGCATTTCATTTAGCATGTTCGTATTTCCACACTTGCATGTTGGAAAGTAAAATTTCCAACAATCATAAAACTAAAATTTTGAATTAGGAAATAAATTTATTTGGATACGAACCTTGGGCGTAACCACATGAATTCATCTTCCTAATCCAAATCTAAAATATTTCCCTTAAACATTCATTGCATTTGCAAGATTTTTCAAGTTGGGCAAAACAATTTGACAAAGGGTACAACATGCTTTTTAGCTAACATAACACATTTTTGAGTTGTTTTGTTCTTGATTTTTAGTGCGGCTAAAAAAATTTAAAGAGGTTGGAAGGACCTATCAAATGCATATCCCTCCATCAATCTCATTTTGAGGTCATGATGGAGGAATGCTCAAGACGGTGGCCCAATGGAGGAGCAAGATGAAGCCCATTCAACTCCAACCTCAACTTGGCAGGAGACAATGAACATGAAGACTACACCAAAATCCATGGTCGTGAGTTTTTGCAATGACCTTCAACCAAGACTACTATTCATGTGAGGTACAAGTTCAATTTTTTTGTTGTTTGAATTGCATTAGGATTGAATGATTTTTGCTTACAATGGTAAGGAAGGTTCACACCTTCTCATTATTCAATTCTTATGCATCCTCACGAGAGTAAGTGTGGACATTACTCGTTTTGATTCTTGAAAAATGAATGTCACCTTACTAGGGAAAAAATTTAAACAAGTACCTATAATTCCATAAGCATTGATAAAATTGACTTAGACATATTCTGCCTAGGTAATGCTTCTGGAATTACTTGATGGTTGAATTGGTATGTAGCAACCTAGGAATAGTGATGCCCATAATTTTGATTTGAAACTTATTCATGCATGGATCACTAACTTTCAAATTCCTAGGCAATAAATGAAAAATGTTCAGGAGAATAAAATTGAGAATCTTGTTTGCCATGATCCAAACAACAACATTTGCTCTTGTGCAAAACTATGATGGTTAGATATTTTACAAGATGAAAGGATACATATAGTGTATTTATATCACTTGCATTGCTATGAGTAGGAGCTTTAGAAAAATGTGCAAATTGATTGATCCATAAAGCCTTACTCCGAGCAATGATTCATACATTGTTCAAGAATACATTTGAAATTGGAACCAATGTATTTTTTGGTCTTGTTCTTCCTCGTGCGTACAAATGGAGAATTCGGTTTCCGAACCCTAAAATTCATTTGTACAAGAATTGGGAGCTAACCATCCCTCTCCATCATATAGAGGAAGTTTCAGGAGTGAAATAACTATGGAAGCATTCAAAGATCCGATTGTCGGAAACCCTAAGAGGATTCCATTCCAACATCTCTTGGCCAAGGAGTAAATTAGGATGGTTGCTACCTATCGGAAATTAAGCCCTAAGTTCAACCATAACTATACGATGCCAGAGATTTGACTCAGAAACCCTCCGTGAGCAACCAATGGGCTGCTACGAATATGTGAGAGCATTATGCTCTCAGCTATTCTAAGCACTCATTCAAGCCTAAGGGAATTGCCACCATCATTTGGTGTAACTTATTCCTTTCTGGGGTTAAGGTATGAGATACCTTAACCAAGGAATGACAAGATCACATCCAATGTAGTGGGTGCAAGTTGTTGCTATGTGGCCAAAAGGTATTTATACCTTAGCCAAGGAACAACGGATCACACTCAACCCACGTTGAGTGCACGCCATCCCTTTGTGGTTATAGGTATGTTGTACCTTAGCCAAGAAATAACAGGACCGTACTCAACACATGGTTGGTACATTACATGTCACTCCATTGTGGCTAAAGGTTATCATCTACCCTAGCCAATGAATGACAGATAACAGCCAATGCATGAGGGCTACAAGTTATTCCATTATGGCAAGAGGTATGGTACACCTTAGCCAAATAATGATGAAACACACTCAACGCATGTTGAGTGCATGTCATTTCTTTGTAGCCAAGGGTTATCATTACCTTATCCAAGGAATAACAATGTACATCCAACATATGGAAACCTTGAGATGTGAATAAGCGACATTGACAACAACCTCCTCGACCGCACTCTTGGAAATTATGGAAGGCAACCCAACATCGATACTCAACCCTCCCATGTCAAAGCCATGCTGCAACAAGGTTAGGCAAACTTCATGGCCTACATCCATCGTTAGGGTTTCAGCCCCTATCGCGGACCTTGAACAGGAATAAGCTTGGGGGAGGACCCCCACTTGAGGTAACTTGTATCACGCCCTTGCATATTTATTTTCCATTCACCCATCATCCACCATGCATATAAAAAAACATAAAAAAAGTAGAGTACATATTCTTTCAAAATATAATAAAAGATGTGTGGTAAGAATGATTTGTAATTCACGTAGATAAAATGATGAATAGTTGCTCTCTTTTAATTTTCCTAAGTTCCTTTTTTACAACTTACTCTTCTCCAAAATATTGCTTTCATTGGCTAGAATTACTTTTGCCTTGATTTAGAAATTGTGGGTAGCAAAAGCTTAATCCAATTCTATGTTGTTGTAAGATATGATATATTGATAGGGCTGCTATTCCTAGTTTGATAGTGAAACTTAGATTTCCGGAGAAATTCTAAAAAGATTTAAGTTATTCTCAATTGATTGGAAATACCCACCAAAGCCATATGATACATCATATTATTAGACCTTGTGCATATGCTATTTGCCTTCACATTGAGATTTGTCAAACTAGTATAGACCTATGTGAAATTTCATTCATTACGTTTTGAATTCAAGACTTCACATGCACATGCTAAACTTCTACACTAGAAGTAAGCAAAATTCCACCATACCACCATTCCACAATAAAAAGAGAAACTCCATACCCTTAATGATTAGTACTCTCTCCAAGTTTATTACATAAAAATAGAGTAAAAGACATTGCTACAAAAAAAAAGAAAAAAAGAAAATGCATGCTTACATCATAAGCATGAGAAAAAAAGAGAGGAAAAGTAGCCATGTTTCATCCCTACAAAATAAAAGAGTCTACATAAATAGGAGTCATCTAAAATATCCACATTTACTTCATTCCATCACACATGCACAAGTCTTGAACCAAAAATGTTTTGAATTGATCTCTCCTAAGGCTTCCTCTTTTGACTTAGCAACATTATGTGTTGTAAATATGCCTACTATATTCTCTATCAAGCTCCACATACAAGCCTTATGTAGAGGTAGGATGAATATATGCAAAATTCCTTGGCTAGGACATATTTCCACTACACACAAAGGAGAGAATTGAGAAAATCAAATTGAGATACTTAAAATCTGAATTGAACTCTCCGGAATTTGAGTGGAACTTGATTTCTAGGGTGTGTGTGCTCCATTTGTTGTTCTATCTTTCAACCACCCATGAATAGGAGATGGCATAAGCCCCATAATGACTTAAGATGGGTGAAGTTCCATGCCATTTTTTGCAATACTAGGTAGATTTTTTCTGTTGTGTACATGGTACTTTTGGAAAGTAGAAAATTGTAGCAACTCGTGATCATCAACCTAAAGTCTTGACTTGGGTCAGGACGAGCAAATGATAAGCTTGAGGGAGTTTGTTGATGGCTATTATATAAAAATTTCTCCCGTTAATATAACACAATTATGTGAAGAAAATATCATTTCTTGCACACATCACCTTTCTATTTAACCTATTTCCACTTGTACATGGAGAAATTGGTGCATGCAGGTATTTTACAAAGAATTGAAGTGAAACTAGGGGATGGATCCTATAAAATATCATCCCAACCAATCAAGCGCTGACATGTGGCACCACATGGATCAAATGACCCACAAACAGAAGTATCCGAGGCCATCCGATGGTGTAGCACCCATATCAAGGGATGGGACCCACCTTGAAGTCACCCAGAGAAGCCCAGACCGTTTGGAGGACTTACCAGGTCGGCTGACCCCCCTAGTCGACCGACCTGGTCTTTCCTCCAAACCCGGTCATCTTCCAAGTGTGAGCCCCTCTCGGCTTGAAGAAGTCAGTGGTGGCTGATTCACGTGCTTTTGGTGTCGGGAACCGACCCTTCTCCAAGCTATAATTAGGACGCCTCACCTGTCACTTCAACACACGCCACTTGAGCATCACTCTATTGTATACACTAGTTCTCTTAGTCCTTAGTGGAGTTAGGCTGTAGAGAGGAGAGCCTCTAGTCCCAAGTCCAAATTGGGAATGGTATGGCTCATGTATCTTCTCTTATATTTGTGACTTTGTCCTTTATAATAATATCATTATTAGTCTTTATTTACTTATATACTTGAGCAAAGTGTTCATTGTTTGATTGTGGAGTCCATGTATGTGCTAGGTGTAGATGTTGTATGATCTATAAAGAATTCCATCATAATTTTATCATAAACATTATACACCACCACTATATTCTAATTAGGTAATAATATGATAATGTTAATATGAATATGTTAGTGCTTGGTCCCAACATTGGTTCAATGATGATTTAGTTCATTGCCTTAGGATGGCTTGTGTCGTGGCTCTTAAGGTATTTACTTAATATTCTAGCATGGTGTTAGGATAGTTAGGTAGTGTTGGATGTCTTGTAGACCCACGAATTGAAGAGGTGGGCAGTATGTGGTGACAACCCTATCTTACCTTTGTAATCCTCCATGTTTGGCTATGCCACAAGCTCTTGGCGGGAGTCGCCTAGTATTGCTAGGGGTAAACCCGTGCCCAATGTGTTAGACCACTAAGCCCTATTATTCAGCATTAGCCTATTCATGTGTACTTTATTAGGCTATGTATATGAGTAATTAGAGCATAGTAGGAGTATCTCCGTCTCGTAGTCTAACCCTAGCTAGGACAACCTTACCCTTAGAGTAGATTGCTTAGGCGTGTGTCACACTACCCATATTATCAACTTACCCCTGTCTTGATAACTTATTAGTATCCCATAGCTTGATCATAACAGTAGTGTTTACTTTACTCCATTGCCTTCCTTTGGAATAAATATGATACCCTTGGGAATACTCTTGGGTGAAATGTTACACGACAGTTTCCATGCGCTTTCAAAACTTATCTCTTTCGAGAGATGATCTCTGACGTTAGTAACTATCAACAATGGTCCACACTTCCTTAACAGCTTGAAGAAGGGAAGTGCCCTCTCTGCTAGCCTTGAGATGAACCAGCCGAGTGAAGCTAGGCACCGAGTTAGCTTCTAGATGTCTTTGATGCGCGATGGAGGCCCATTGCTTCGATGGATTTGATCTTAGCCACATTTGCCTCAATTCCTCAGTGAGTCACCTAGAAACAAAGAAGCTTGTCCATGTTGAGCTTCGTGCGCGTTAAGCGCCGCTTGTTGAAGACGGATTGAAGATTGTTCAGGAGTGAGTCTTTGTTCTTCACCTTGACGGCAATGTCATTGACGTAGACTTCCAGCAGGTCCCTAATCAACTCCCCAAAAGTTTTGTGCATGGCTTGCACAAAAGTAGAGGCAGCATTTTTAGGACCAAAAGGCATGGCAGTATAATAATACATCCCATCTACTATGATGAAGGCAGTATGCTCTTCATCTTCCTTAGACATTGGAATTTAATGATATCCAGAATAAGCGTCTAAGAAACACAATAGTTCACACCTGGAGGTAGAATCCACTATTTGATCTATTCTTGGTAGTGGAAAAGGATCTTTTGGACATGCCTTATTCAAAGTGGTGTAGTCGATGCACATTCAAAGCTTCCCGCCAGCCTTCGGCACAACAACTGGGTTTGCCAGCCACCATGGATGACGAACCTCCCAGATGAATCCAGGGTCAAGCAGCTTTTTGACTTCTTTCTCTAATGAAGTTCTGCTGCTCAACAGATTGCTTCCGAGGCTTCTGTTGTATAGGCCGTGTTTCGGGGTATATCTGCAGATGGTGCTCGATCACCTACCTAGGGATCCCAGACATCTGTGAAGGTTGTCATGCAAACACGGCAACATTTGCCCAGAGGAAAGTGATGAGTGTGAGTTCCTATTAGTTAGTCAGACGTCTCAATATACGTGTGGTTTGTGTGCCATCAGAACCGATTTGGACGACTTTGACGGGAATGTGGAGTCGCCGCTTTGTTGAACATGAGGTGCAGAGGTTGAACCACGGTGATGCAATCTCAGGGGTTGTTGAGTAGCTTGCTCCTTGATGGATTCCTCTTCTTGCGTTGTTGCAAGCGCATGAAGTTCTTCTGGTGTAGTAACCCCCATAGTGTGGTCCCCTCAGATCTGGAGAACGCCTGACGAAGTTGGCATCATCAACACGAGGTTGCCATAGTGGACCACGGCCATAAACCTATACAGGGCTGGCCTGCCTAGGATCACATTGAAGTGGAGATTGATGTGTGCCACATCAAACACCAACTTCTTGAACCTATAGTTGTCTAGAGTCCCAACAGTCACCGGTAGAGTAACTGACCCGAGAGGCGTGATGGCTCCCGAACCTACTCTAGAGAACGGGTGCAAGGGCCCGAGGTCCGAGAAGTTGAGTTGGAGATTCACAAAAGCTGTGAAGCTGAGGAGGTTGAGCGTCGCGCCTCCATCCACCAGGACATGGAAGAGCTGGACATTGTTGATAGTCGAGGAGACCATCAAGAGCAATTGTCCAACTCCTGCCATGTTTTTTGGACAATCTGAAGCATAGAAAGTAATGGAAGTATCCATCCATTTCCCATGTGGTTTTGCCTTGGCGGTAGGAGCAGCGGCAGCCATATCTCAATGCAAAGTGTTGAGAATTTGCCAGCATGTGATATCCCAAGACGCTCGATACATCATATGGAGAGTCTTCCAACACTCATTGTTGGAAACGTCAGAGTTGTCGTCGACGGTATTGTGGACTACCTTTAACGCCTTCTTGGTGTCTTGGAAACCTAGCTCTTGATTAGACAGAGCATTGTCGACTTTTTTGCTTCCCTTGCTGCTGGCAGAAAGGGGTCTCGTCTTGACGCTTGCTGTCGTGTTCAGCAAGCCTCTTGACCTCATGATAGTCTTAAAGATTATGGCTTGTTGATTTGTGACTCCAACAGCACAACCTTTCATTGTTGCTGTCTTCGGATGATGGTTGGGGTCGCTTGTCGGGGCATGGCCCCCAACCACTAGGTGCTGTAGCAGCAGTAGCGGTAGGTGTACCGGCAAGTAACTACATCTTTCCACTTTACTTTTTCTTCTTTTTACTAGTGCCGGAGGTAGTAGCTTCAGCTTTGGAGGTAGATTACTTGGCCTCCACAACTGGTTTGGAGTGCATCTCAGGGACCTCCGCAGCTCTAGCGCACTTGTCAGCCAATCTGAAGAGCTCAGTGACGTTGCTGACCTTCTTGGTTGCCACCTTCTCCAACATATTCTTTTCTCTAACCCCCTATCAAATGCGACAACAGAAGCGTTCGATATAGAAGGGATGGTGTTCTGTACCTAAGAGAATCGCTGGATGAAGGATCGCAACGACTCTCTGGACTTCTGTTGCACGATGAAGAGGTTTAGCTCAGTGCCAGGCTAGGTGTAGAAGCTCCCAAATTTGGAGGTGAACTGACGACAGAGTTCCCCCCCAACTATAGATGGAGTCGGGAGGTAAGCTCATAAACCAGGACTTTACAGTCCATATTTGAGCCATAGGGAAATAGTTGGCCATCACGGCCTCCTTGCCTCCAGCCGCGAGGATGGCGGTGAAGTAGATTTGAAGAAACTCAACATGTTTGACTGTCTTGTCATATTTCCCTAGCAAATGAGGTTGGAACTTGGGTGGCCATTCGACCATGCAAAGATGCATGGCAAGAGCTGAACAACTGTCTCCAACTCCTAGAGGAGAAGGGTTTTCTCGAGCAACACGCCTCTCGCGAGCACGCTCGATGTTGAAGCAGCCTTCCTGTCATATGTAGCAACGGTCGAGCTTCGACTTGAGGTCTTAAGTCGGGAGCCTCATTGCCATGTGAGTACGGCGAGCCCCAGAGGGTAGTGACATCACTTTCTAGGAGGGCTCACATCTCTTGAGCTGCGATGACGGAGGACCAAGTCTACCAGACAAGGTCATGTTTCGTGAAGGTGCCTGCCCTGCATGGGGCCTGGAGGAGCTCCCTCCGCAGGAGGACGTTGCAGTAGAGTCCGCGCTGCATTTAGCGTGTTCTCAGGGTTGTTCATTGATGTTGTGACCGACGCGGACTCACCATCTTGATATCTAGCGTTGGTTGCTAGAGCAGGTGGTGGTGGTTGTATGACTCCCGCTGGGACAACAAAGTTGGCTAGCTGCTACACATCGGAGGGATTTCCCTCAATGGGTTGCACAGTCGGTCCATTGGAAAAAGCAGCGACGGAGTTCACCATCTTGGGGATTTTGAAGTTGAGCCCCCTACCTGGCGCGCCAAATGTCAAAGTATGGACTAAGGAACTTCCCTCGGTCCTACCAAGAAGTAGTCCTTGGAAGTTCGTATTTGGATGGGGCGCTAATCCAGATCAAGAACAAGAGGTGAACATAGAGTCTTTTATGTTGTTCAAACCGCCTGAGCATAATACCCTACTCCACGGGGTGTGTGTTGATTGTATGAGTATAGCTTGATAGTGTATGAGCTTAGCTGAGATTGGCCTCCTCATATAGTCGTGTAGCACAACCCTTTTATATGCTAAGGACTGGCTATTACAGTATGTGCCTTGGCCCGACATGTGGCCCTGGCTGTAATAAATTGCCCTGTACACGATTTATGGTGTTAAGGGTGGTTAATAGCGTGATAATGTGTCTTAACAGCAGTGTTACCGATGGTGATAGTCCTCTGATTGTGCACCATTAATATAGCATTAATGACGCATTAACCAGGTCTTGTAACGGCCAATCGATAGCCCTTGAATGTCTGTGCTGTAGGAGATCCTGCTGTCTTCCCATTCCAGACTTAGGTCCGGAGGTGTAACACATGGCAGCTCTGGAGCTTCCCTCTGCGTGGAGGCAGGTCCTGAGCTACTACACACATGATAGCTCTAGAGCTTCCCTCTACGGGGAGGCAGGTCTTTAGCTACTAGACACGTGGAAGCACCAAAGCTTCCCTCCGCGGGGAGGAAGGTCCGGAGCTATCGGACACGTTAAAGCACCGGAGCCACCCTAAGGAGGGAAGCAGGCCCAACACTGTGGAACACGTGTTGCCTCTGGAATTCCATGATTCTGGATGGTGGAAGCCGACGTGTCTTCTTCTAGTACGAAAGGATACCTGGTATACAAGGTATCAACAATATTCATTTGCTAAATTTTTTGGTGTGTTTTGGTGTTTAAGTCTAATATTATCTTGCTATGGTTTGCAACATGATTATGTGATGTGCTCATGTAAGGTGTTTTGGTTTTAGGACTAACGTGAGTCAAGTCGCAGACCTGTTCCTAAAAGATTTGGTTGTTTTTTCATGTGCACCGTGTGTTGCTTAAGGTAAAGAAATGGCTTGTAATGGAATCCATCGAACTAGTCTTAGGGAGAAGTTGAAGTTCAACAACTGAGTTTGGGATGAATTGTGGTTGAGCTGATCCGGAGGTCACACAACATGTTTGGGTCAAGAACAATTCATATAAAGGTATTGCGAACATTATTGGAAGGTGTTTGCACTTATGCAAGGGGTGCATTGACGTGGATACATTGTTCCAAGGCATGGTGAAGATAAGTGGACATGAAGATGTGGCCGGAAAGGTCGGACCGGCTGGATTATGTCTCAGGCTGCGGTTGAGGAGGTTATAGTTTGTTTATGGAAAGTTTCGAGTTTATTTTGGTTTGATTACGTGTGGATCACAATGTTGAGTTGTTTTAGAATGTTTGGTATGTTACTAAGGTGTTTGAAAGTCTTAAGATTGCTTCTATCTGTATATGGAAGACTCTTGAGCAGTTATGGAATGTTTCGGTTGAAATTTAGTAGAACTAGGAGTTTGTTTTGGGTTGACCTTAGGGTTGGTTATATAACAAAGTGAGGCCAGAACTAATGGTGCACGACTTTCAGGCTGTTTCTCCTGTGTTTTGATTGATAAAATTGGTAGTTCAGAAGAGCATTTGTGTCTTGTTCGTCTGACTTGTTTTCGTCATGTCTTTCTCATCGAGTTTCTGTTCTACCCGACCTTTCGTGGTGTTTTGATCGTAACTTGCTTTATAATCCTCCAATTGACATGATTATTTTTGCTTTGGATTCAAAACTCAATTGTCTATCATCTGTCATAATTTCACGGTCATTGGTTTAGCGGGTTTGGGTTACACTAGTTTCTTTGCAGCATAGCAGATCTATTTGCTCTCTGTTAGAACAGATTGACCTTTGCCCAGGGTTTCGATCATAACATGAGTTTTACTCAATGTTTTCTTGTGATACTTGTTGGTGTGTCTTCATGAATTGATTCTCTATGATCTACACTGATTTGTCACATTCGAACATGTTGTTAATACCCGCGCACACGGTTATCTATCATTTTGATTTTCTGCTGAGGGGTTTTCTTTGCTTCCGCTGAAAAAGATTTAATCTACCATTCCCCCGTGGTAGCTTTTCATGTGCTCCTCGATCCTACAGTTGGTATAAGAGCCACAATGCTCTAATTTTTTTGATTTGCACGTGTTTTGACTAACCATCATGGTGAAATACTCCAAAAACCTTGTGTGTTCAATTGCATTGATTTTCATGTTTGGAAGGCATGTATGGAGGCTAACATATAGGTGAAAGTCTTTGTCATATGGGAAAAGGTGTACAAGCCCTTCGACATGTCACCAAATAATCAAGTCACGACTGCGAACATGCGAGACGTCGATAACAATAACAAGGCACGAAACTTCATCATACATCGATTGACTCAAAGCTAATTCGATCGTGTTGCACATCTCCAATCTTGTAGGATCGAAGAGCACGTGAAAAGCTACCAGAGGGGGTGAATGGTAGATTAAATATTTTTCAGCGGAAGCTACGAAAAACCCCTTGGTAGAAAATCAATCTGTAAAAAAATCGTGTCTGCAACTAATCTAAATGTTATCAATAGTGACAAAACAAGTACAGAATGTGGAGAATCGAGTAACGAAGACACGACAATAAGAATCATGAAAAAACATTGAGAGAAACTCAAGTTACGATCGAAAGATTGAACGAAGGTCAATCTTTTCTACCTGAGAAAAAATAGATCTGCAACACTGCAAAGAAAATTGCGTAGCTCAGAAACGACAAATCCAATGACCTGGAAATTTTCACGGATGATAAATAATCAAGTTGTGAAGACAAACCAAAAAGAAGCATGTCAATTGGATCTGCAAAACTCGAGTTATGATAAAACCACCAAAGCAAGGTAGTGTTGTGCAAAGACTCTTATGACAAAATCACAAGTCGAACCTAGACAAAGTAAGTCAGACCTTACATTGGACCTTGCCGGAGCTACCCAAAACAAGTCAGCCCTATTGTTGGACCTTGCTGGAGCTCGGACCTGGAGTCGGACCTTGATAATATGGGTGTTTTGACAAAATTCAAAACTTTTGCCGTCATAGACAATTTATTCAGCACACATAGGTCTCATAGATTTGCATATGACGGGTGGAAAGCACTATGTGACTTCCATGAAGGCTCCAACACGATCAAGGAGGTAAGGCAAGATATGTTTAATAAAGAATATATGCGCTTGGAGATGCAACCCGGTGAGTCTATCAATGACCTTTTTGCTTGATTTAATAAAATTTTAAACAACTTGCATAGCGTCAATGTTGATTTTTCAGATGCTGAAAATGCTAGGAAATTGTTAAGTACATTAGACATATCAATTTGGGGAATGAAATTTACATATATACATGAATCTATTTTCATGAGTACACCTGCTTTCTATGTTTTATATTCTAAATTGAAAACTCATGAACTTGATATAATATCACGTAAAAATCCTAACAGGTCTCCTGCATTCGTTTCACAACATGACATGCCTAGTTCTAGTCAATCTTCATATTGTGGTACACATTCTTTTCTTTCCTCTCTAACCCTTGAATAGGTTGAAGAGTTCCCAGAGGAGAAGCTAGCACTTCTCTCTACTGAGATCTCAAAAGCATTGCCAAATGTGAGAACTAGAAGGAGAGGAAGTGGTGGACCTCAATAGTGCTTCAAATGCGGTGATTTTGGACATTTTGGTACAAATTGCCCTAACCTTTCAGATTATACTCCTTTGATTAGAAGCAACAAAGTCCAAGTCATCCTCTGAAACAACAACAAGAAGAAGAAGGGTTTTTTTACAGATCACAAATTGGTAAATAGTTTTGTCTCCGCACTTCAAGAACTTATCTCGAGCAATGTGGACATTGCAAGTGATGAAGATGAAGAAAATTTGGCAAATACGTGTTTCATGGCGAGCAACTCAAGATCAAGTATGGAGGAAGCAGAACACAACAGCAACGATGAAGAGTTATGTTCCACTTGCTAAGAAATGTGTGATGCTATTTCACGTGCCACTGTTATACTTAAGAAAAAGGAAAAAAAAATATAGGGACAATGCTGTTAAAATTGAATCACTAAAATCTAAAGTTTGTCGTCTAAAACTCTTGATTCCTAATGATGATTCTTGTTCCTCATGTGAATTAATATATGAACATTTGTCCACATCAAGAAGTGCGCACACCTCCACTCTTGATAAACTTGAGCTTAAAATTGAAAAGGAACAGAAAGCTTATTGCACTTAATGATACGAACATAAGAGATGCTAGCTATTCTACAATTGATTTGCATTGTTCAAGCTGTGATGAGCTTGACAAAAAAACAACAAGATGCTTTGAATAAAATTTCTATTTTGAACAATGCTTTGCGTTCTCATGAAGTTACATATTGGTCTAATTGCAAACTAAGAAGAAAAACATCATGTGAAAACTGACTAGACTTGTCTAATAAACTTGATGACATGCATAGGACACTAGAGCGGTTTTTAATGCAGATAAGAACCTAAACTTCCTGGTGAACTCTTCCAAGTCGTGCAATGATATAACTAGTTTATATTTTGATTCTTATGCTCATTCTATGCCACATCCACATAAGGTCATTATGTCACTAGGAGATGGTTTGATTCAAACAGTTCCTAAAAAAAAAGAAGTGGTTTTCAAATCTGCACGAGTGTTATCTCATTCGGTTTCTAATAAACATGTTGCTTGCTCATCTAGACATGAACACAAAGTTAAATTTCAATGTACCTACAATGGTATAGATATTCATGTAATATAATTTTGTTATAGACTATCTAAACAACAAAAAAAGGAAAGAATGGTAGCTAGATTTCATAACAATCATGCAAAACTTGTTACACGTGCTGAATTGAGTGTTAGGAACATGCAACCTGTTGTAGTGAGTCATAAAAATGCAAAATTTTGTCCCGAACCTACTGTTATTAATGCTACACTTCTGACACCTCATAGGTCAGCAGTTGGGTACAAAAACTCACAAACATTGGCACATAAACATGTTGTTCCATCTCAGCTTTCGCGTGTCATTCCTGTTGGACGTCATGTGACTCAGTACTGGATTCCTAAATTCCTTTTGACTAACCCCAGTATTGAGTCATCAACGTATTGTGCTTCTATGTAGGTTACACGTTTGATAAAGGAGAACATTTGGATTATGGATTCAAGTTGCTCACGCCTCATGACCGGTAACAAAGAATGATTGTCCTCCCTCTCTTTTTTGTCACGTGTAGAAAATATTACTTTTGGCGATAATTCTTCAACTCCTATAATTGCTAATGGTTCGGTTAGAGTAAATAAACACTACACTTTGAAAGATGTGGCACATGTTAAAAATCTGAAATACAACATGCTCTCAGTTTCACAATTGCTAGATGAAAATCTAGAAGTTATCTTCACGAAATATTGTTGCAAAGTTGTAGTTTCAAAAGGTGAGCTTTTGTTTAAAATGTATAGGTTTAGAAGAGTTTTTAAAGCTGATTTTGATATGTCAACTTCTAAGCATATGTATCTAGTTGCTAATGATTCAGAGGACATATATTTTTTGGCATCATATACTTGGTCACGTAGGCTTTGAACAACTCACACATGTTATTGGTCTTAAGGAGACAACGATATTGTGTGCCCATGTAGACATTCTAAGATGGTTGCAGGTTCACATCCTCCTCCCACAATGACCATGATAACTGAACTGGGACAACTTTTGCATATTGGCATCGTAGGTCCTTCACGTGTTCAATCCATTGGAGGTAAATGGTATGTGCTTGTGATTGTTGATGATTATTCTAGATACTCTTGGGTTTACTTTATTGCATCTAAGAATGAAGCTTTTAGTCACTTTACAACTTTATTTCTTAGATTATCAATAGATCACCCAAGATCTTTAAAATCAACTAGAAGTGATAACGGAACCAAATTTAAAAATCAATCGTTTGACCACTTTTTTCCTGAAAAGGAATAAATCATCAATTTTCATTACAACATGTATCTCAACAAAATGGTGTTGTAGAGAGAAAGAAAGGAACCTTAGATGTGAAGGCTAGGACTATGGTTGATGAATATCAAACTCCTAGAATATTTTGGCCAAATGTAATTGCAACAACTTGTTATGTTTCCAACTGTGTTTTCTTGAGAGCTAAGCTAAGAAAAACACCACATGAGCTTCGGTTTGAACATAAGCCTAGTGTTATATTTTAGAGTCTTTGGTTGTAAATGATTTGTTGAAAAACATGGTAATCTTGATAAATTTGAAGCTAGATCTGTTGATGGCATGTTTCTTAGACATCCATCTCATACTAGAGGCTACCATGTGCTTTTACTTAACACTAACAAAATTGTGTAGACTTGTAAGGTTTCTTTTGATGAAGATGGC
Organism: Tuctoria greenei; assembly: GCA_036927565.1. Taxonomy (NCBI): domain Eukaryota; kingdom Viridiplantae; phylum Streptophyta; class Magnoliopsida; order Poales; family Poaceae; genus Tuctoria; species Tuctoria greenei. The sequence continues at coordinate 177,739,300 of JAYESD010000003.1, read as the reverse complement.
CCATGTACTAGATCTACTATTACAGGTCAAGATGCATATCCATAGGGGGAGAGTATTTTTATTGAAGATGAAGAAGGTGTGGAGCTGCTGCCCGAAATTACTGAAGTAAACAATAACGCTCAAACTCTTCATCTCGCACCAATGACCACTACTGCTGGTCTAGATCTTCCTCGAGCCATAAGTTTTTTCTATTTGTGATGAACATGAAGAAGGAACTTGTCAAGTGTCTACTCCCCTCCGTGTCGTGAAAGTCACCCTCTGCAACAAATCATTGGAAGCTTGCACGAACGAGTCACACGGTCCAAGTTTTGCGATCCAAACTCTCATGCTCATTCTTTTCTTGTTGATTCTTTTGAACCCAAAGATATATCACACTGTAACACCCTAAATTTTCGCATCATGCATTGCCTACATAATCATGCATTAAACATTAGTAGGATAAAAGAAAAATAATAAAACCTAAAAGATGGAGCATATATATACAAATGTATGTAGCAAAAGAAGAAATAGAAAATAATAATTATATCCTAAAACCTATAATAGGGAATAAGTATAAAAATAATAATAATAATATATAAAAAGAAATATATAAATAAAATATATAATAATAAATATATATAATAAATGTATAAAAGATATAAATAAATAATATATATATAATAAGAATTATATATAAAAAGTAAATGAATAAAGTAAATAAGATAAATAAATAATGTAAAAATAATAATAAATAAATAAATAAAGAAAAAAACAGTAATATTTTTCAAAAAAAAGAAAAAAAAAAGAAAAAAAAAGAAAGAAAAAAAAATGGGCAACCCGGCGGCCAGGACAGCGGCCCAGCCAGCCGAGCCACCCCGCGCCCCACGCCCGAGGCGCTGGCCCCGCCGCCACGCACCCCGCCCCGGCCGTCCGCGCGCCAGCCCGCGACGCCATCCTGCAGCCGGGCCCCGCCCCGACCGAATCCCGCCTCGGCTCCCGCTCCCGCCCCCGAGCGTGCCGCCCCGAACCGCGCGCCCGGCCGACGCGCGTAGCACGCTTGCCCGCGCCGTAACCGCCCGGGCCCCACCGCCGCCTGGCTCGCGCCGAACGCCCCGCTCGCCCGCGCCCCGATGCTGCCTGACCGCGCCTGCGCGCTGGGTCCCGCACGCCCGATGCCCAGCGCCGTGTCCAGCCCCAACACGCGCGCCGAATCCCGCCCCCACCCCCCCCCCCCCCCCCCCCCCCCGCGATTTTCCCGCGAGCGCCTGGTCTCCCGCGCCGTAACCGCCTCCGATTCTACCGATGCCGTACCCTAGCCACGCCCCTATAAAAAGGACCGAAGCCTAGACTTTTTTCACACGATCCAACAGCCGCCAGCAGGGAAGAAAAGCCGCCGGAACCAAGGTCCAGAAGGCTGCGCCCAGGGAAGAAAAAAAGAGAAAAAGAAGAGGGAGAAAAAGAGGAGGGCACCACCGTTCGCCGGAGATCGTCGCCGACATCGCGCCGCCGTCGTCGTGCCGCCGAAGGACTGCTGCACCATCTACTTCATCTACGCGTCGCATTTGTTCCGCGACCGTCAAGCCGTCAGATCTACGGTAGGACATGTTCCCGATGTGAATTTTTTGCGATCATATTGAATCTAATAGGCGTAAATTGATTTTAGTTGCACCATAAATTTTATTTTAGCAGCATTAATCCACCCTAAAACCCCCGTAAACTCATATGAACACGTATGAACTAGTCGCATCTAATTAATAAACGACCGTAGTAAATTAATTATTGAACTGTGCATGCATGCATGTCATTGCATGTTGATTATTTTGTGTGCATTATGTTGAATTGTATATGTTTTCTTGTATGTATGATCACGCGTAGAGGAACGTGCTCAAGAGGCCGCATACGAGGATTTCCAAAACCAAGACTTCGAAGCGCTTGAACAACCCCATCCGCCAGAGCAAGGCAAGTGTCCTTGAAGCATATTGATCCTATTTTAAATTAAATGTTTTGTTTGCGAACTTGCATGCTTGTGTCAAATTGATGGGAATCCTATGGTAGGAAGTTTACTAGTTTTGTTTGACCACCCTTGTCACCTGAAATTATGGTAGAGAGTCGGGAAGGGTTTTTACCTTTTTGCTTCACTTAATTAATTGGGATGGCAAACGACACTACACAATTAATTATGCATCAATGATATTATGGTTAATGTGAACTGGTCAATACGATGGGTGATCTAAGCATGCATGGTTTTGTGGATGGGTTGGATGTCATGGTGGTTTGCTTGCCTTAGATCTAAGGACCGATTCATGCGAGAATATGCCAGGTCAACAGTGTCACCACAAGGCCAAGTATGGGTGCGGCGTAGCTGAATAATTAGGAGCGCTGCTAGTATTGTATGGACCATTGGATGGCGCGGGGAATGGGAGTCGAGGAGGACTGCCCTGGGATCCGCATGGCACACGAGGGGGCCCGTGGGTAGGAGAATGGAGATTCAAGCCTGCCGGTGAAACCTTAGTGGGCCCGTACATACTAGTAGTCCCTCTTGAAAGGCTATTTTGTGATCTCTTGGCCACACACCTACGGAAGTGTGAGATGGCACAATGGAGGTTCCTTAGTCATCAAAGGGTGACGAAATCACAAACATGTGGGTAAAGTGGTACAACCTCTGCAGAGTGTTTAAAACTATCATGATAGTCGTGCTCCCGGTTATGAGCGCCTGGATGACCTACATGATTAGAGTTGGAAATTGGGATTTGGGATGGCTATGGATGGTTATGGTTTGGTAATGGTTATGGTTGGTTTATGGATTATGGTCATGGTTATGAAATTGTGTTATGGTAATTGGGCATGGATAATGGTAATGTTGGCAATAATTGGATATGGTTATATTTTGTTAATATGATGGGATTTGTTTCACATAGACATAGTATAATGCTTTTCAAATGTTTTACTGTACTTTTCAGCACTTAGCCATTATTACATTCGTCGTTTGAATAAGCCACATGTCATACTTTCCACACTTGCTGAGTACGACATGTACTCACCCTTGCAATCCCCCCCAACAGCTACTAGAGACAATTGGGAGTACCCTGAGGATCACGTGGAGTACTAGGTTGCGTACCGCCGTCAATTGCCTGTGGATTGGAGTCATGCTGTTTAGTTTATTTTCCGCTGCAATTATTTAGTGTTTTACATTCGTGAACTATTGGATTATTGTAATAAAGTACTTATTTATTAGTTAAGACGTGGCTAAATTCTGTTTATCATTTGTGAATCACTCGTGTATGTGTGTTGAACATCCTGGGCACACATATGCGTTACGCTTGGTTCATATTCGGAACCGGGTGTCACAAATTGGTATCAGAGCCGCGTTGACCGTAGGACGCAAGCCTAGGTAGAATGGACACTCTAGAGCACTTAGGAACACTCTTCTAATCTGCTATTTTCGAAAATTTTTGCTGCTGTTTTGTTTCCCTTATTTTCAGCCGCAAAAAGTACTGATCACTGCTGCGTTTTTGATAAAAATTTTCGGAAGTGAGCAATATTGAGTGTTGCTGTTTTGCTGCGTAAATTTTCGCGGAAAGAGTGTTTTTTGCCGCTGTTATGTGTGGGTAAAATTATTGTGTTGGTTGCTGTATTTTTTTTTCTCTTTATTTTTCGTTCTTTTGGAACCGCTGCACCGCTCTTTTTCCGCCGTTTTAGCTTCTGAAATTTTCAGATTTTACAACCCCCCGTAAGTCGACCGGTGGACTTGTGCCCCCACGTAGGTTGGCCAGTCGCTCTCCGGCCGTCGACCCCCGTCACCCCGTGGTGATCCGTTCTGACGGCAGAGCCGCAGGACAACTGCGACACCGTCTCCGTGCCCTACTCCGTGAGGCTGGCTACTGTCGCCACAACCTCTCGCTCTCCTACCACACCACTGGAGTGCAGCGCCCCGGCAGGAAGGAGTGGAGCTGCAAGATCTATATCTACTACGGTGACGAGTTGGTGAAGACCCACAGCAGCCCCGCTTGGAGGAGCTCCCGCCGATCTGCGGAGCAGGATGCTAGCTGGGAAGCAGCCACTTTTTGGAGCCACGCCCGCCGTTTCCGTCTGGAGGACACGGTGCACGCCTTCGTCCCGCAGCGTCCCAGTGGCACTGCGCGCTTCGTCTCCAGGCACGTGGAGGGACCCCTGGACCTCCCGCAGTCTCGTCAGACTGTCGGCGACGTGACCCAGCTCAGTGCCCGACTTCAGAGGGCGCAGCAGGAGATCCAGGATGGACGTGACCTCGCCGAGCGCCACGAGGCGATAATCAGGAGGTATCGTCGGATCACCGACGAGGACCCGGACGACTACGCGTCCGATACCCCGATGTGGACCCCAGACTCTCCAGACCGTTGCAACGGTCAGCGTGAGTCATCCTCTGAGGAGTCCTCTGACGAGGAGCCTTCCAGTGTGGCGTCTACCGCACCACTGCCGCCTGCTGCCTCACCACCCCAGGACCCACAGGACCCCGAGGACCCCGACGACGACAACGACGACGAGGACCCGGATGAGTTCCCGCTCGACGACGAGTAGTCCTCCACCTATGCCATGACTCAAGGATAGGCACACCCCCATTAGTAAATAAGAGCGATGTAGATATACTTGTGTGACCTTGAGTTGTGTTACTTCTTTTAGGATCTTTGTAAATTCTGTTTGGTGCTTGTTTGAGTGCTTGTGTGCTTAGTAGAGAGTTGTGGAATGCTTCGGCAATTGTCCACATCCTCATAATATAGGTCTATATTAATAAAGGATTATTTAGTGTCACATACCTTGATGCATATAGTTGGGACGTTTCTTTCCAAATTCTAAATCCTCCTGTCCCCACCTTTCTTTCGCCAACAGATGGTGAGAACTCGTAACCAGAGGGATGCCAACGGTGAGGAGGAGCGCAATGAAGTACCTCAGAACAGCCAGGGACATGCTCATGGAGCCATCAATATTGAACAACTGTTAGCTATGCAGAACCAGCTCATGCAGACCATGATACAGACCATGGGACAGCTGCAAGCTGGCAACAACAATCAGCCCCACCTGCCTCCACCGCCACCCCCGCCACATCACAACCGTTTGGGAGAGTTCATGAGGACTATACCACCCACCTTTGCACAAGCCACATACCCAATGGAAGCTGATGATTGGCTGAAGTCCATTGAGAAGAAACTTGCTATTGTCAGTGCACTGATAGGGAGAAGGTTCTCTTTGCATCACATCAACTAGTTGGAGCAGCCGCTGACTGGTGGGAAGCTCTTTGCAACGCTCATGATAATCAGGAGACAATCACTTGGGCTGAGTTTAAACAGAGTTTCCGTTCCCACTATGTACCTGAAGGAGTTATGATACTGAGAAGACAAGACTTTGAAAATCTCAGGCAAGGAAGGATGAGCGTGAGTGAGTATCTCAACAAATTCACTCAATTATCAAGATATGCTCCAGAAGACATCAAAACTGATAGTAGGAAGCAGTATTTGTTTATGAGAGGTCTCAACAATGAAATTCAAGTCCAGTTGCTCAATACTGATTATCCAAACTTCCAAAAAGCTGGTTGACAAGGCTATTGTGGTCGAGAACAAGATTCGTGAGATGGAGCAGGACAACAAGAGGAAGATGTCACATCATGGACCGCAACAAGGAAGCAATGTTCGCCCCCGCTATGCACCACCTACTGCACCACAATACAACCCCTCTGCTCCTGCGTACCGTGCTGCTTATCCACCCCGCCCAAATCAGCCACCGCAGCAACGCCCTGCCATGCAAGCGCCTCGCAATCCTGTGCCACCTGCGCCACATCCTAACATGGCGGCAAATGCTCAAAACCAGTTGCGCCCAAACTTCCCCAATGCTATGGGTGGAAAGACATGCTATGCGTGTGGGGAACCCGGACACTTTGCAAGTCAATGCCCCAAGAGAAACAATGGACCTATGAACAATGCACCAAGGCCAAACCACCCGCGACCAAATGGAGGAGCACCACAAGGCAACCGTGGACAGCAGAATTTTGCTCGTGGCAATGTGAATCATGTCTCTACTGAGGAAGCCCAGCAAGCTGATGACGTCGTGATTGGTATGTTTCTCGCCAACTCCAACCCCGCGACTGTTTTATTTGATTCAGGAGCATCTCATTCATTCATCTCGTCAAAGTATGTTGCCAAGTACAATTTGCCTATATCTCATATGAAGCAAACTATGCTAGTAAGTTCTCCTGGCGGAGAGATGAGGACAAATATAGTATGTCCGAAAGTAAGCATTAAAATAAGGGGGGTAGGCTTTCTCGCAAACCTCATAGTATTGGACTCCCAAGGAATAGACATAATACTTGGAATGGACTGGTTGAGCAAGTATAATGGAGTCATTCAATGCGCCGAGAGGATTGTGCAGTTGACAAGTGAACATGGTACACGCATTGAAGTTGAAGCAGCCCAACCTGCAAGAGGGAAAGCGATGCTGAATCACGTGGAAGAAGTGACATTGGAAAGCATCCCGATCGTTCGCGAGTACCCGGACGTGTTTCCAGATGAGTTGCCAGGTATGCCACCTGATCGTGACATAGAATTCGCCATTGAGTTGATACCCGGAACTGCACCTATAGCTAAGAGGCCGTATAGGATGCCTCCTAATGAATTAGCAGAGCTCAAGAAGCAAATTCAAGAGCAGCTAGAGAAGGGTTTTATACGCCCAAGCTCGTCCCCGTGGGGAGCCCCAGTGCTCTTCGTAGATAAGAAGGATGGAACCCAGAGGATGTGTGTGGACTATAGGTCTCTCAACGAAGTGACAATTAAGAGCAAGTACTCACTGCCCCGTATAGAGGATTTGTTCAACCAAATGAAGGGTTCCTGTATCTTCTCCAAGATCGACCTGCGGTCAGGATACTTCCAAATGAAGATTAGACCATCGGATATACCCAAGACAGCATTTCGGACACGATATGGATCTTATGAGTACACCGTCATGTCATTTGGATTGACAAACGCGCCTGCGTACTTTATGTATCTCATGAATAAGGTCTTCATGGAATATCTGGATAAGTTCGTTGTAGTGTTCATCGATGATATTATGATCTACTCGAAGGATGAGAAGGAACATGAGGAACACTTGAGGCTTACGCTGCAGAAATTGAGGGAGCATCAATTGTATGCCAAGTTCAGTAAATGTCCATTTTGGTTACGGGATGTTTCTTTCTTAGGCCATATTATCTCTGGAGGAGTATCAGTTGACCCAGGGAAGGTGAGAGATGTGCTTAAGTGGGAACCGCCACAGAATGTTAAGGAAATTCGGAGTTTCCTTGGAATGGTTGGATATTACCGCCGATTCATTAAGGATTTTTCCAAAATAGCCAAGCCTATGACCGATTTACTCATGAAAGGGAAGGCATTCCGATGGACTCAAGCTTGTCAGGATAGCTTTGAGGAGTTAAAGAAAAGGTTGACAACCGCCCCGGTGTTAGTATTACCGAACGTGAGCAAGAGTTTTGATATATACTGTGATGCATCAAGACAAGGATTAGTATGTGTGCTCATGCAAGAAGGCCAAGTGGTAGCTTATGCATCGAGGCAACTAAAGAAACATGAGTTGAATTATCCTACGCACGACCTTGAACTCGTAGCCATGGTACACGCCTTGAAGATATGGAGACACTATGTTTTTGGTCACCGATGTGAGATTTCTACAGACCACAAGAGTCTCAAGTACATATTTACACAAACGGATCTGAATCTGAGGCAACGCCGATGGTTGGAGCTCATCAATGATTATGACGTGGGAATCAACTATCACCCAGGGAAGGCCAACGTAGTGGCCGATGCCTTGAGCCGAAAAGGAGTAAGTCATCAACTCACAGTTCAAGAACTGCCATTCGAGTTATGTAAGGAGTTTGAACGGTTGAATCTTGGATTCATAAATGAGATGGGAACGATGGAAGTCAACCCAACATTAGAGCAGGAAATACGGGAAGGACAGACAAAGGACAAGGAAATACAGGAAATCAAGGAAAGGACCCAAGAAGGGAAGGAATTCAGATTTGATGAGGACGAACAAGGTACCTTATGGCTTGGAAAGAGGATTGTGGTACCTAATGTCAGGCATATTCGTGAAACAATATTGAAGGAGGCACATGACTCGCCTTACTCAATTCATCCTGGCTGTACGAAGATGTACAAGGACTTAAAGACATGCTACTGGTGGGCCAGCATGAAAAAGGACATAGCCGAATATGTTGCACTTTGTGATGTGTGCCAACGAGTTAAAGCTGAACATCAAAGGTCAGCTGGATTATTGCAGCCATTAAAGATTCCAGAGTGGAAGTGGGAAGAGATTGGTATGGACTTTACAGTTGGATTACCGCGAACTCAGTCTGGCTATGATTCAATATGGGTTATTGTGGATCGATTGACAAAATCAGCTCATTTCATCCCCGTCAAGACCACATATACCACCGCGAAGCTAGCAGAATTGTATATGGAGCACATTGTGTGTCGACACGGAGTACCGAAGAAGATAGTCTCGGATAGAGGTTCTCAGTTTACCTCCAGATTTTGGCAAAAATTGCATGAAGCTTTGGGAACGAGGTTGAATTTTAGTTCAGCATATCATCCTCAGACGGATGGACAAACCGAGAGGACCAACCAAATTTTGGAAGACATGTTAAGAGCATGTGCTTTAAAGCATAGGAAAAGTTGGGACAAAAGTTTACCGTATGCTGAATTCTCGTACAACAATAGTTACCAAGCAAGTTTGAAAATGTCACCCTATGAAGCATTATACGGAAGGAAATGTAGGACTCCCTTGTTTTGGAATGAAACCGGAGAGAATCAAGTGTTTGGTCCCGACGTGTTACAAGAAGCTGAAAGGCAAGTCCAAATAATACGGGAAAACTTAAAGGCTGCCCAGTCTCGACAGAAAGGTTATGCTGATAATAGGCGAAGGAGTTTGACTTTTGAAGTTGGAGATTTTGTATACCTCAAAGTGTCACCTATCAGAGGTCAGCGAAGGTTTAACGTCAAAGGAAAACTGGCACCACGTTACATCGGACCATTCAAGATTTTGGACAAGCGAGGAGAGGTAGCATATCGACTTGAGCTACCGACATATCTCTCCGATGTACACGACGTGTTTCACGTCTATCAACTCAAGAAGTGTCTCAGGGTACCGGAAGAACAAGTGCCGATGGACGAGTTAGAACTTCAGGAGGATTTGTAACACCCTAAATTTTCGCATCATGCATTGCCTACATAATCATGCATTAAACATTAGTAGGATACAAGAAAAATAATAAAACCTAAAAGATGGAGCATATATATACAAATGTATGTAGCAAAAGAAGAAATAGAAAATAATAATTATATCCTAAAACCTGTAATAGGGAATAAGTATAAAAATAATAATAATATATAAAAAGAAATATATAAATAAAATATATAATAATAAATATATATATAATAAATGTATAAAAGATATAAATAAATAATATATATATAATAAGAAATATATATAAAAAGTAAATGAATAAAGTAAATAAGATAAATAAATATGTAAAAATAATAATAATAAATAAATAAAGAAAAAACAGTAATATGTTTCGAAAAAAAAGAAAAAAAGAAAAAAAAAAAAGAAAGAAAAAAAAATTGGCAACCCGGCGGCCAGGCCAGCAGCCCAGCCAGCCGAGCCACCCCGCGCCCCACGCCCGAGGCGCTGGCCCCGCCGCCACGCACCCCGCCCCGGCCGTCCGCGCGCCAGCGCGCGACGCCATCCCGCAGCTGGGCCCCGCCCTGACCGAATCCCGCCTCGGCTCCCGCTCCCGCCCCCGAGCGTGCCGCCCCGAACCGCGCGCCCGGCCGACGCGCGTAGCACGCCCGCCCGCGCCGTAACCGCCCGGGCCCCACCGCCGCCTGGCTCGCGCCGACCGAGCCGCTCGGCCGAACGCCCCGCTCGCCCGCGCCCCGATGCTGCCTGACCGCGCCTGCGCGCTGGGTCCCGCACGCCCGATGCCCAGCGCCGTGTCCAGCCCCAACACGCGCGCTGAATCCCGCCCCCCCCCCCCCCCCCCCGAGATTTCCCCGCGAGCGCCTGGTCTCCTGCGCCGTAACCGCCTCCGATTCTACCGATGTCATACCCTAGCCACGCCCCTATAAAAAGGACCGAAGCCTAGACTTTTTTTCCCACGATCCAACAGCCGCCAGCAGGGAAGAAAAGCCGCCGGAACCAAGGTCCAGAAGGCTGCGCCCAGGGAAGAAAAAAAGAGAAAAAGAAGAGGGAGAAAAAGAGGAGGGCACCACCGTTCGCCGGAGATCGTCGCCGACATCGCGCCGCCGTCGTCGTGCCGCCGAAGGACTGCTGCACCATCTACTTCATCTACGCGTCGCATTTGTTCCGCGACCGTCAAGCCGTCAGATCTACGGTAGGACATGTTCCCGATGTGAATTTTTTGCGATCATATTGAATCTAATAGGCGTAAATTGATTTTAGTTGCACCATAAATTTTATTTCAGCAGCATTAATCCACCCTAAAACCCCCGTAAACTCATATGAACACGTATGAACTAGTCGCATCTAATTAATAAATGACCGTAGTAAATTAATTATTAAACTGTGCATGCATGCATGTCATTGCATGTTGATTATTTTGTGTGCATTATGTTGAATTGTATATGTTTTCTTGTATGTATGATCACGCGTAGAGGAACGTGCTCAAGAGGCCGCATACGAGGATTTCCAAAACCAAGACTTCGAAGCGCTTGAACAACCCCATCCGCCGGAGCAAGGCAAGTGTCCTTGAAGCATATTGATCCTATTTTAAATTAAATGTTTTGTTTGCGAACTTGCATGCTTGTGTCAAATTGATGGGAATCCTATGGTAGGAAGTTTACTAGTTTTGTTTGACCACCCTTGTCACCTGAAATTATGGTAGAGAGTCGGGAAGGGTTTTTACCTTTTTGCTTCGCTTAATTAATTGGGATGGCAAACAACACTACACAATTAATTATGCATCAATGATATTATGGTTAATGTGAACTGGTCAATACGATGGGTGATATAAGCAAGCATGGTTTTGTGGATGGGTTGGATGTCATGGTGGTTTGCTTGCCTTAGATCTAAGGACCGGTTCATGCGAGAATATGCCAGGTCAACAGTGCCACCACAAGGCCAAGTATGGGTGCGGCGTAGCTGAATAATTAGGAGCGCTGCTAGTATTGTATGGACCATTGGATGGCACGGGGAATGGGAGTCGAGGAGGACTGCCCTGGGATCCGCATGGCACACGAGGGGGCCTGTGGGTAGGAGAATGGAGATTCAAGCCTGCCGGTGAAACCTTAGTGGGCCCATACATACTAGTAGTCCCTCTTGAAAGGCTATTTTGTGATCTCTTGGCCACACACCTACGGAAGTGTGAGATGGCACAATGGAGGTTCCTTAGTCATCAAAGGGTGACGAAATCACAAACATGTGGGTAAAGTGGTACAACCTCTGCAGAGTGTTTAAAACTATCATGATAGCCGTGCTCCCGGTTATGAGCGCCTGGATGACCTACATGATTAGAGTTGGAAATTGGGATTTGGGATGGCTATGGATGGTTATGGTTTGTTAATGGTCATGGTTGGTTTATGGATTATGGTCATGGTTATGAAATTGAGTTATGGTAATTGGGCATGGATAATGGTAATGTTGGCAATAATTGGATATGGTTATATTTTTTTAATATGATGGGATTTGTTCCACATAGACATAGTATAATGCTTTTCAAATGTTTTACTGTACTTTTCAGCACTTAGCCATTATTACATTCGTCGTTTGAATAAGCCACATGTCATACTTTCCACACTTGCTGAGTACGACATGTACTCACCCTTGCAATCCCCCCCAACAGCTACTGGAGACAATTGGGAGTACCCTGAGGATCACGTGGAGTACTAGGTTGCGTACCGCCGTCAATTGCCTGTGGATTGGAGTCGTGCTGTTTACTTTATTTTTTGCTGCAATTATTTAGAGTTTTATCATTCATGAACTATTGAATTATTGTAATAAAGTACTTATTTATTAGTTAAGACGTGGTTAAATTCTGTTTATCATTTGTGAATCACTCGTGTATGTGTGTTGAACATCCTGGGCACACATATGCGTTACGCTTGGTTCATATTCGGAACCGGGTGTCACACACACGCACTCACTAAAAGATCTTGGATTATTGCCATGCAAGAAGAGTTAGAAAATTTTGGAAGAAATAATGTTTGGAAACTTGTACCTCCACCTCAAGGTCACACTTTAATTATAACTAAATAGGTGTTTTAAAATAAATAAAGTGAGTATGGGTAGTGGTTAGGAATAAGGCTTGGTTGGTTGCTCAAGGTTTCACACAAGTTGAAGGTTTGGATTTTGATGAAACATTATCTCCTGTCACTAGATTAGAAGCCAAAAGAATTTTGGAAGCTTTTGCTGCATCTAAAGGTTTCAAGTTATATCAAATAAATGTTAAAAGTGCTTTTCTTAATAGCTACATAGATGAGGTTTATGTCAAGCAACCACCAGGTTTTGACGATCCAAATTTTCCTAATCATGTTTACAAACTGTCCAAAGCCTCGTACGGTCTCAAAAAACATCTAGAGCATTGTATGATAGGTTAAAAATGTTCTTACTTGAAAAGGGGTTTACCATGGGCAAGGTTCATAAAACTCTTTTTGTACTTAAGCATGGCAATGACTCATTATTCGTTTAAGTGTATGTGGATTATATAATCTTTGGTTGTGCTTCTCATGATCTTGTGTCCAAGTTTTCGGCTATGATGAGTTCAGAATTTAAGATGAGTATGATGGGAGAACTCACATACTTTTGGGGCTGCAAATCAAGCAAACCAAGGAAGGAACTTTTGTGCATCAAATGAAGTATACAAGAGACCTTTTTAAGCGCTTCAACATGGACAAAAGAAAGCCATTTTGGACACCAATGGGAACAACAATGATACTTGAACTTGATGAAGATGGTGAACTCATGGATCAAAAAGAATATAGAAGCATGATCATATCACTTTTGTACCTCATGCATCAAGACCGGACATACAATTCAGCTTATGTCTTTGTGCACGATCTCAAGCTTCCCCACATGCTTCACATTGTCAAGCCGTCAAAAGGATTCTCACATACTTACTTGGAACGCAAGAATTTGGCATTTTACTTCCTTCTTCCTCAACCATTACTTTGAAAGCTTTTTAGGATGCTGATTTGGGGTTGGTAATTCACTTGTTGCTTGGTCCTCTAGAAAACGAAATTCAGTTGAACAATCCGCGGCTGGATATGAATATGTAGCTGCTGCTTGTGCTTGCTCATATATTCTTTGGATTGTTCATACAATTAAGGACTATGGGGTCGATCTAGATAGTGTTCCACTGTTTTGTGATAACACTAGTGCCATTTGCATTGCTAAAAGCCCCGAGCAACATTCTAGAACAAAGCACATTGACATTAGGTATCACTTTCTCTGTGGTTTGTTTGAAATGGGAACATTATGCTTCACCATGTAGATACCGAACAACAATTGGCTGATATTTTTACATAATCTTTAGATTTCACTCGTTTTTGTTTCATTCATAATGAAATAGTGGTTATGCATCCCCATGGCTTAAATTGAGGGAGTGTTTTGAAATTTGGGAAGTCTATATGTGAATCTGATATTAAAATAATATGAGCATAGTATTTCTTACATATATGACTTTGTGATTCCTTTTACATGCTGAAAGTTCATACTACATTACTCGTGTTATACATTTTGTAGTTTTTGCATGACTAGTAATTGCAATAATGACATACACTAAATCTGGTTATGATTAAACTTTCTTGCTAGTTTGAACTTGTTGCATGCTCACAAGTGCTTTTAACATTGAAATATTAATCAATCAACTATCTACATGTGGAGCTTTTATGATCAAATAAAAAATGAGAAAAGAACAAGAGAATATGCATGCATCGCACTTCTTTTGAGATGGCTTATCATTGAACTTAGATACGAACATGGAAGAAGTTGTGTATGGCTAAAATCATGTCCTTAAGCTTCTGATTGTCAAATGACATAGGCTTGGCTTGGTTGGTTAGAGTAAGGCTGATGCATCATATAATCTCTTAAAAATATCATATGATCCAATTTTGTGCTTTAAATGATACTAAAAAATGAAAAATGCAGCAACATGTTGCATGTTTTCATGTTTTGAAATAGTTAAAGGTTGTGAGATCATGAATTGCTTAAATTGAAAAATTACATTTGATATCTAGCATGGCTTACACTACTTTATGTATCTCATTGATGTGATAGTGTAAGTTACTTGATACTATGAGTTTGATGAGCTTTGTTTTATATGTATATGTTATAATATGCTCATAACAATTAAAACTTCTCTTTTAAACCAAGCTGAATACATTGTCAAAGGGGAAAAAATATGTCACACATTCCACATTCATGAGTTTTTTACATGTTCTTCTCAAGGGTAGAATTTGTTTTCGAAAATTCTTTCTCATTTGATTTTTGATTTTCAAAAGGGGGATAAAATTGTTTTCAAAACCAATGCATTCATCAAGGGGAGATTGTGAGACCAATGTGTGTTGAATACATTGTCAATTAGAATAAAAGTGAAGGCTTACATTCAAAGTTTTGAGATTACACCGATATACCCCGATACACACTATTCGAACCTTTTAAAGTGTTTTTTGGGAGTAACGTTACCCTCAATGGTTTTAGACTGTCCGAACATTTCATCACGTGACTCGCACGTGTTTCTCGATTCGGATTGTCCAAACTTTTTCTCACTTGAGCTGCACCTGAGTCGACACAGTTGATCTTTACAAACGTGACAGGAGTAACATTTACTCTTTACTTGGTTAGGACTGCCCGATCTTTTCGACACGTGATTTGCAAGTGAGTTTTGGATTGGAATGTCCGATCTTTTGCCTTTACGTTGCAGTGCCATTTTTGGTCTATTCGATAGTTTTGTTTGCTAAAATAATTGTGCAGGGGATCTGTTTTTAACTTGCAATGTTTCATACCTCCTTTTGGCTTATGTGAATATTTGCTTAGTATTCATTTGCTAAATTTTTAGGTGTGTTTTGGTGGTTAAGGCTGATATTACCTTGCTATGGTTTGCAACATGCTTATGTGACATGCTTACGTAAGGTTTTGTGGTTTTCGGACTAATGTGAGTAAAGTCACAGAATTGTGCTCGAAAGATTTGGTTGTTTATTCATGTGAATGTGTTGCTTGAGTTCAAGACATGGCTGGTGACAGGATCCATTGAACTAGTCCTAGGTAGAAGATGAAGTTCAACAACCATGTTCGGCAGGAATTGTGGTTGAGTAGATCGGGAGGTCATGCAGCATGTTTGGGTCAAGAACAATGCATACAAAGGTATCGTGAACATTGTAAGGGTGCATGGGAGAGGTCACATTGTTCCAAGGGATGGTGAAGAGAAGTGGACATGAAGCTGTGGTCGGAAAGGTCCAACCGGCTGGATTATGCCTAAGACTGGGGCTGAGGTGGTTATGGTTTGTTAATGGAAAGTTTCAAGTTTGTTTTGCTTAGATGTCGTGTGGGTCATGAATATGATTTGTTTTAGGAATGTTAAGGACGTTCCTAAGGTATTTGTAAGTCTTAAGATTGCTTCTATCTATGTATGGAAGAGTCTTGAGCATTTATGGGAAGTTTCAACTGAGTAGGAGTAGGAGTCCTAGTTAGGATTGGGTTGGCCTTAGGGCTAGTTATATAAGCAAGGGAGGTCAGAGCTCATGGTGCACGACTTTGGAACCGTTCCTCTTGTGTTTTGATGAATGAAATTCATAGTCTAGTGGAGCTTTTGTTCCTTGTTTATCCGACTTGTTTTCATCAAATCATTCTCGTCGAGTTTCTGCATTGCCCGACCTTTCTTTGCAGCATAGCCAAACTGTTTGCTCTCTATTAGAACAGTTTGACCTTTGTTCAGGGTTTCAGTCATAACTTAAGTTTTTTCGACGTTTTCTTGTGATTCTTGTTGTCATGTCTTCGTGACTTGATTCTATGATCTACATGGATTTGTCATGTTTTGAACTCGTTGTTAACACTCGCACACATGGGTTCTCTATCAGATTGGTTTTCTGCTAAGGGGTTTTTGTTGCTTCCACTGAAAAAGTTATAATCTACCATTTACCACCCTCTAGTAGCATTTCACGTGCTCTTTGATCCTACACAGGTAAGAGGTAAGGTATGCCACTGCAAGCAAATCAATTGCGATAAGTTCCCTTGTATGAGAGAATGTGTGGTGATTGTTCCCCGTGCCTTGGCACTGGAGTTAATGAGAGTCTCTGAACCTTCTCATGGTTCTGGGAACATATGAAAATGCTACTCCCCGACGTGCTTCAGGCAAAAGCATGGATACCCCATTGTGTGGTCAAAACCACGATAGTATACAACTTTTGAACGTCCGCGCTTATGCATTGCTTGCCATCGGCGTGCCTTAGCTCTTATGGGGTAGTAGGTGGTATCTGTTGGTTTGATAAAATTCCCAACCGCGATGACCCGTTCGCGCTCTACTCGGGTCCCCCGTCGTGTGGTGTTGAAATGCTACCACGTTTCTCGAGACGTGTTCTCCTCGAGGATAGCTTCTATGGAATGATACAGGGCGTTAGATTGGAACTAATATATTATTGTGACTACCTAAAATGATTGCTCGTGCGGGTTGTGTCGTACAGCACCATAATGATTGGTTGTAAATTGCGTGTCTTTTGCAGGTACACTAACTACATGAACATATTGCGAGTACAAACATTTGCGAGTGCTCGATATTTAGTGCCACCTATAAGACGTATATGCCAGAGGTAATCTGGTTAGGATTTCTATTTGGTGAGGAACGTAGTACCAACATGGTCATAATGTATGCATTTATAACTCTCCTCACAGAAAATATAAATATTCTGTAAACTACAAGAATCAATGTCAATCATTTAGTTAAAATTTAGTTAGGAACAAATTATAATGAATGAAGTACAATGGCAACTAAAAACTTAGTTCCCTGTTTGTGGACAGTTTCACTGTTGAATGTTGCACAGGGCGTATCTCAGTATGGAATTGGACAATGGGGGTGCCTGAAGCATTTTTGTAAAGGTGTAAGAGTCTTCTAAAACATTTCTATGAAACTTCAGGACAAAAACACATTGCAAATCGGTCAAAAGTTAAAATTTCAAAAACTGTTACAATTCCCTAACTTATTGTACCAGTCTGTGTGTTTCTGCAATATCTCCACGTAGGAAACGTTTTTGGAGTATTTATATATATATATGGAAAGTAGAGATGATTTACTACAAGTTTATAATTCAAAGTTTTACCAAATTCAGCCCAGAAAGAATATTACATTTGAGTTGCAAATGGTACATATGTATAGATGCTGCCCAACTCTGCCAGATATTACCTGAACTTTAAACAACCATATCTCCTATGTTAGAAAAGGAAAATAGGCGTATATATACATGTATGAAAAGCTTAAGGAGTCTTCTATCAGGTTTATATTCAACTCTAAGTCTAAAACTCAATGTAACCGAGTGTAATTCATGTTATTGTCGAATGTATCGTCACAATCCAGAATCTGAACGGTTTTGAGCACCATGTATCATTTGCGAGATGCAACCTGTATGAATGTTGTAAAGATGGGAAAGTGCATTTATGGGATACTAAGATGTGGTGTGACAATGTAGTAATTGAAAATTAATTCAAATTTTGAAATATTATATCTGTTTGAATTGTGGCCAAAAACCCAACTTTTTAGGAGAGGTTCTGCAACTTCATAACTCACAAACCAGAAATCCAGTGCGGTCACATGAGTATCCATTGGAATGATGGGACAGTGAACTATAACTTTGTTAATTGTATCTTGTCATGAAAGTGGCATCATCATCTTCAAATTCGAGTTGGAGTGCATAGTTGTTAGTCTGGAGCAGAATGCAAACAGCTGCTTGGAATTAGTTAAGAGTAGGTTGCATCCATGCTGTTGTGCACCATATCCTCGATAGTCGCCATAACCTTTGCTGTTGCAATATTACAGTTTATTGGGTTTAGCTCGATGCCAACCGAAGAAAATACTAGGCTGGCACTTATGGGTGAAGGAGTGCACCATAGTAACTAAGTGATGGACACCATTGTATGACACCTAGTTTAAGTCCACATGGAACCAGCAAGTTGGAAATTGATCTCAAGTAAGCAAGAATATGTACAACATTGACTCACCAGATCAAAGAGAAGAAGAAAGGAAGAACTGTTACTATGGATTACTCTTGTGGTTTGGAACTCAATGTTTAGTGATACTCTACCATTGAGTTAAGACAGTTAGTTGATTTTTTTACATGGAAAAGCTCCAATGTTTCATATTCTAGGACAAGGAACCATGGGTAGGTAGTATGACTTCGAGATTCTTCAGTGATGACTAAGGCTTTAACCTAGACCGTACTAAAAAACATTCCCTTGTCAACTACCTATTGAAACCTATTGTCGGTACTTTGGATACTAGGTACCCCCTAATACCGCATTTAAAACCAAGGAATTTCTATTTCTGAGTTGAATAATTCTGAAGGCGACACGCGTCTGACAGCACTGGGCCCGCGTCCCTCATTTGGGTAGCTCTGTTACTGCCCCCTGTCCTGCAGGATTGAACCTACCTCCATTCACAAAGCTCCTGTCCCGCCACGTGTCTAGCAACCCGAGACCTAACCCCCAGTAGAGGGAAGCCCCTGTGCCACCCCACGTCGAGCGGCTCCGGACCTACCTCCCCACAGAGGAAAGCTCCAGAACTACCACGTGTTGTACCTCCGGACCTAAGCCTGCAACGACTATAGGATCTCCAACGGCACTGACATTCAAGTGGCTATTAAAACAACCATTACAAGACATGATTAATGCGTAATTAATTTAGCATTAATGACGCACGATTAGAGGACCATCAGGACTGATAACGCCACCATTAAGGCGTGTTATTACACTGTTAATCACAATTATGCACGTAGATCGTGAATAGGTAGATTAATACAGCCGGGGCCACCTATCGGGCTAGGCAAATACTGTAACGGCCAGCCCTTAGCATATAAAAGGGTTTTGTCGCATGGTAGAGGACGACTAAGCTCACACGCATACAAGCAACCACTAACACTCGCCATAGTCACACATACTCAATCAACAACCACCCTGTAGAGTAGGGTATTATGCTCAGGCGGCCCGAACCACGTAAAAACCCTCTTGTCATCATCTTGTTCTTGATCTTACGCGCCCCATCCGAATACGAACCTCTGCGGACTACGCTCTAGTAGTACCGAGAGAAGTGTCATTTATACACTTCGACATTTGGCGCGCCAGGTAGGGGCACTAAGATTTCAAGATGAAGAACTCTGCCGCAGCTTCGTCTAACGGTGTGGCTGATCAACCTGCTGAAGGAAATCCCTCCAACATGCAGCAGCCAGCTAGCACTGTTGTCCCGGTGGGTGTCATTCCACCACCACTTCCACCGTTGTAGCAAGATGATGTGCTCGCGTCGGTCACTGCATTGATGAATAACCCTAAGAACGCGCTTAATGCAGTGCAAACTCATCTCAAGCATCGTCCAACGCCTGGAGCTCCTCAGGGCGCGATGGAACAATGGCGCACTGATGTGGATCATTTGGTTGCAACTGTAGCCAATGACATCAGTAACCAAGGTCCACCCTTTGCAGTGCAGGCACCTTCAAGGAATAGGACATTGTCTTTTAGACTTGGTCCTCAGGCATCACAGCACAGAAGGCGTGCGACCTGCCATCAAGTGACGTCATTGCCCTCCGGGGCATGGCGCACTCGTACGGTGTCTAGGCTTTCGACGCATGATTTCCGGTTAGAGATCGACCGCTGATACCTGAGGCAAGATGGACGCGTTGTGAGACCTATGTGTACTGAATACATTGGCTTTGACAATAAAAGTATTGAATGCTTCCATAACATCTTTTTAGCAAGATTCAGCTCTAGCTCTGAGCTTCTGCAAGGTCTGACAATAGGTCCGACTTTCTTTGTCTATGTTCGACATGTTTTTTGGTAGCTCCGGTGAGCTTTGTCTTTAGCTCCGGCATGTCTTTGATAGCTCTGGCATGTCGTTGTTAAGCATTGATATGTTTTAGGTCCGACTTATGTTGGTTAGCTCTGACATATTTTTCTAGCTCTGGCGCTAGGTTGTACTAGCTTTGGTAAGCTCCAGCTCAAGCTCCGGTTAGCTTTGGCAGAATTCAGAGCTTGATCGCAATGTTCCTGCTTTTACTATGAAATGTTTCGAGCTTGCTTTACATTGTTAGAAAGATTGCATAGTATTCATTTCCTATGTTTTTGGTGTGTTTTGGTTGATATGGTTGATATCATTTTGCTATGGTTTGCAGCATGCTTATGTGAGGTGCTCACGGAAGATGTTGTAGTTTCATAACTAACGAGAGTCAAGTCGAGGACTTGTGCTCAGAAGTATTGGTTGTTTATTCATGTGCAGGTGTTGCTTGAGTTCAAGACATGGATCGTGACGGGATCCATTGAACTAGTCTTAGGGAGAAGATGAGGTTCAACAACCAAGTTTGGGAGGTATCGTGGTTGAGTTGATCGGGAGGTCGCGCAAAATGTTTGAATCAAGAACAATGCATATGAAGGTATCGTGGACGTTGTTGGAAGATGTTTGCACGTATGCATGAAGTCCATGGACGTGGCTACATGGTTCCGAGACGTGATGAAGAGATGTGGACATAAAGAATTCATCGGAAAGGTCCAACCGACTAGGTTATGGATTCAAGATGCGGCTGAGTCGCGTTTGACTCAAATATAGAAAGATTTGAGTTGGTTATGATAGGATTTCGTGTGGGTCACGATTTGAGTTGTTTTAGGAATGTGGGATACGTTCCTAAGGTTTTTGGAAATATTAATATTGCTTCTATCTGTGTATAGAAGAGTCCTAAGCAGTTATGGAAAGTTTCGATTCGTGATTTGAGTGGGATTGGAGTCCTAGTTGAGATTGGGTTGGCCTAAGGGCTGGTTATATAAGCAAGGGAGGCCAGATCTCATGGGAGACGACTTTTGGGCTGTTCCTATTGTGTTCTATTGAATAAAATTCGTAGTTGAAAGCAACTTTTGTGCCTTGTTCGTCCGACTTGTTCCAGACAAGTTTTACCCGTTGAGTTTTTGCACAGCACTATCTTTCATCAATGGTTTTATCATAACTAGAGTTTTAAAAATCCAGTTGACGTGATTCTTTTTGGATTGTCTTCACATCTTGATTATGTATCATCTATCAAAATTTCATAGTCGTTGGATCTGTGGTTTCTGATCTACATGAGTTTCTTTGCAGCGTTCCAGAACTGTTTTTCTCGGGTAAGATAGATTGACCTTTGTTCGATCTTTCAATCGTAACTTCAGTTTCTCTCGACGGATTTAAGTGATTCTTGTTGTGTCGTTTTCATGACTTGATTATATCTGATATCTACGACATTTGTCATGGTGAAACACATTTATATTAGTCTCACACACAATTTCTTTAACAGATCGTTTTTCGACCGAAGGGGTTAGGGGTTTTAATTGTTTCTGCTACGTAAGATTTTTAATCTACCATTCACCCCCACCCTCTAGTAGATTTTCATGTGTTCTTCGATCCTTCAATTGGTACCAGAGCCACATTGCTCTAATCTTTGTGATTTGCACGTGTTTTTGACTAATCATCATTGAGAAATACTCCGCCAAACCTTGTGTGCTTAGTGGTGTCGATTTTCAGATTTGGAAGGCACGTATGGAAGCCTTCATCTAGGCACAAGGCTTCGCCATGTGGGAAAAGGTGTACAAGCCTTATGAAGTGCCGTCAAACGATCAAGTTACGGCAGCGAACCTATGGGACATTGACAACAACAACAACACCCGCAACTTGATCATTCATGGGCTAACTCAAAGCGACTTCGACCATGTTGCACACCTCCGATCGGCGTACGACGTGTGGAGAGCACTTTGTGACTACCACGAAGGATCCAACACGATCAAGGAGGTAAGACAGGATATGTTAAAGAAAGAATACATGCGCTTTGAGATGCAAACCGGTGAGTCAATTGATGACCTCTTTGCTCGCTTTAATAATATTATCAGTAAATTGCATAGCATCAATGTTAATTTTCCAGATGCTAAAAATGCTAGGCAATTACTAAGTGCATTAGATATGTCAATTTGGGAGATGAAAGTCACATCTATTTGTCAATCTACTGTCATGAGTACACTTACATTAGATGTACTTTACTCTAAACTAAAAACTCATGAAATTGACATTTTAGCACGAAAGAATCCAAATAAGTCTATTGCATTCGTCTCACAATGTGAAATGCCTAGATCTTGCCAATCATCATATTGAAATACACTTGCTTTGTTGTCCTCACTAACCCTGGAGTAGATGGAGGAATTTCCAGAAGAGGAGTTAGCACTGCAAAATGTGAGAACTAGAAGGAGAGGAAGCTCCAGACCTCAGCGCTATTTTGAATGTGGTAAGACAGGACACTTTTGTACAGAATGCCCTAACCTTTCAAGTCCTTCTACCCGTGAGGAAAAGCAGAACAAGGTCAAGACCACCTTTGGAAACTCCAACAAGAAAAAGAAGGGTACTATAGGGCGCAAGATGATAAACAGCTTCATCACTGCACTTCAAGAACTTGGCTCAAGCAATGTGGACATTGGAAGTGACGAAGATGAAGATGATTTGGCAAACTTGTGCTTCATGGCGGGCAAATCAAGATCAAGTATGGAGGATGCTGAACACAACAGTGACAATCAAGAGGTATGTCCTACTTGTGAAGAAATGTGTGATGCTATTTCTCGTGCCACTATTATAGTTACGAAAAAGGACAAAAGGCTTTAGGGATAGTGCTGCTAAAATTGAATCACTAGAATCTGCTTTACATTATCATGAAGTTAAATATTGTTTCAATTGCAAATTAAAAGGAAAAACTTCATGTGAAAATTGCCTTAATCTGTCCAATAAACTTGATGACATGAATAGGACACTAGAGTGGTTTTATAATGTCAATAAGAATTTGAACTTGATATTCAATTCTTCTAAATCTTGAAATGATAAAACTGGTTTAGGTTTTGATTCTCATACTCATGCTAAGTCACATCCACCTAAAATTATAAAGTCATTAGGAAGTGGTTTGATTCAAACAGTTTCTAAACAAAAAGAAGTGGTATTCAAATCTGCAGGAGTCTTGTCTCATTCTGTTTCAAATAAAAATATTGCTTGCTCATCTAGACATGAACACAAAGTTAAATTTCATTGTACCTACTGTGGTAGAGGTTGTCATGTCATAGATTTTTGTTATAGAGTAGTTAAACAACAGAAAAACGAAAGAATGATTGCTAGATCTCATAACTTTCATGCAAAATTTGGTGCACTTGCTACATTGAATGATAGGATCATGCAATCTGTTGTAATGAGTTGAAAACATGCACAGTTTGCTCCCAAACCTATTGTTTTCCTGCTACACATGTAACATCTCGTAGGACAGTAGTTGGGTACAAAAATCTCAAGATTTGGCTCATAAACCTGCTGTCTTATCTCAGCTTTTACGTGTTATTCCTGCTGGACGTCGTGTGACTTAGTACTGGATTCCTAACTGCCTGTTGACTAACCCCAGTATTGAGTCATCGACGTATTGTGCTTCTATGTAGGTTACACGCTTGAGGAAGGAGAACATTTGGATTGTGGATTCAGGTTGCTCACGCCACATGACTAGTAACAAAGAATGGTTCTCCTCCCTCTCTTTTATGTCACGTGTAGAGAATGTTACTTTTGCCGATAATTCTTCAACTCCTATAATTGCTAAGGGTTCGGTTAGAGTAAATGTTCACTACACTTTGAAGGATGTGGCACTTGTTGGAAAGTTGAAATACAACTTGCTTTCTGTTTCACAATTGCTAGCTGAAAATCAGGAAATTATTTTCAATAAAAACTGCTGCAATGTTGTAGGTTCAAATAGTGAGCTTATTTTTAACACGTCTCGGTTTGGAAGAGTTTTTAAAGCTGATTTTGATATGTCTTCCTCTAAGCATAGGTGTCTTGTTGCTAATGATTCAAAGGACTTATATTTTTTTTCATCGTAGACTTGGTCACATCGGCTTTGATCATCTAACGCGTGTTAGTGCTCTTGATCGCTACGTGCGCTGTCTAAGCTTAAAGGGTCCAAGAAATTGTGTGCTCTTCTTGTAGACATGCTAAGATGGTTGCAGGTTCACATACTCCTCTCGCAATGATCATGACAACTGAACCGGGTCAACTTTTGCACCTTGACACCATAGGATCTTCACGTGTTCAATCCTTCGGAGGTAAATGGTATGTTCTTGTGATTGTTGATGATTATTCTAAATACTCTTGGGTTTACTTTATAGCGTCTAAGAATGAAGCTTTTAGTCACTTTAGAACTTTATTTCTTAGATTATAAATTAATCACCCAATATCTTTAAAAGCAATTAGAAGTGATAACGGAACCGAATTTAAAAATCAATCTTTTGATCACTTTTGTGCTGAAAATGAAATAGATCGTCAATTTTGTTCCCCATATGTACCTCAACAAAACGGTGTTGTAGAAAGAAAGAACTGAACCTTAGTATAGATGGCTAGGACTATGCTTGATGAATATCAAACTCCTAAGAAATTTTGGGCTGATGCGATTGCAACCGCCTGTTATGTCTCAAATCGTGTTTTCTTGCGCGCTAAGCTAGGTAAAACACCATATGAGCTCCGGTTAGGACATAGGCCTAGTGTCACACACTTTTGGGTCTTTGGTTGCTAATGCTTTGTTAAGAAACATGGTAATCTTGATAACCTAGATCCATTGATGGCATGTTTCCTGGTTATCCATCTCATACTAGAGGCTACCGTGTGCTTTTACTTGACACTAACAAAATTGTGGAGACTTGTGAGGTGTCTTTTGATGAAGTTAGCACAGGTACTAGCTCAAACATTGCAGGTCCGGATCCATATCCACAGAGGGAGAGCATTTTCGTTGAAGATGAGGACGAAGTGGAGCTGCTGCCCTAAAATTCAGCAGCCAATGACTATGGTTCAGCTCCGGATGTTGATTCTCAACCAGCACCGACAACCATCATTGCTGATCCAGATCGTCCTCAAGTCATAAGCTCATCGATTTGTGATGAACATGAAGAAGAAGAAGCTTGTGAAGTGCCCACTCCCCTCCGGGTTCTCAAAAGTCATCCTCCACAACAAATGATTGGAAGCTTGCATGAACAAGTCACACGGTCCAGGTTTTGTGATCCAAACTCTCATGCTCATTCTGCTTTTTTTGCTTCTTTTGAACACAAAGATATATCACACGCACTCACTAATGAATCTTGGATTATTGCCATGCAATAAGAGTTAGAAAATTTTGAAAGAAATAATTTTTGGAAACTTGTACCTCCACCTCAAGGACACACTTTAATTGGAACTAAATGGGTGTTTAAAATAAAAAAAAAGATTGAGGATGGGGTTGATGTTAGGAATAAGGCTTGGTTGGTTGCTCAAGGTTTCACTCAAGTTGAAGGTCTAGATTTTGATGAAACTTTTGCTCCTGTTGCTAGATTAGAAGCCATAAGAATTTTGTTAGCTTTTGCTGCATCTAAAGGTTTTAAGCTATATCAAATGGATGTTAAAAGTGCTTTTCTTAATGGATACATAGATGAGGTGGTTTATGTCAAACAACCACCAGTTTTTGAAAATTCATATTTTACTAATCATGTTTACAAACTGTCCAAAGCCTTGTATGGTCTCAAACAAGCCCCTAGAGCAGGTTATGATAGGTTAAAAATATTCTTACTTGAAAAGGGGTTTACCATGGGCAAGGTTGATAAAATTCCTTTTGTGCTTAAGCATGACAATGACTCATTATTCGTTCAAGTGTACGTGGATGATATTATCTTTGGTTGTGCTTATTATGATCTTGTGTCCAAGTTTTCATCTATGATAAGTTCAGAATTTTAGATGAGTATGATGGGAGAACTCACATACTTTTTGGGGCTGCAAATCAAGCAAACCAAGGAGGGAACCTTTGTGCATCAAACGAAGTATACAAAAGATCTCCTAAGTTGCTTCAACATGGACAAAAGCAAGCCTCTTCGGGCACCAATAGGAACGGCAACAACACTTGAACTTGGTGAAGATGGTGAACCCGTGGATCAAAGAGAATATAGAAGCATGATCGAATCACTTTTATACCTCACGGCATCAGGACCGGACATACAATTCAGTGTATGTCTTTGTGCACAGTTTCAAGCCCTCCCCACGTGCTTCACATCGTCAAGCCCTCAAATGGATTATCAGGTACTTACATGGAACTCAAGAATTTGGCATTTTTCTTCCTTCTTCCTCAACCGTTACTTTGAAAGCTTTTTCCGATGCTGATTTTGGAGGTTGTAGGATTGATAGGAAAAGTACTTCCAGTGCTTGTTGTGGGGACCGGAATCCCGACTGCCAAGGATCTCATTGGGTGGTGTCATGCGATGCGACACCCAACAGTATACAAGAAAAGAACGAGAACAAATTTACAATACCAAGTCTTTATTGACAAACACAGCGGAAGTTTCAAAAGTACTAGCAGAAGGAAAGAGAACTATACATCATAGATACGCTCTCAGCTCAAGCTATGCAAAAGCAAAGTCATCCATGCCCTGGATACTTTGCACTAGCAACACTCAATTCACGGTGGCGTGTAGGGTTCCCACTCGGCTGTAAACCCTGGAGGGGGTGCAGCCTCGTCATTAAACCCGTCATCAGTTGTATAATCTGCAAAAACTCGTTAACTGCAAACGTGAGCATAAGGCTCAACAAGACTAACCGTCTCACTAGACATATGCAAGGATGAGTACTAAACATAGGTAAGTAAAGCAGAAGGACTCGCCTATAAGTGGATCCTTATAGTCATGTTTTATTTAGCACCTGACATTCCTCAGGCACGGCACATCATAGACTCCACAATCAAACAAGAAACACTTTGCCAATGATATGACGTGCACAAGGCACATAATTCTATTACAGCTAAAGTATAGGGAAACTATAAACTTTTAATTGTACTATCTCTAAACCAAACAAGGTTGTTCAAGGAATTTGTAACCAATACATTATATTTTCATCTTACTTCTTTAGTATTTACTACATCACGGTGCAGTGAACAAGTGGTACTCTATTACCGCGAGGGACGGTGGTTGCAATCAGGACATACCCGGAACAACACGACACATACGCACTTTCGAAAAAG
The DNA here is from genome assembly GCA_036927565.1 of Tuctoria greenei. Taxonomy (NCBI): domain Eukaryota; kingdom Viridiplantae; phylum Streptophyta; class Magnoliopsida; order Poales; family Poaceae; genus Tuctoria; species Tuctoria greenei. Next base: position 177,712,037 of record JAYESD010000003.1, on the reverse strand, counting down.
CCAGCGAGTACTTTCAGCAGTACCTACATAACAGTTCAGTACTAGTCGTATATGGCCAACTTTCACTAAACACTTGAATGTCGAACCGGTCGATCCGTCACGAGCATGAGGTCACTGCACGGGGTGTACTCTGACATGCCCACCGGCTGATTTACACCTCGCTACCCTCAACCAACGCCTATAAAATGGAACGTAATGCCTCGACAAACCAGTATCAAGCTACGTCAGTTTATTGGAGCCCATTCCTCTAGTATGTCGCAGGGTACAATTCAAGCTTGTCCAGCAGGACCGCACACGAAACGGTCCTCAATCAATACAAGCAGGGCTACGCACGTGAGACCACGTCTCACTGCATCCTATCCACTGCTCAGTCTCAATTTCATATTCATAAACCATTTTCTTATTCTAGAATCTCCCATGTGATAAAATTCCTATCTCGCGAGTAGATTCCAACTACTCGACTTCTACCGAATTCCTATGAGCATAAGCATAGTAGTGTCTACTCGACAGGTCGTAGACCTACCCAAGACTCCATAGGATTTGTGGACCATGCAAGTGGATGTCAAACACCTTTAAACGTAATGCACAATCATTTGAAGATGTAAGGTGAATGAAAACTGTAAAATACTGTAAGGTACTTAAAATGCAAACTGGGGCTTGCCTGAAAGCGAGTTTGAGTCTATGTTAGTTTCTGGCAGCTGGACCTCCAAGGCTTCCGGCTGCTCCTTGACTTCAGCTACTACACGATATGCATATACTAGGTATAAATGATTTTGTGAATAACTAATATGCTTAAGGTGGGGTGTGTATATTAATATACAATAAGATAATTATCTTAATTTACTTTGGGATTTTTATGGTGTATACTAGATATTATGGGGGGGGGGCTCTTGCAAAGAACAGGAGATGATAAAGGATGTTTGTTATTCTTAACAATTATCGTAAGCAATAAGCTTCCTTAAATTTTGGTTGAAATTTTTGGAGATGTATTATGGCTACCAAGGGTTGTATCATGTTGAGGTGGTCTCACTGGTTCTAGGAAAATTTGTTTCAAAATTTTCTGAGTTATTTACAGGAAGAAACTGAGTTTTAAAGTTTGGGTAAATTTCTGGAAATTCATTTTTTCCATTTTTCTCAATTTACAACTACATAGAGGTTTGGGACATAGATCAACCCAGTATTTTAAGTCCAAAGAACTTGAAATTTTTACTGGAGATCACATGTATTAGTTATAGGGTTCTGACCAAAATTGGGAATTTTCCAATTAACAGAACTGTAGGAATGAATTCTTTAAGCATTTTGCTTATCTGAATTTTGGAGAAATTTCTATGGCTTTTCATACAAATACAAGTGCACCACTGGACAGTATTCTTTATGCTGGTTCTAGCAAAATTTATTTGGGAATTTTTGGATAATTCTACTGGAAGTTATGGATTTTCTATGTTGGAATTGAATCTGGATTTAATTTCTTATTGGAAATTTCAAATAAAAGGGGTTGGTCCCACTTCATTTGAATTCGACCAATCGAATTGGAGCCACACCGGGGATCACGGGGTTTAACCACGTAGCCACACCAGATCCTATCCGCAACTGATCCCACACGAGAGGGTTACGCTGACCGGTGGGGCCGCGTCTTCGTCTACCTCCCGACGCAGCGGCGCTCCTCGCCGGAACTGGTGCGTCAACCTCCTCTTGGCCTCGCCGTGACCTCTCCACCCTAAAATCGATTGATAAAGACGATGGTGGGGTCCAAACATGCCGGTGATGGCCGGAGACGGCGGCGCGACGGCGACGGCGGAGCTAGGAAGTCGGTCTTCGTCGGAAATGCTTGGGAATGGCACAATCGACTTGGGGGAAAACTCGGAAAGGTTCCTGCGAACTCCAGGATGATGATTTGGATGTCATATTGGGGAGATATCATCGGTAAAGTCAAACTCGATGGCGAGGTACGGGTTTTCAATCGGCGGCCATGAAAACTCAAAATCTGACATCGTTTCTCGATGGCTTCCTCTCAATTTTTGAGAGGTGATGCGCATGGAGGTCTAGGAGATCATACCTTACTGGATTGACAATTAATGGTATGTAGAAACGGAATTTAAACGGCAATCTATCGACATCGGTATGTACTGTTTTGGGGAAAACTGGAGATAAAGGAGCTAGGAAGCATGACAGTGTCTGGAACTTTACAAGCAGCATCTAGGTACCTTTGCGCACCTTATTGCTTCAAAGAGGAAGATGGAATGGGCCTGGAGTGGTCTGTTCTCATTGAACAGGAAGCTTCCCTTCGCGACTTCACCCGCGAGCGTCGAGGAACTTCGAAATACCACACATATAAGCGGTGAATCAAACAAGCGATTGGACAGGAGGGAAGAGCAACTAGTTGAGCAACCTTTTGCTGTTGGAAGCACTGCAATTCTTTGCCTTGTTTGGCTGGCGCATCAAGAATGGCGGCAGCAGTGCGGTGCAGTGGCGGAAGAAAGGAAACAGAGGCGGGGGCTCGGGGTGGTGTCCACCGGGGTGGGGGGGGGGGGGGGGGGGGAGTATTTATAGGCCGGGAAGGAGTAGGGGGGATGCCATGAAGCAGGCAGGCGAGCAGCTCCGTGGGGGTTTGCATGCCGTGCGGTGTCGAGCGGAGGAGCGCCGGAAAAACAGCGTGCAGAGCCGCTTCGAGTGAGTCCCACTGACTGGTGGGTCCCACGACCCTTATCCCTGTCCCTCCTCAGCAGACATCAATTCTCCTACCAAATGGTGTCCCAAAAATCTAGATTTTTGTGGGAGGCTTAAATAAATGTATATAATTTGGTTCTGCAATTGGATATTGAATTGTAGCAAGTTTCAATTGGATTTCAAATTCAAATTTGAATTTGGATGGAATTCAATGGTGCCACTGTTTTAAATAGCAATTGAATTCCAAAAATTGTAAAACTATGGGAATAAGTCAAGCAACATATGCTGGACATAAGTGTGCGTTCAAATCTTGATGTTCAATTTAGTTGAACAGAATTCATAATTTGAATTCAAAACATGGTTTGCATTTTCTAAGCGTCTCAAGTAAAATAGAAAATGAAGTTCAAAATTTATGAAACTTTGCAGGAAGTCTATTTGGAATATTAGAAAACCATAGAAAAATTTATGGCCTCTGAATTGAATAATTTTTGAGAGGGCCAAATATACAGTAGTATATATTCAATTTATATTAATTTGAATATCTATTTGGTACTGCATATTAAATTGGCCTAGCAATCTTTCTTCAAATAAATCCAAACTTTGAAGAGAGGTCAAAAGAATTAATCTAAGTTCATTGGTGAAGTTTATTCCTCATGTTAATAAATTTAAACCTGAGTAGAAGAAAAAGATTTGATGAAATCAAGTTCATAAACATGGCTATAATTGGTCTCCATTAGGGTTATTAACCACTTTACAACTGAACCTCATATGAAGGAAAATGTGGGATTTTACATTCCTCCCCCCTTAAAAGAATCTTGTCCCGAGATTACAAAAGGAAGGATACAAGGAAAGACCTAATGAACATATGATGTTAACATGTCCGGAAAATTGGTTTTAAGATATTCCTCGCTTTCCCACGTTGCTTCATCAGCGATGTGGTTGCCCCACAAGACCTTATAGAAACGCAAGGTGCGGTTTCTTGTGGTACGAGTCTTCTCATCAATTATCTGGGTTGGATGTTCGGAGTAAGTAAGATCTGGTTGGAGAGCTTCGATATCCTCCCTACGGACTTCTGCTGGGGCCTTGAGACATTTTCTCACTTGTGAAATGGGGAACACATTGTGGACCCCTGAAAGTGATGTTGGCAGCTCTAGCCGATAGGCCACAGGTCTGCACTGCTCACTTATTGCGAAAGGTACGATGAAACGTGGAGCTAGTTTCCATTTTACTCCGAAACGATGAATCCCTTGCATTGGGGATACCCGAAGGTAAACGTGATCCCCGATATCAAAATGAAGCGGTCGATGTTGTTTGTCTACATAGCTTTTCTGGCGAGACTGAGCAGCCTTGAGGTTGGCTTGAATAACTTGTACTCGATCTTTGGCTTCCTTTACCAAGTCTATACCATAGGCTACTCGTTCACCGGATTCACACCAGTTCAACAGTGTGCGGCACTTTCGGCCATAAAGAGCTTCATATGGTGCCATTTGAATGCTAGTCTGATAACCATTGTTGTATGAAAACTCCACCAATGGTAGGTGATCATCCCAATTCTTACCATGGTGGATGGCATAGGCGCGAAGCATATCCTCTAGTACTTGGTTTACTCGTTCCGTTTGACCATCAGTTTGTGGGTGGTAAGCAGAGCTTCGAATCAATTTGGTACCTAGAGATGCAATGGAGTTGCTCCCAAAATCGAGCAACAAACAAAGTTCCACGATCTGATATGATAGTGCGGGGTACTCCGTGTAAGCATAATATCCTGGCAATATACAGCTCTGCATATTGTTGTGCCACATAATTGACATTGACTGGAATAAAGTGAACAGACTTGGTGAGTCGGTCGACTATCACCCAAATCGAGTCATGTTTGCGAAAAGTGAGAGGTAACACAACAATGAAATCAATGCTGATGTCCTCCCATTTCCAGGTAGGTATGCTTAATGGTTGTAATTGTCCGGCTGATTTTAGATGGTTGGCTTTCACTCGTCGACATGTATCACATTCAGATACATACTTCGCTATTTCCCTCTCAATCCGAGTCCACCAAAATTTCTTCTTCAAATCTTGGTACAATTTTTTACTCCCCGGATGAATAGAATATTTGGACAAATGAGCCTCGTCCAAAATTTTATTTCGAAGTTCTACATTGCAGGGTACCACGATGCAGTCTTTGAACCAGATGGTACCATCATCGTCACCGCGGAAACACTTCATTTCTCCCTTTTTCATTCGTTGACGAATATGGGATATACCCTTGTCCATCTTCTGAGCCTCCATAATTTTCTCCCTTGTGGTGGGAATGAGGGCTAGGTTGTATAGTGCCCCATACAGAACCAAGTAGAGACTCAGTTCTTCTTCCACTATTAAGGTGATAGAAAGGTTATTGATATGGGACTTGTGACTTATGCATATGCGACTACATTTGCTTTTCCAGGATGGTAGTGGATCTCAATCTCATAGTCTTTGATTAATCCAACCATCTTCGTTGTCGCATATTCAATTCTTTCTGGGTGAAGATGTACTTCAAGCTTTTGTGATCGGTGTAGAGATGTACTAGGTTGCCCCATAGATAGTGTCTCCACATCTTTAAAGCTAGTACCACGGCAGCGAGCTCAAGATCATGAGTTGGGTAATGCTGCTGATGGTTCCAAAGCTGCCGTGATCCATAAGCGATCACCCTCCTGTCTTGCAATAATACGCAGCCCAGACCAAATCCAGATGCATCACAATAAACATCAAAGGATCTTGTTGTGTCTGGTTGAGCCAAAACTGGTGCTACTGTGAGGTGTTTTACCAATGCTTGGAAACCCTCTTCACATTCCTTTGTCCAGGTATACCTCTTGTCTTTCATCAAAAGTTCCGTCATTGGTTTAGCTATCTTGGAAAAAGCTTGGGATGAACCTCCGGTAATTCCCAGCTAAACCCAGGAAACTTCAAACTTCATGCACAATCTTTGGAGACTCCCATTTGAGTACTTGCTTAATATTGCTTGGATCAACTGCAATCCCCTCGGCAGAGATGATGTGCCCCAGAAATGACACTTGGTTGATCCAGAACTCACATTTGCTGAACTTAGCGTACAACTTGTGGTCCCGCAATTGCTGAAGCACGATGTGCAAATGTTGTGCATGTTCTTCTTCGGACTTTGAGTATACAAGGATGTCGTCGATGAAGACCACGAAAAACTTGTCCAAATCTGACGTGAACAGCGAATTCATGAGATACATGAAATGGGCCGGTGCGTTTGTTAATCCGAAGGACATGACAAGGTACTCATATAAGCCATACCTCGTTGAGAATGTTGTCTTAGGTATATCCTCGGGTCGAATTCTGATTTGATGATAACCAGAGCGAAGATCCATCTTTGAAAATACCCGAGCACCTACCAACGGATCGAACAAAATATCGATACGGGGTAGTGGATATTTGTTCTTCACTGTGACAGCATTGAGTGGACGATAGTCCACACATAGTCTCAATGTTTTATCCTTCTTTTCCACGAACAATGCAGAACAACCCCAAGGTGATGAACTTGGACGAATGAAACCCTTGTCCAACAGTTCATTCAGTTGCTCTTTTAGTTCTGCCAGTTCTTTAGGTGCCATCTTATACGGCCTTCTCGAGATTGGTACTGTTCCCGGTACAAGTTCAATCTTAAAGTTGACATCCCTTTCTGGTGGCATACCAGGAAGATATTCGGGAAAAACGTCTAGATACTCACATACTACCAAAATATCTTTGAGTTTACAGGCTTCGGTGTTATCAGCAGTTGGAGGCACGTGGATATTACCCTCAAGAGTGAGAATTTGGGGAGAGTGGAACGGATAATTTAGATATATTCTCTAAGGAATGATGTCAATGATAGCACCATTGTATTGCAACCATGCCATCCCTAAAATGACATCTAATTTTTGATGCTCCAATATAATGAGAGAGATAGGGTATATGTTCCCACCCAGATTAAGAGGTACCCTATGGACCATCATATCTCCTACTACTTTGCCTCCCGGAGAACAAATCATATATGGGGTTTTTGTGGAAATGATAGGCAATTGGTATTGATTGACATAAGACTTGCTAATAAAATTATGGGAAGCACCGGAGTCAAAAAGGATGACTACGGGATGAGCAAAGAGAGAGAACATACCCGTGAGTACGGGTGCACCTTCCGGAATGTCTTCGATGGCGAGGTGGTGGATGTTGACGGTTCTGGTGGTTGGCTTCATGGGCTGGTTGCGAGGTTGGTTTGCCCCATGGTACGATTACTGGTCTTTGCTCTGCGGGTAGTCCTTGGCGAAGTGCCCCGTACGTCCACACGTATAGCACGTGTACGGGCTCTGACCGGTACGGAGTAAAGGATGGAATCCCGGTGCACGCGGTCGAGGTAGTGGTGCACGCGGAATCATCCCATGTTACTGTTGTGGGCGGAAACTGGCGTTGTTGAATGGGCAACCACGAAACATCGGTGGTCGCGATGGCGGATGCCACCTCTGGCCGGATGGTGATCGATACACCATGCGGTATTTCTGAGGAGTATGTCCTCCGTTGCCCTGCGGAGCACTCCTTTTCTTCTTGTCGGAGAACAGCTCCTTAGTAGCATCCTCCTGTACAATTGCGGCATTGACCATGTTGTTGACGTTGCCGCTGTTGAACAAGGCAAGCTTGTCCTTCATCTTGGGGTTCAAACCCCGATAGAAGCATTCCCACTTCCGATACTCAGTATTCACTTGGTCTTGAGCGTACTGGGCCATGTGGTTGAATATCTTGGAGTACTCGTAAGCACTCCTTCCTCCTTGTTTCAGCTCCAAGAACTCTTGAAGCTTCTTCCTCCTTACATCGGGAGGTATGTGATAGGCGCGAAACACCTCCCGGAACTCCTCCCAGCTTGCAGCGTAGCCGACTGGTCGTGCGGCAAGGTAAATCGCCCACCGTGCACCAGCGGACCCTTGTAGTTGTTGGGCCGCGAACAGGGTCTCCTGGTGTTCTATCATTCGTAGCAAACCGAACTTCCCTTCAATGGAGCGAAGCCAGTTGTCCGCCTCCAATGGTTCATCGGCCTCCATAAAGACCGGCGGGTGTGTCGACATGAAATCCGAGTATGAGCTCGGAGAAGATTGTCGTGGACCCGCATCTAGTTGCCCGCCTTGACGGGCTGAATGTTGGACCAGAGTTCGTAGTAACTCCGTTTGCTCGTCGCGCGAGCCATGTACCGCGGTGAGAACCTCTGCTAGACTCCTTGGAAGTTCCGGTGGTGGTGGTGGAGGAACTTGTTGCTGTGGTGTTGCAGCTGTCTCCTGGGTTGGAGATTCGTCCTCACGACCATGACTGGAACCTGCCATTTCAGGTGTCGAGCGAGTACGCACCATTCTGCATCCAAATGACTTAAAATCAGCACATGTTTTCTTTCCTTTATATAGTTCATCAATCAGTAGTACAACTTTTTGATAATGAAATAAGTGCATCACATTCACATATAGTGATAAAGTACAAACTTTATACAAGATATATTATCTCATGAGCAAGTTTACAGTAGTGTACATCAAAATGATGGCTCCCACTATGGAAATACATCTCTACCATTCTTGGTTTCCATGAGATGTCATACACATGTTATCAGTTTAGACATACCCACTACTATTCTTAATATGACGAAAACATGGTCACAAAAGAAACACACGAGCAACTATTAAACTATATGTTGCCTCGTGACGGCAAAAGTGCTGCCACATCCCACTCCAATACGTCCTACTCGACGTACTCGAGTTCCTCGGGATCTTCTTCTTCATCATCATTCAAAATTGGTGCCACAGGTGCGGTTGCGGGAGCAAGAGTTGCTACCCCACCCACCATTGATGACGTCGCAGCTACTAAAGATTTCACATCAGCCTGCAGAAGAAACATCCTCAAGTCTTCCAGTTCCTTCTCTGCATTTTTGCAACTGGCCTTCCAATCCTGAGTTTCCCCTCTGGATTGATCCCTTTCTTGAGTCACCTCACTCAGCTGTTCATCCAACAGTTGTACCTCGAGTTAACTCGCTTCCAACGCGCTTTCTGCGTGTTGTGTTTTCATGCAAGCCTCCGATCGAGCTTGAACAGCCTGGTGCCACTGCTTCTCCCTTAAGTTTAAACGGCGATTTAGGGGAGCAACCATGGACCTAAGTGAGTTGTTGGCACCTTCAAAGTGATCCCCTCGAATCAAGGTCTGCTTCAGGTCACTCATCATTTTTCCCAGGCTAATATGCTGATCAAGGCTCTTCTTACTCGATGCCGCATATGAGGCTAAAATCATCTTGGGTACTTCTTCAGCATGTCCATATGCTGCAACCATCCGACTTGCCCACTCGTCACCGGCTCTACCGTCGACTGGAAAGAGCTCGAATGGAGTGCAAGCCATAGCATGGTAATGAAGTTTGCAAAACCTCATGATGGCCACACTTGCGGCATAACACCACGTGTCTTCCAATTGAATCCCTTGTACTTGGATGAAAACGTAGGCCCATCCAACATTTTATGGAGCAGCAGGCACATCCACATAAATGGTGCACCTCGTTACCCCTCCATCACCAATCTCCTTGCCCCAATAGTCCGGTATTTCACGATACCTGAACCGTTGAAGCATCGCAATCAACAAATCCGGAAAACCCTTTAAAAGCATTCACTTCGTGAATACCCATCCGTTTGGTAAGTATACCATAGAATCAACCATCTGTGAAAAATATACTGGAACAATGAGAAGGTTTCCAACTCTCCACAGTTTATGAAAATTTAAAACTGGAGTTGTAATTACAGTCTGTTCCAGCTGACCTTCCTGTATAATTTCAAAATTTTCATACAGGAAACGTCAGAACCAGGTGTTGGGCTGAATACAAAACTTGTAGTAAACTTTCCAACCTTTCCAGATTGTACTCATGCAGCTCCAGGTGAGCTAGGAAATAGAATCTATACAGGTTTTAATTTGACCCACATTTTCTGGAAATTTTGACGGAACCTCCCCTGTATATGTGGTGATTTCCACAATTTATACAGGTATATCATGACAATATTTTGAGGTAATGACAAAATAAACATTGTATAACATCAAGTTAACAATCCATTGGTAAAATATTTCGCCCATGAAACATTTGTTACATAGGTATAGTGTGCTAATTCTAAACTAGGTGGCAACTGTTCAAGTTCTGATCTGCCAGAACCAAGTTTGCAACCATAGGAATTCAACATGGCTATACTCAGATTTAGGCCACGAGTACAGCACGAAGTTGATAGAGGACTTGCTAAGATTCACAGAAATGTATATATATGAACATGTCACTATTCTGGATCAAAAACTAAAGCTACCTCAACTTAACAGATGAACTGACTGTCGTTGAACAGCAGCCCTGCAGTTCACTGTTTTGAGCTCAAAATTTGAATTGCTTCAGATTCGAATCAAGAGTATCTTTGAAAAAAAACTGTAGATTAGCTTCTCTCCTTTTCAGATATATATCATAGTACGGCAGAAGACTTTTCTACAGTGAGTTATAGAAAAATTACTGAGACGGGTACATCTGTAGGGTTATCTGGAGTAGTTTAAGCATACTCTGAATGTCAATAGATTATCAAGCTTTCCTGCCTTGATGGTCAACAGAAAAGTTGTAGAGGACTTCGAGAAATTTTCATCCATATAGCGTACCCCTATGTTTATTTCTAACTAACCAAGATTACAACCTGGCGAAGTTGAGAAAACTTTGGCCAGAAATCAAGAATCTTGGTGCTCACCCATGTTGAATTGAATTTTTATCTTTACGGAGTCCAAACCTACCAGCACCTGATAGTCGGACTTTCCAAAATACAATGCATCCAATTTTTGTCGTTGTTGGGGATGGTCAAGTATCAAAGTTGATACTGACGGTACTACGTCCCTCACCAAAGAAAATTATAACCGGTTATTTCCGGATACGTTTATACGTGGTCCTAGTATCGTTCACTCGCAAACATGTGCTACACGGGTTGCTACCATAGTCAATGCTGCAAAAGACAAACAATCCCCTCTCACACCTTCACACCTCAAGGGTTGCACGGGGAAACACAACAGGCAGTCACAATAATATATATGAAAATAAATGCATACGACTCTGTTGTGAGTTGCCCTCGAGCGAGGTCATGTCTCGAGGTACATGGCTGTAAATACGTCTATACAGCAAAGACTCCCATACGAACCGGCTTATACACGCTCGGGCATACGTGTTTCGCATGCTCCCTTAGAATATGAGTGATTCTAGAGAGGCATACTATCAGGTTATACACCACCCGACGGGGGCTCCCACTAACTTTGAAGCAAGCTGCAGTACCGAGTGTCATAGGTTCTCAGAAACATAGAAAGTTTCAGAGACTCCTATTAACATTTCTGTGCTAATCCATGGAAAACTTCCATGCTACCTCTCGCATGGTGAGCTTACCGCAATTGATCCGCTTATGGTAACGTACATTACCTCTTACCTGACGTCGGAGCATCGTTACAGAATTAGTAACATATAAGTTAGTTTAACACCTTTATATCTTATACTAATAGTACTCCTTATAAGGGCATATAGCTAATTCCTCACTCAAATCCTAATTTTTGAAAATATGTTCTTTTCAAGTACACTGTTCCCAATGATGCTCTGTTACCATGCTTGTGGGGACCGGAATCCCAATCGCCAAGGATCTCATTGGTTGGTGTCGTGCGATGCGACACCCAACAGTATACAAGAATAGAACGAGAACAAATTTACAATACCAAGTCTTTATTGACAAACACAGCGGAAGTTTTAAATGTACTAGCGGAAGGAAAGATAACTATACATCATAGCTACGCTCTCAACTCTAGCTATGCAAAAGCAAAGTCATCCATGTCCTGGATATTTTTCACTAGCAACACGCAATTCATGGCGGCGTGCAGGTTTCCCACTCGGCTGTAAACCATGGAGGGGGTGCAGCCTCATCATTAAACTCGTCATCGGTCGTATAATCTGCAAAAACTCGTTAACTGCAAACGTGAGCATAAGGCTCAGCAAGACTAACCGTCTCACTAGACATATGCAAGGATGAGTACTAAACATAGGTAAGTAAAGCATAAGGACTCGCCTATAAGTGGATCCTTATAGTCATGTTTTATTTAGCACCTGACATTCCTCAGGCACGGCACATCATAGACTCCACAATCAAACAAAAAACGCTTTGCCGATGATATGACGTGCACAAGGCACATAATGCTATTACAGCTAAAGTATGGGGAAACTGTAAACTTTTAATTGTACTATCTCTAAACCAAACAGGGTCATTCAAGCAATTTGTAACCAATACATTATATTTATCTGACTTCTTTAGTATTTACTACGTCACAGCGCAGTGAACAAGTGGTACTCTATTACCGCGAGGGACGGTGATTGCAATCAGGACATACCTGGAACAACACGACACATACGCACTTTCGGAAAAGCCAGCGAGTACTTTCAGCAGTACCTACATAACAGTTCAATACTAGTCGTATATGGCCACCTTTCACTGAACACTCAAATGTCGAACCGGTCGATCCGTCACGAGCACGAGGTCACTGCGTGGGGCGTACTCTGACGTGCCCACCGGCTGATTTACACCTCGCTGCCCTCAACCCAAGCCTATAAAACAGAACGGAATGCCTCGACAAACTAGTATCAAGCTATGTTAGTTTACTAGAGCCCATTCCTCTAGTATGTCGTCGGTACAATTCAAGCTTGTCTAGATGGACCGCACACGAAACGGTCCTCAATCGACACAAGCAGGGCTATGCATGTGAGACCACGTCTCACTGCATCCTATCCACTGCTCGATCTCAATTTCATATTCATAAACCATTTTTTTATTCTAGAATCTCCCATGTGATAAAATTCCTATCTCGCGAGTAGATTCCAACTACTCGACTTCTACCGAATTCCTATGAGCATAAGCATAGCAGTGTCTACTCGACAGTCCATAGACCTACCCAAGACTCCATAGGATTTGTGGGCCATGCAAGTGGATGTCAAACACCTTTAAACATAATGCACAATCATCTGAAGACGTAAGGTGAATGAAAACTGTAAAATACTGTAAGGTACTTAAATGCAAACCGAGGCTTGCCTAAAAGCGAGTTTGAGTCTATGTTAGTTTCTGGCAGCTGGACCTCCAAGGCTTCCGGCTGCTCCTCGACATCAGCTACTACACGATATGCATATACTAGGTATAAATGATTTTGTGAATAACTAATATGCTTAAGGTGGGGTGTGTATATTAATATACAATAAGATAATTATCTTAATTGACTTTGGAATTTTTATGGTGTATACTAGATATTATGGGGGAGACTCTTGCAAAGAACAGGAAATGATAAAGGATGTTTGTTATTCTTAACAATTATGGTAAGCAATAAGCTTCCTTAAATTTTGGTTGAAATTTTTAAAGATGTATTATGGCTACCAAGGGTTGTATCATGTTGAGGGGGTCTCACTGGTTCTAGGAAAATTTGTTTCAAAATTTTCTGAGTTTTCTACAGGAAGAAACTGATTTTTAAAGTCTGGGTAAATTTCTGGAAATTCATTTTTCCATTTTTTCTCAATTTACAGCTACATAGAGGTTTGGGACATAGATCAACCCAGTATTTTAAGTCCAAAGAACTTGAAATTTTTACTGGACATCACATGTATCAATTATAGTGTTCTGACCAAAATTGGGAATTTTCCAATTAACAGAACTGTAGGAATGAATTCTTTAACCATTTTTTTATCTGAATTTTGGAGAAATTTCTATGGTTTTACATACAAATCCAAGTGCACCACTGGACAGTATTCTTTATTCTGGTTCTAAAAAAATTTATTTGGGAATTTTTGGATAGTTCTACTAGAAGTTATGGATTTTCTAAGTTGGAATGGAATCTGGATTTAATTTCCTATTGGAAATTTCAAATAAAAGGGGCTGGTCCACTTCATTTGAATTCGACCAATCGAATTGGAGCCACACCAGGGGTCACGGGGTTTAACCGCGCAGCAACACCGGATCCTATCCGCAACTGATCCCACACGAGAGGGTTATGCTGACTGGTGGGGCCTGCGTCTTCGTCTACCTCTCGTTGCGGCGGCGCTCCTCGCCGGAAACTGCAGCGGTGCCTCACCGGAACTGGTGCGTCGACCTCCTCTCAGCCTCGCCGTGACCGCTCCACCCTAAAATCGACTGCTAATGGCGATGGTGGGGTCCAAACATGCCGGCGATGGCCGGAGACGGCGGCGCGACGGCGACGGCGGAGCTAGGAAGTCGGTCTTCGTCGGAAATGCTTGGGAATGGCTCAATCGACTCGGGAAAAGCTCGGGAAGGTTCCTGGGAACTCCAGGATGATGATTCGGGGGTTAGATTGGGGAGAAATCGCCGGCAAATTCGAACTCGATGGCGAGGTACGGGTTTTCAATCGGCGGCCATGAAAACTCAAAAATCCGACCTTGTTTCTCGATGGCTTCCTCTCAATTTTTGAGAGGTGATGCGCATGGAGGTTTAGGAGATAATACCTTACTGGATTGACAATTAATTGTACGTAGAAGCGGAATTTAAACGGCAATCTATCGACATCGGTATGAACTGTTTTGGGGAAAACTGGAGATAAAGGAGCTAGGAAGCATGACAGTGTTTGGAACTTTACAAGAAGCATCTAGGTACCTTTGCGCATATATTGATTCAAAGAGGAAGATGGAATTGGCTTGGAGTGTTCTGTCCTCGTGGAATGGGAAGCTTCCCTTCGCGACTTCACCCGCGAGCGTCGAGGAACTTCGAAATACCACACATATAAGCGGTGAATCAAACAACGATTGGACAGGAAGGAAGAGCAACTAGTTGAGCTACCTTTTTCTATTGGAAGTACTGCGAATCTTTGCCTTGTTTGGCCGGCGCTTCGAGAATGGCGGCGGCGGTGCGGTGCAGTGGCTGAAGAAAGGAAACAGAGGCGGGGGTTCGGCGTGGTGTCCACTGCGACCGGGGGGGGGGGAGTATTTATAGGCCGGGGAGGAGTAGGGGGGACGCCATGAAGCAGGCAGGCGAGCAGCTCCGTGGGGGTTTGCATGCTGTCCGGTGTCGAGTGGAGGAACGCCGGAAAAACGGCGTGCAGAGCCGCTTCGAGTGAGTCCCACTGACTGGTGGGTCCCACGACCCTTATCCCTATCCCTCCTCTGCGGACTTCAATTCTCCTACCAAATGGTGTCCAGAAATTCTAAATTTTTGTGGAGAGGCTCAAATAAATATCTAGTATTCCATTCTGCAATTGGATTTTAAATTGGATCAAGAATTGGATTTCAAATTCAAATTTGAATTTGGATGGAATTCAATGGTGCCACTGTTTTAACTAGCAATTGAATTCCAAAAATTGTGAAACTATGGGAATAAGTCAAGCAACATATGCTGGACATAAGTGTTTGTTCAAATCTTGATGTTCAATTTAGTTGAACAGAATTCATAATTTTAATTCAAAACATGGTTTGAATTTACTAAGCGTCTCAAGTAAAATAGCAAATGAAGTTCAAAATTTATGAAACTTTGCAGGAAGTCTATCTGGAATATTAGAAAACCATAGAAAAATTTATGGCCTCTGAATTGAATAATTTTTGAGAGGGCCAAATATACAGTAGTATATATTCAATTTATATTAATTTGAATATATATTTGGTACTGCATATTAAATTGGCCTAGCAATATTTCTTCAAATAAATCCAAACTTTGAAGAGAGGTCAAAAGAATTAATCTAAATTTATTGGTGAAGTTTATTCTTTATGTTAATAAATTTAAACATGAGTAGAAGAAAAAGATTTGATGAAATCAAGTTCATAAACATGGCTATAATTGGTCTCCATTAGGGTTATCAACCACTTTACAACTGAACCTCATATGAAGGAAAATGTGGGATTTACACTTGTAATTTTCTTGGTAATTCACTAGTTGCTTGGTCCTCTAGAAAAAAACTCAGTTGCACAATCCACAGTCGAATCTGAATATGTAGCTGCTGCTAGTGCTTGCTCACAAATTCTTTGCATTGTTCAAACACTTAAGGACTATAGGGTTGATCTAGATAGTGTTCCACTGTTTTGTGATAACACTAGTGCCATTTGCATGGCTAAAAACCCCGTGCAACATTCTAGAACTAAGCACATTGACATTTGGTATCACTTTCTCCGTGATAATGTTGAAAAAGGAAACATTGTGCTTCACCATGTAGATATCGAACCACAATTGGTTGACATTTTTACAAAACCTTTGGATTTCACTCATTTTTGTTTCATTCATAGTGAAATACGGGTTATGCATCCTCATGGCTTAAATTGAGGGGGAGCTTTCAAATTTGGGATCTGAATTTAAAAATAATATGAGAATAATATTTCATACATATATGACTTTGTGATTCCTTTTACATGCTGAAAGTTCTTTCTACATTACTCATGTTATACATTTTGTAGTTTTTTCCATGAGTAGTAATTGGAAGAATTACCTACACTAAATCTGGTCTTGATCGAACTTTCTTGCTGTTTTGAACTTGTTACATGCTCACACGTGCTTTTAATCATAGAGAATTAAGCAAGTAATCAACTCACATGTTGAGTTTTTATGAACAAATATAAATTGAGAAAAGATCATGAGAATATGCATGCATCGCACTTCTTCTTTTGAGATGGCTTATTATTGCACATAGATATGAACTTGGAAGAAGTTTTGTATGACTAAAACCATGTCCTTAAGCTTCTGATTGTCAAATGACATAGGTTTGGCTTGGTTGGTTAGAATAAGGCAGATGCACATATAATCTCTTGCAAATATCATATGATCTAAATATGTGCTTTGAAAAATAATAAAATACATCAACAAGTGTCATGCTTTCTGGTATTGAAATAGTTATGTTTGTGAGATCATGAATCCCTTAAATTGAAAATTACATTTGATCTCTAGCATGGCCTACACTACTTTATGTATCTTAATGATGTGATAGTGTAAGTTACTTGATAGTATGACTTTGATGAGCTTTGTTTTATATGTATATGTTATAATATGCTCATAACAATTAGAATTTGTCTTATAAACCTTGTTGAATACATTGTCAAAGGGGGAGAGATAATATGTGAATTTTTAAAGATAAGTATGCAAGGGGGAGAATTTATTTTTCTCATTTTATTTCTGTTTTATAAAGGGGGAGAAATTGTTTTCAAAAATTTTAACGTGAACAAGTCAATGTTCGGATCTTAAGTGGTGTTGCCAATGCATTAATAAAGGGGGAGATTGTGAGACCTATGTGTGCTTAATACATTGGCTTTGACAATAAAAGTTTTAAATGCTGCCATAACATCTTTTTAGCAAGGTCCGACTATAGCTCTGAGCTTCTGCAAGGTCCGACAATAGGTCCAACTTTCTTTGTCCAGGTCCGACATGTTTTTGGGTTGCTCTGGAGAGCTTTGTCTTTAGCTCCGGCATGTCGTTGTTAAGCTTTGATATGTTTTGATAGGTACGACTTATGTTGGTTAGCTCCGACATGTTTTTCTAGCTCCGTCTCTAGGTTCTACTAGCTTTGGTAAGCTCCGGCTCAAGCTCCAGTTAGCTTTGGCAAGATTCGGAGCTTGATCGCAATGTTCCTGCTTTTACTGTGAAATGTTTTGAACTTGATTTACATTGATGGAAAGATTGCCTAGTATTCATTTGCTATGTTTTTGGTGCGCTTTGGTTTATATGGTTGATATCATTTTGCTATGGTTTGCAACATGCTTATGTGAGGTGCTCACGTAAGATTTTGTAGTTTTGGAACTAACGAGAGTCAAATCGAGGAATTGTGCTCAGAAGTATTGGTTGTTTATTCATGTGCAGGTGTTGCTTGAGTTCAAGACATGGCTGGTGACGGGATCAATTAAACTAGTCTTAGGGAGAAGATGAGGTTCAACAACCAAGTTCGAGAGGAATTATGGTTGAGTTGATCGGGAGGTCACGCAACATGTTTGAATCAAGAACAATGCATATGAAGGTATCGTGGACGTCGTTGGAAGATGTTTGCACGTATGCAAGAAGTGCATGGACGTGGCTACATGGTTCCGAGACGTGATAAAGAGATGTGGACATAAAGAATTCATCGAAAAGGTCCAACCGACTAGGTTATGGACTCAAGCTACGGTTGAGTCGTCTTTGACTCAAATATGGAAAGATTTGAGTTGGTTATGATAGGACTTCGTGTGGGTCACGAATTTGAGTTGTTTTAGAAATGTGGGATACGTTCCTAAGGTGTTTAGAAGTCTTAAGATTGCTTCTATATGCAAATAGAAGAGTCCTAAGCAGTTATGGAAAGTTTCGATTCGTGATTTGAGTAGGATTAGAGTCCTAGTTGAGATTGGGTTGGCCTAAGGGCTGGTTATATAAACAAGGGAGGCCAGAGCTCGTGGGTCACGACATTTGGGCTGTTTCTCTTGTGTTCTATTGAATAAAATCCGTAGTTGAAAGGATCTTTTGTGCCTTGTTTGTCCGACTTGTTCCAGACAAGTTTTAATCATCGAGTTTCTGCACAACACTACCTTTCATTGGTGGTTTTATCATAACTCGATTTTCATAGATCCAATTGACGTGATTGTTTTTGGGTTGTATTCACAACTTGATTATCTATCATCTGTAAAAATTGCACAGTCATTGGATTTCTGCTTTCTAATCTACAAGAGTTTTTGTGCAGTGTTCCAGAACTATTTTTCTCGTGTAGGACAGATTGACCTTTGTTCGATCTTTCAATCGTAACTTGGGTTTCTCTCAGCGGATTTAAGTGATTCTTGTTGTGTTGTCTTCGTTACTTGATTATCTCAGATATATATCACATTTGTCATGGTGAAACACGTTTATATTAGCCTCACACACGATTTCTTTAACATATCGTTTTTCTGCCGAAGGGGTTAGGGGTTTTAATTGTTTCCGCTGCGTAAGATTTTTAATCTACCATTCACCCCCCCCTCTGGTATATTTTCAAGTGTTCTTCGATCCTACACGCGTCCTTATGGAGTGCGCTTGCGAGAGGTGGGAAGATCGAGAAAACCCTTCTTCTTTGGGAGTGGGGGGGGCGGCTGTTTGGCCCTCGCCATGCATCTTCACATGGCCACCTGGACACCTAAGTTCCGACCTCATCTCTCAGAGAAGTACGACGGGACAGTCAACCTCGTCAAATTTCTTTAAATCTACTCCATCGCCATCTTCGCGGCCAGAGGCAATGAGGCCGTGATGGCTAACTACTTCCCTGTGGCTCTAACCGGGACAACAAGGTCCTGGTTCATGAGTCTCCCTCCTGACTCCATTTATAGTCGGGGGAAGTTTTGTCGCCAGTTCACTGACAACTTTGAGAGCTCCTACACCCGACCTGGCACTGATCTGGACCTATTTGATGTACAACAGAAGGCGGGCGAATCGCTGCGATCATTCATCTAGCTGTATTCTCAGGTAAGGAACATTGTTCCTTCTATCTCCAATGCCTCTGTCGTTGTCGCATTTTGACAGGTAGTTAGGGACAAGAAGATGTTGGAGAAGCTGGCGACTAAAGACATCAGTAGCGTCACAGAGCTCATTAGCCTTGTTGACAAATGTTCTAGGGCTGCAGAGGGTCGGGAGATGCACTCCAAACCAGCTGCGGAGGCTTGTAAATACTCTTCTAAAGCAAAAGCTATTGCCTTAGACAGTTGAAAGAAGAAGAAAAATTCCAATGGCAAGAAAAAGTCGTCGGCCAACACACCTACTGCTGCTACTGCCGGTGCAGCTACTGGTGGCCGGGAGCCACGCCCCAAAAAACAAACCCGACCGTCGACTGAGAAAGATGACAGTGAGAAGATGTGGTGTCCGATCCACAAGACGAACACCCATAACCTCGAAGACTGTCATGAGGTCCAACATCTTATTGAACGCAGCAATAAGTGCCAAAAGGAAGCCCGATAATGCCAACGGGACGTTAAACAAAAGGTCGGAGAAGATTTGCCAGAACAGGAGCTTGGCTTCTAGGATGCCAAGAAGTCCCTGAAGGCCGTCTCCAACACTGTGGACGACGACTTCGATATCTCTGACAATGAATGTCGGAAGACTCTCCATATGATATATGGAGGGTCCTGGGATATTACCTCCAGGCGTATCCTCAAGACGATGTGTCAGGAGATGGCTGCCACAGCTCCCACCACCAAGGCAGAACCTCATTGGAAGTAGATGGACACCGCCATCACCTTTGATGCTTCGTATTTCCTAAAGAACATGACCGTAGCTGGTCAGTTACCCTTGATGGTTTCTCCGACCTTCAACAACATCTATCTCTACCATGTCCTGGTGGATGGTGGTGCAACGCTCATCCTCCGCAGCTTTGCGGCTTTCATGAAGCTTCAACTTAGCATATCGAACCTTAGGCCTTCACGTTTCTTCTCCGGAGTAGATCCGGGAGATATCACTCCTCTTGGATCAATTATACTCCCAGTGACCTTCGGGGCCACGGATAACTATAGGTTCAAAAAGCTGGTCTTTGATGTGCACACATCAGCCTTCCATTCAACGCCATCCTAGGTAGGCCAGGCCTGTATAGTTTCATGGCCATAGCTCATTACAACTACGTGGTGTTTAAGATGCTGACTCCTTCAGGCGTCCTGCGGATCCGTGGGGATCGCACTGCTGGAGTCACTACGCAGGAGGAACTTCATGCGCTTGCAACAGCGCAAGAAGAAGAATCTAGCAAGGAGCGACCAGCTCAACAACCTTCGAGCTCATGTTAGCGTGGCTCAACTTTTGCACCCCCTGTGCAACCAAGCGGCGACACCGACATCCCTATCAGAGTCGTCCAGGTTGGTTTCGATGCTGCTTAGATCACCCGTTTATCGAGAGGTCTGGACGACAAATAGGAACTTTCGCTCGTCACTTTCCTCCAGATGAATGTTGATGTGTTTGCATGGAAACCATCACATATGCCTGGGATCCCTAGGGAGGTGATCGAGCATAGCTTGAAGATATACCCTGATGCATAACCAGTACATCAGAAGCCCCGGAAGCAATCCGTCAACCGGGAGAACTTGATCAGACAAGAAATCAAGAAGCCACTCGATGCTGGTTTCATTCGAGAGGTTCACCATCCATGGTGGCTGGCAAACCCAGTTGTTGTATCGAAGACCGGCGGGAAGCTTCAGATGTGCATCGACTACACCACCTTGAATAAGGCATTCCCAAAAGACCCATTTCCACTCTCTAGAATAGATCAGATAGTGGATTCTACCTCTGGCTGTGAGTTACTTTGTTTCCTAGATGCGTATTCTAGATATCATTAGATACAAATATCTATGGAATATGAAGAGAATACTGCCTTCATTACAGTAGATGGGTTATATTGTTACACTGCCATGCCTTTTGGTCTCAAAAATGTTGCTTCAGCTTTTGTGAGAGCCATGCATAAAACATTTGGAGAGCTCATCATGGACTTGTTGGAGGTCTATGTCCATGACATCGTCGTCAAGGTGAAAAACAAGGAGTCACTCCTTGACAATCTACAAGCCGTCTTGGACAAGTTGCGCTTGACGCGTATGAATCTCAACCCGGAAAAGTGTGTCTTCGGGGTTAAGTCTAGAAAGCTCCTCCGTTTCTTGGTGACTCATCGAGGAATTGAGGCAAATCCGGCTAAAATCAAGGCCATTGAAGAGATGCGGCCCCCAGCCCGTGTCAAGGACGTCTTAAAGCTAACTGGGTGTCTAGCTACGCTCAGCCAGTTTATTTCAAGACTGGCGATGCGGGCGCTTCCCTTCTTCAAGCTATTGAGGATTTTCGGGCCATTCCATTGGTTCGAAGAAGCAGAGAAGGCATTCCAAGACCTCAAGCAGCTCCTCACCACACTACCTATTCTGGTAGCTCCGGAACCAGGTGAGCGTCTTGTGCTTTACATTTCGGCAACTACAGAAGCTGTTATTATGGTCCTGGTCACGGAGAGACCGGAGCCATCTTCAGCACCGGAGCCTAGACCCCTCCGGGAGGGTCCGGAGCTACTTGAAAGCGAGTTTGGGTCACAGCCCCTAGGAACAGATCCTAAAGGCAAGAGGCCTGAGGATCAACCTCTCTCAATCGAGGGAGTTCCTGCGATACAAGAAGAAAGTACGAACCCCTCTGGAGAGGTTCGGTCTGACGAAGAACAAGGTCTGGGTCCCTCCGAAAGTGTCTGGGTTGCTCAAGAAAAAGATCTGGACCTCTCTGGGAGGGTCTGGGTTGATGGAGAAGAAGCTTGGGGCCCGTCCGAGAGGGTCCGGACTTTTCAGCGGCCAGTGTACTTCATGAGTGAAGAACTCCACAACGCAAATACTCGTTACATTGAGTTACATAAGCTGTTGTATGTAGTCCTTATTACTTCAAGAAAGCTATGTCACTAATTCTAAGCCCACGAGATATCACTGGTAACATCCTTTCCACTGCGTGCTATATTGCATAACCCAAACTCTACTAGAAATATTGCTAAGTGGGCTGTGGAGTTGGCAGAATTCAATTTCGAAGTCCTGCCTTGACATGCTATCAATAGTCAGGCACTGGCTGACTTTGTGGCGGAGTGGACTCCTTCTTCATCAACTCTAGGGGGCCTTATTTAGCAGAAGACGGAACCTAAGGTCCCGGTATTCACTGAGCCTCATTGGACACTCTACTTTGACAGCTCCCTGCAGAAGCAGGGGGTCTGAGCTGGAATCCTTCTCCTCGCTCCGACTACGGAGAAGGTCAAGTACATGGTACACCATGACTTCAAGGCCACCAACAACATACGAAGTACGAAGATCTCATCTATGGACTCATGGTGGTGATATCATATGGCATGAGGCAGCTATTCATGAAGGGTGACTTGCAACTCATCATGGAGCAAGTCAAAGGTGAATGCAGTTGGAACAACCCCCAACTAGCAGCCTATTTACTTGAAGTCCAGATGCTACAGAAGGACTTCCACGTCCTGGATCTCTATCATGTCCAGCATCTCAACAACGTTGAAGCTGATGGTCTTTCAAGGAAGACTTCAACTGGAGCTCAAGCTCCGGACGGAGTTTTTGTTAGAAGATTGTCAGGACCTGCCGCTCAGCCTGCTGAACTGAGGGAAGGGGGCGAGACCAGCACCTCGAAGTTGACGGTCCCGATGGCCTTGTTACTATGGCGTCCACCAAGGATTGTAGGCGTCGTAGGAAGCTCCGAGCAACCCATTGCGCAAGGTTCAGAAGCTCAAGTTAGCCCCGATGCATGGATATCGGAGATCCGGAGCTACTTGAAAGACAATATCCTTCCTGAAGACGGTGCTTCCGCTGATTGAATTGTCAGATTGGCTAAAAGATAAACGTTGGTAGAAGTGGATCTCTACCGATGTGGTGCCAACGGCATTCTAATGCAGTGCATTTCCAAGGAAGAAGGTCGCGAGCTCCTCACGGAAATCCATGGAGACGAGTGTAGGGACCACGCGTCTTCTTGCAAGTTGGTCGGTAAAGACTTTCGTCATGGCTTTTACTGGCCTACAACACTCCAGGATGTAGTTGAGTTGGTAAAGAAATGCGAAGTGTGCCAGTTCCACGTGAAGCAAATTCACACACCGGCTCAATCACTGCAAATGATACCTCCCACGTGGCCATTCGCTGTGTGGGGGATGGACATTTTGGGACCTTTCCCAAAAGCCGACGGAGGTTATAGGTTCATGTACGTCGCCATTGACAAGTTCACCAAGTGGCCGGAAGCTACCTCATTTGTGACAATTAACAAGCAATCTGCTATCATGTTCTTGAGGACCATAGTCTGCAGATTTGGAGTTACGAACAAGGTCATTACTAACAACGGAACCCAATTCACAAGTGCAACATTCCAAGACTGCTGTGAATATACCGGCATACAAGTTAGCTATGCATCAATAGCTCACCCTGCAAGCTATGCCCAAGCTGAGAGACCTAAAGCAAAAATACTCAAGGGACTCAAGATGCGCACATATGAGCACTTGACGAAACATGGAGCCAACTGGATAGATGAGCTTCCGTCTGCATTGTGGGCAAGCAGGACAACACCTAGCCAGTCAACCGAAGAGACGTCTTTCTTCTTGGTGTACGGAGCTGAAGCAGTCCTTCCTCCGGAGATCACCATGGGTTCTCTTCGTGTCCGGACCTTCAACGAAGGCACACATGACAAGCTCTGGTGTGAAAACCTAGACCTCATAGACGAGGCAAGGTGCCAAGCGGCTGTTCGGAATGCACGATACCGCCAGGCGCTCTTGTGCTATCAACAAAGTTTCGTGCGCAACCGACAGCTAGAAGAAGGCGATCTAGTGCTGCGAAGAATACTGACTCGAGAAGGGATGAACAAACTATCCCCAAGCTGGAGGGTCCCTTCTATGTTAGTTTCCCACCCCGGATGCATTCACATGGCGACTAAGGATGGGACTCCTCTTCCCAATTTGTGGAACATCGAGCACCTCCATAAGCTTTACGCTTAGTTGCACGGAGGTGAGTCTATTGTATAAATTGTATCTCTCGTAGTCCATGGACAGAGTTGGGAAGGGTCTTAGCACACTTAACTTGGTCCTATACTTTAGGTGTGTCCTTACCCTCCCTAGGATAGATCAAGACAAATAGCATGCTTAAGTTGGTCATTGTAGCGTGAGTGTGTCCTTGTCTTCTCTTGTAATCTAGACCTTAATGAGAAACATTTTATACAGACACACTCTTCATGCATTTCAATTTTACAAGCACTGTGCTTTTATTATTTTACCTTCTTGTTTATAACAAATTTGTGCAATCCGCTTGAAATTTAGTCCGAGGTAATTACGTGATGTATAAGTTGTATTAGTAATATACTCGCTTGAAAACCAAATCCAATGACAGGTCCGGAGTGTGCTATCGACTTAGGCTGGTCCGACACCATAAGAATGCTACTCTACTTATATCCTGGCAAGTCCTAGTAGGGCAGGTCTGCATGGCATTCGGACCTAAAGAGATTTAATTAATACACTTATGTCGTCATGTTAAATTCTTCAAGATCTAAAATTCAAGGAAGGACAGTAAGACAAAAATATGTTGTAGACGAGAGGACGAATTTTACTATTTTTCTTGTCTTTTATATGCAGGAAAAATAAGTATTTGATCGCAATTCGCTCGGTCATGGTGGATGCTGTCGGAGCACTAGCTCCGACAACCCCCAAGGGGGGCCGCTGTCGGACCTACCAAGCTCCGACAACCCATAGGTGCCCGCCGTCGACGTTCTAAGTGTGGATAGTGGGCGCCATCGGACATAACAAGCTCTAACAACCCCGGAGGGCACGCCGTCGATGTTTTAAGCGTTGATAGTGGGCACCCTCGAATCTACCAAGCTCCAACAACTCCCATGGGGCCTGTCGTCGATGTTCTAAGCATTGATGGTGGGCGCTGTTGGACCTAACAAGCTCTGACAACCCTCAAGGGGGTCGCTGTCGACATTCTACGCATTGACAGTGGGTGCTGTCCGACCTACCAAGCTCTGACAACCCCTAAGGGGATCGCCGTCGACGTTCTAAGTGTTGATGGTGGGCGCCGTTGGACCTAACAAGCTTCGACAACCCTCAGGTGGCCCGCCGTTGACGTTCTACTTGTTGACAGTTGTTGTCGTCAGACCTACCATGCTCTGACTACCCCAGGGAGCCCGCGCCGACGTTTTAAGCGTTGATAGTGGGCGCCGTTGGATCAACCAAGCTCCGACAACTCCCAGGGAGCCCGCCGTCGACGTTCTAAGCATTGATGGTGGGCGCCGTCAGACCTAACAAGCTTCGACAACCCAGGGGGCCTACCGCCGACGTTCTACGCATTGACAGTGGGTGCTGCCGGATCTACCAAGCTCCGACAACCCCCAGGGGGCCCACTGTCGATGTCCTAAGCGTTCACAGTGGGTGCTGTCGGACCAAACAAGCGCTGACAACCCCCAAGGAGCCTACCATTGATGTTCTAAGCGTTGATATGGGTGCTGTCAGACCTAACAAGCTTCGACAACTCTGAAGGTGCCCACAGTCGACGCAACAAAGGGTCCCTGGAGACGTTGAAAGCAAGAATCGGAACGCATAGCTAACGTACTAGCTACAAATTCTGAGCTATCAAGTTTTCGAGACGTTGTCTAAATCCTCATGCTAGATACATTCAATTTATCGAAGACATCTACCAGGGGGCCAACAATATAAAGGTAATGCATTGAAGACACACAAAAATTGAATTTGGAGAGATTTCATATTTCATTCATTCAAAATAAGGATTACAAGTTGAAGGCAAAAAAAGTAAAAGTCCTATTGGAGTTCCTATTGAAGAAAAAGGCATTTGTTTGGGCAGCATCCTGAACGCTAGCCCTGGCGGTTTGTTCCTCCTCGTCAACGGGTCCTTCGAACAATGGAGCTAAAGACATTTGGGGTTCCGGCTTTTGAAACATGCCATAAAATGTTTGACAACATTCTTGGCTAGGGTCCTTCCTTCAGTATCCAGTTCATCGACGACTACGTCGCCCATGGCATAAAGCTTCTTGCCAGTGGAGGTCAACACCACCAGCGCCCTCTCAATCTTTGGCTCTAGGTCATCTGGACGTACCACGGTGAAACCAAATGGCACCAAAGCTTCGTTATCATGCCCTAAGAAGTCCCAGAGTTGCTGGGACTTAGCTGCTCTCAAACTCTTTAGATCCTCCAGGGACTTCCTGACAGCTGAAAGATCTGCAAAACCTTCCTTGTAGAAGCGCTGAACTCCCTTAGCATGCTGCTAAATACTTTCAGCCATCTGCTTTTCCTGTTCGATGAGCTCTTCCTCTTGGAGGTAGATACGGTTCTTCCGCTCTGCTAGGTCCTTCTCCTTGGCCTTCACGTTGTCCTCCTGGGTGGAGATATTAGTCTCTCTTCTAGAGACTTCTTCTCCCACTTGCCAAATCCTCTCCTTCTCTTAAACGCACCACTGATCAAACTATTTGGCATGATCAGCCAAGCTCTGCTCTCCCAGCGACAGCCTTTGGTCGAGCTCCTCCTCCCTCTTCACGAGGTCTTCCTTTTTCTCCAGGAGCTTATCCTCCTTTTGATCGAGGGCTTCCCGGCACTTGAGGAGCACCTCATTTAACTCGTCAATGTTGTTTGAGCGGTTATCAGCTACCTCGTTGGTCTCCTTGGAATGCATGAATATCTCCCGAGTCTTGTCATCAAGGGCCTTAATCATGGCCTCTCATTCATTGAGCGCCCAGTCCAACAACGCCAGCCGGGCCTTCTCCTTGGCCACCCGCTCCTTTTTGTCAACCAGCCTAGACTGCGTCATCTTCGTTTTGAAGTGAAGTCTATTGCGCCAACACCTTAAGGTGTTGTGATCTTCTTCGAGGGTCTTTCTTTCGTGGTCGAAGGCAAGCTGGACCTGGTGAAGACTTGAGCAAGGGTTGTCAATACACAACGCCAAGGGGATCTGCTCAGCGCCCGCCTAACTTGCCTCAGCAGACTCCAGGGGGTCTTCCAAAATCACTATTGGATCCCACGGCGCGAGCATGTTATCCAGCAGCTCCACATCATCGCGGCAAACCTCTGGGAGTTCATCATTATCCACCGCAACAGAAGAAGGTTCCACCGCTGGAGCTTCAACCTTCGGGGCTAATGAATAGGGTCTCTCAACCGGACCTTTAATCCTCGGCTCAGGATATGAAGGACCCGCAGCCAAATCTTTGGGTTGCTCCGGCTCAGACATAACCACCTCCGGAGCTGTCGCATACGGAGTTGACACTGAAGCGTTGGCTGGAGCTTCATTTACTTCCGTCACTGATGTCAGAGCTTCTACAACATGCTCCAGAACTATCGGAGCTGCAACAAGTTCTTCCTATGCATGGTCTGGCGCTAACTTTGGAGCTTTGGTTGCTGGCACTGTATTCGTCTCCATGACAGTCGGTGTCGGAGCTATCGCATCATCTGCCACCTCCACTAGGAGAGAGGCAGGAGCTGGTGCAGAAGCTTCAACTGATGCAACTTTCGGAGCCGCATTAGGCGCCAGAGCCGTTGTGCTCGTTCTCAACATTCTGGAAACAGAAAGTAGGGAATTAAAGACAAAGCAAAGAGCAAAATTAAAACAAAAGTTAAATAACCGATCCTTCCCTTGGAGTATTGCCGCTCCAATTCGCATGAATACTTTTCCTTGGGTGCTGGGAGCTAGAGCCCGCCATCCTCGGTGTGACAGATGCTCCAGGACCCGAACCTAGGGTTGAGGCAGCCCCAGGCATTGCCACCTATGGGACCTCCCTCATCGGGGGTTGCACCCCGGACCCAGAGCCACCAGTTGGCACCGGGTCCAGAGTTGACTTGTTGGAGCCAGCACCCTCTCCAGACGCTGGAGCCGAAGAATCAACCGGAGTTGGAGGCATCATCACCACCGACCTTAAGGTTGAGGGGTCACTTCTACTGGAGCATCCCTTACTCTGCTCCCATCGCTCCTTGTCAATTTCCGCTTGCGACTCGGAACATTGATGGGAGCCTTCTCCTTGCCTTTGCCAGAGGTAGACTTCTTCGAAGCGGAAGCAGTGGGACCTTTGCCTTTGCCACTGACCTGCACAGGTCTGGAGCTTTCGTGGGAGCAAGGAGCTCTGAGTATAGCAATCCCGGTTGGAGGAGCGCTTCGACGCTTGTCCACAATGCCCAAGTCATCAAGGGTTGGCATCTTCTTCCGCAGCTCCCTTCTAACCTCTGGCACCATGTTTAAGGGTAGGAAATCCACCAGCGGAGTCAGATAATGGGGCGGATGACTCCGTGCTGCAACTTCTGGATATGGAGCTTCAAAGCTCCTTCATTCAGATTGGACCCGAAGCCAATCTCGATCCGGTTGTGATCGTGCTCTCCATCGAATTCCCAGGCGGGCCACTCCCTTGTCAAGAAGTTTGCGATGACCATTAGAGGAGTCACCCCTCCCTTGACGCACTCCCGGATCCTTGTCAGGATCGGGTTGTACTCTTCTGACAACGTCGGAGCCACTTCCCAGATTTCGTTGTCGATGTTGGGGAGACTCTCAGGAAGCTCCAGCATGTCGTGGTGGTCCACCGTGATCACCACCCAATCCTTCCTCCAGCTGTCCCACTTCCTGGAAGGGAATGTCTTCAGGTACTTGAGCGGCGAGTTCTTGAGCTTCATGAAGTAGTAGAAGACCAGGTACTCGTTGCTCTTCCTAGTTGTGTTGATCGTGAAGAAGGTCCGAAAGAGCTCGATGCCGGGCAGCACACCCACCTACATCTCGCAAAAGTGGACAAAGGTCGCCACTAGCAAGAAAGAGTGGGGGCTGAGGTGATGAAGCTGTAGCTCGTAGAAGTCCACCAGCATCAGCAGGAAGCTTGAAAATGGTGGGATGAGCCCCACGAGGGCATACAACAGGAAGTAAGCGATCTCGCTGGGGTTCTCCTTCTTGAAGGGGAACTTGCTGGTGCGGATCCTGTTGTTGAATGAGTCGCTCGACCACCGCTTGTTGGTGCAGACTCTCGACAAGTCTTCGTCCTTCTTGATCCGGCTCTGAGGAAGTCCCAACTCCATCGCGAGAAAGTGGAGCATAGGAGGAAGAATGATTTCAAGGGCGTAGAGCTCTAAGCGCAATGTTAGATGAATGTGTAAAGAGTTATCTCCCTCTACAGACTTCTGCCTTTAGTAAGCCTACATGAAGCTTGGATGGAAACTACCTCCAGACCCGAATCATGGATGACCTCGTCAATGACAACAGGGCCCGTGTCCACTTTGCTTAAAAAGTTACACCAGGCAAACCGTTGCCATGATGAGAAGTTGGAAGCCTGAGGGCGGCAGCCTGACAGACCTACAAAGATTTTGCTGGAAACCTATACAAATTTCATATTGGGAACTGATGACCTTCAATTTCGTAAGATGTGCACGCAAAGATCCCACGTGCCGTGTTAAAAAGGACCACATGGTGATGGCATAATTATTTGTTGTCGCCTCAATCGCCTGTAGAAAGACATTGAAGGCGCAGCGCGGGAATCAAAGATGGACCCACCTCTGGTAGCACAACTTCAACCAGATGGTTTCTCCCAGAGGTGGGCCAGGGGGCCACTATCGGTACCTTGGATACCAGGTACCCCCTGATACATCACTTACAACCAAGGAGTTCCTTTGTCCGAGTTGAAGACTTCCGAAGGCAACACGTGTCTGACAGCACTGGGCCCACGTCCCTCGCCTGAGTAGCTCAGGTCGTGCCACGTTTCCTGCGAGACCGAACCTACCTCCCTTCACAGGGAAGCTCCGGTCCTGCCACATGTCTAGCAACCCCGGACCAAACACCTAATAGAGGTAAGCCCCGTTGCCGCCACGAGTCGAGTGGCTCTGGAGCTACCTCCCCACATAGGGTAGCTCCGCAGCTGCCATATATTGTACCTCCGGACCTAAGCCTACAACGACTACAGGATGTCCAATGGCACTAACATTCAAGAGGCTATTAAAACAGCCATTACAAGACCTGATTAACGTGTCATTAATTTATCATTAATGACGCACGATCAGAGGACCATCAAGACTGATAACACTGCCATTAAGGCGCCTTGTTACACTTTTAATCACGATTATTCATGTAGATCATGAATAGGCGGATCAATACAGCCGGGGCCACCTGTCGGGCCATGCAAATACTATAACGGCTAGCCCTTAGCATATAAAAGGGTTGCATCACATGGTAGAGGACGACTAAGCTCACACGCATACAAGCGACCACTGACACTCGCCACAGTCACACATACTAAATCAACAACCACCCCATGGAGTGGAGTATTACTCTCAAGCAGCTCGAACCACGTAAAAACTCTCGCGTCATCATCTTGTTGTTGATCTTACGCGCCCCATCCGAATATGAACATCCGCAGACTATGCTTTTGTAGTACCATGGGAAGTGTCGTTTACACACTTCGACACCTACCAAAGTAAATGTTAGATGTTTTCTCTTCGAAGGTTACTCTCTTTGCCACTTTTGACGGTAACCCACCTCATCTACTTAAAGGTAGACATAGTAGGTTAAGAACACTTCAAGATGAGAAACATGAACCTTTGCTCATACAAGGAAATTTCCTTGTTCTAAGTGGTGGTTACAAGGTGTCAGATAACTTCTTGCTAACACTCTTACCCTGACATCATCGAACTTGGATGAGACATGAAGGTAGCATCTCTTGTTTGGCACCTTTCATGGCCATGTTACGTAATTCTTGTGTATCCGAGATACTTCTTGTTCGTATTTGAATTTTCTTACCTGTTCGTACCCAAACTACAAAAATGGATGCACCATAAATCCCCGGGGGATTGCATTGTGTCTGCATAACATCATCTCATTTGTGATGTATTATGATACATGAGTAATATTAACTTTTGAGCAAGAATATGTAACCCCGTTCAAATACTTAAGTAGTTTCTAATAGTCTTGAGCTATGACCAACTTTATAGTTCACAACGCCACCGGCTTCTATTTGAGAAGAATAAAAAATTGCAAAAATGCGAACTTAAAAATATTTTATGTTCAATTAAAAAGTCAAACTCAAATGAATTATAGTAATTGATAAATGATTCCAAGAAATGGGACACTCAAAAACTTTAAACATAGTTTGGGAAAATGATTAGTGTAGACTGAAACTACATAAAATAAGTTGTAGGGAGGTCATTTCAACAAAAATCAAAAGGACAAGTTCAAAATTAGAACTTAATTCAGAAGTTAAATACCATGCAAATTCAAAACCTTTAAATTATGAATAAAATATAGTCAAATACGAAATTTGAATTTACTAAAATAAAATTTATACTTAATTATGTGTGTCAAATTAATTATCCACTAAGTCACCAAAATCTTGTAGTTGGAATATTTTAAATCAATGTTAAATTTGAATTTCAATTCTAATTCAAATGGCAAACTCCGATTGAGCAAAAATAGAGATTTGTTTTCACATTCATGATCATTATATTTGACTTAATGACCTATCAAAGAATTTGTCAAGTATAGGAAAAATGAAAACAATTAATTAAATGTAAGATTCAAATTTGAAATTTAAAATGTCAACATCATTTTGCCCCAAACTCAAATCTGAGTTCATAATTGAACTCCTCAAATTTTATTTAGTGAATCTTTGAATCTTTAGTATTTTTAGAGTTTGTCTTCTATTTGTTTTATTGGACCAGTGAGGATGTGCTTAGGAGTGGGACCCACCTGGCAAAGGCTCAAACAAGTAACTGGCGCTGGTATTTTCTCTGATCGCTGGGAGCTCGACAAGGAGCGCAAGCAAGCCACACAGCTGTGCGTATGCTTGCTGCCAAATGCACAGCGGCAGCACTCTGCCTCATCCGTGCCTCGGATGTTGCTCTGTGTTTCTCTGTTCTACTCACTGCTTCTTGCTCAAGCTTGTGTGTGCTGCTCTGATCGCCATGCCAGGCGCCACCGTTGCTGTTTACGGCGAAGCCAAGCTGCTGGGGTTGGGTTCCCGTCCGGGCAAGGCCAGAGCTGCACGCCCAACGTTCCTCCTCCAGACGCACCGAGGTCTGCTACAAGCCGGTCATCCGTCATTCCGTCGAGTCAAGCGCCGGCTCTTTTTCTCCACCACGCCCCAATGTCGCCCGCGCTCGCCCTCTCGTCGTCGCTCAACCGAGCCCACAGAAGGCTGTGACGACCTCTTCTCTAGCTTCCGATATGCTGAGGAGCTGTTTCCTTCCTTCTCCGGTGGCCAAGGCGATTTCTTCGTCGGCGACCAAAACTGAGCCGCAACGTCGCGCGGCCAACATGCAGCTTCTCCCACTCGAGCAACCCTGCAATAAGCTTCGCTAACATCCAGGCTTTGTGTTTCCTCAGTCGTTTGTTCTTTCATTGCGTTGTTTAAATGTCATTGCAAATCTTGTGGCGCCTGGTATACAAAACCGACGTTGTTCTTCATTCAAATTCTTCATAAATGGTTGATTAATTTCTAATCATATTATACCACATAAACTAGACATCCTAGCAACCACCCCAGGCCAAACCAATAGGAAAATGGTCAATTATCCCCACCACAAGTTCAAATCTCGCCACCGCCATTCTTGGCCCGAGCTTCCTTCCACTGTCGCGCTGACGTTGCAGGCTGTCCTAGATAAAATGTTATTTTGTTAAAAAAACAGCGGTACACTACACCAGCAATTCTACCGCATCATTCGGGAAACATGCAAATACAGTGGTCATAGATTGTCACCACTTGACATGCAGCACAGTAGAACGTAGACGCGCGTTGGTGTAGGGGAAGTAGACGATCTCGTTCGTCTCCTTCTTGTCCTCGTCACGACAGCAGGTAGACGATCACGTTCGTCGTAGCCGATCAATGCAGCAGTAGTAGCAACGCCTCTACAGAGTCCACACGTACGGGTAAGAATGTCGTGTGCCAGTGTGCTCGCACCGCGTGCGCGACAAGGGTCTCGGTGTGAGCCTGCGAGGGGTGGCGTCTAGGGCTTTCACGTGGTGGAGTAATTAACCCCTAACCCTACCCCTCGTATTTATAGGCATACTAATAGGGTTTTAGGTCGCAGGTCCATTAGTACCCCAATTTCTTATGGATCAAGTGTCCAACAGGCCCTTAACCCGAATTGTTATGATTGCCTCTTGGGCAGATCACCAACAATCTCCCACTTGCACTAGAGACAATCATCTAGCCAAGATTTTCGATATTCTAACTCTTTAAATGTGTGATTTGTTAGATTCATGTGCAGTCGGTTATGAATTGAAACAGGTTCCAACCACATGTCAGTAGAGTTACCTAGCAGGACATACTGACTCCTGAATGAACATAAAGATCATATCAGCGGAACCTAGATACATTCAACATGCTAATCACTTGGCCTCACGATACGAGACAAGCTCAAGGTCAGATGCATGCCATCCATGTAATAGCTCGACCATTCATGCGATCAAATAGTGGATTCATTCCATGACTAACTTTTTGTCATTGTGATTAACCTTTAATCACCGTGGCATGGCCAAGTACTTTCAAATCCAACTATCTCAAGGGGCCCAGCAATATCTCTGCTGTTATTAAGGAGGGGCAAATTCCGTCTTGATCCGCGTACATCCCATTCTATGTTTTATTATGTACCCGAAGACTACTTTTATGACTATCCAATTATGGAGTAGTGTTTGGTAGTCTCAAAGTACACAACTACACACAGTGAGAAACAATGGCAATCTCAGGTCTAAAGATCTAGCAGGTGTATCACTCAAGATCAATTGATAGCACATATGAAAATAACAATCTCAACAGTGTCTCAGAGTGGGTCAACCCAACACCATGTTCACTAACATGTGTTAACATTATTAATTTGATATCTCTATATCTTTGATCTATGGAACATGATCAACAATAAGTACATGTGCTAGTCTGTGTGACATCATTATCTCATATAATGATATAGACTAGGTATCATTTAAAGTAACATTACTATTACTAAAAAGTTTCAGGAACAAGTCACATACTTGATGATCAATGTAAATAATGATTACTCATATAACAATTTATTTAAAAGTACATAAACATAGCTATAACACAAGTCTCCCACTACACACTATGATGATCACTGATGTAAGTATCTAATACGCATAGATCTTGTGTGCGTCTCATGAATTGATTGTGGTAGAGGCTTTGTCAACGGATCAAGTGCACCTTGCATATCTTCACGTCACCTCGGTCGATGATCTCTCGAATGAGGTGATAGTGTCGTACTATGTGTTGTGTGATCTAGGCTCCATTGCCTGTACGATGGCTCCACTATTTTCACAATAAAGATCCACAGGACTGGGCGCACTAGGAACAACAACCAACTCAAAAAAAATCTGATTCAAACAACTTCCTTTGCAGCTTCAGAACTGCAATATACTCCGCCTCTATCATTGAATCTGCTATTGTATCTTGCTTGGAACCTTTTCAGCTCACTGCCCCTCCATTGAGGCAGAATACAATACCGGATTGCAGTCTCGAATCATCCTTATCAGTTCGGAAGCTAGCCTCGGTGTAACCTTTTACAACGAGCTCTTCTTCACCTCGAAACACTAAGAACGTATCTTTAATTCTTCTCAAGTATTTAACGATGTTTTTGACAACAGTCTAATAAGACTCACCATAATCTGATTGATACCTGCTCGTGATGCTTAGAGCATAAGATACATTTTGGCGTGTACATAGCATGACATACATGATGGATCTAATAGCCGAAGCAAAAGGAATCGATCATCCTCTTTTGCTCATTTGGTGTCGAAGGACAATGATTCTTGCTTAGAGTAATGCCATGTGACATTGGCAAGAATCCTTTCTTAGAATCTTGCATGTTGAACTGATATCTTGTCAATATATGTATCTTGGCTTAATCCAATTAGCCTTTTATATCTATCTCTATAAATTTTTATGTGAGACCTATGTGTGTTGAATACATTGGCTTGTAGTGAATAAATTAGCTTTGCCAATGTAAGTTCTAAAATTCTTACCAAACACCCTTTTTAGCAAGGTCCGACTCTAGCTCCAATCTTCTGCAAGGTCCGACAATAGGTCCGACTTACTTTGTCTTTAGCTCCGATGAGTTTTGTCTTTAGCTCCGGCATGTCTTTGGTAGCTCCGGCATGTCTTTGTTAAGCTCTGATATGTTTTGCTAGGTTCGACTTAGGTTAGTTAGCTCCGACATGTTTTTCTAGCTCCGGCGCTAGGTTGTACTAGATTTGGTAAGCTCCAGCTCAAACTCCGGTTAGCTTTGGCAAGATTCGGTGCTTGATCGCAATGTTCCTGCTTTTACCGTGAAATGTTTCGTACTTGCTTTAAATTGTTGGAAAGATTGCTTAGTATTCATTTCCTAAGTTTTTGGTGCATTTTGGTTGCTATGGATGATATCGTTTTACTATGCTTTGCAACATGCTTATGTGAGGTGCTCACATAAGGTGTTGTATTCGGAACTAACTTGAGTCATGTCGCGAACTTGGGCTCGTACGAATTGGTTGTTTGTTCATGTGCAGGTGTTGCTTGAGTTCAAGACATGGCTGGTGACAGGATCCTTTGGACTAGTCTCAGGGGGAGATGAGGTTCCAACAACCAAATTCAGGAGGAATTTTGGTTGAGGTGGTCAGGAGGTCGCGCAGGATGATTGAATCAAGGATAGTGCATATGAAGGTTACTGGACGTCGAAGGAAGGTGTTTGCACGTATGCATGCATTGTGTGATGTGGCAACATGGTTCCGAAGATGAGCTAAGGAATGAAAGATCTGGTCGGAAGGATCGGATCGTATCGGTTGATGACTTCGGCTACGGCGAAGTCGGTTATGGCTCGATATGGAAAGTATTGAGTAGGTTAGGTTAGGATTTTGTGTGGGACACAAATTTGAGTTGTTTTAGGAATGTGGGATACGTTCCTAATATGTTTGGATGTCTTAAGATTCCTTCTATCTGCGTATAGAAGTGTCCTGAGCAGTTACGGAAAGTTCCGATTCGTGATTTGAGTAGGATTAGAGTCCTCATTTGAGTTGAGTTGGCCTTCGGGTTGGTTATAAAACAAGTGAGACCAGAGCTCAGGACAGATGACTTTGGGGAGCTGTTTCTCTTGTGTGCTATTGAATAAAATTCGTAGTTGAAAGGAACTTTTGTGCCTTGTTCGTCCAACTTGTTCCAGACAAGTTATACTTGTCGAGTTTCCGCACAGCACTACCTTTCGTTTGTGGTTTTTTCATAACTCAAGTTTTACAGATCCAGTTGACGTGATTATTTTTGAGTTGTCTTCACAACTTGATTATCTATCATCTATCAAATTTTCACCGTCATTGGATTTGTGGTTTCTGATCTACACGAGTTTCTTTGCAGTGTTCCAGGACTGTTTTTCGATTGTAACTTGAGTTTCTCTCGACGGATTTGAGTGATTCTTGTTGTGTGATCTCCGTGACTTGATTCTCTCTGATATTTATAAATTTTGTCATGGTTAAACACATTTATATTAATCTCACATACAATTTCATTAACAGATCGTTTTCTATGGAGGTGTTTTCATTGCTTCCGCTGAAAAAGTTTTAAATCTACCATTCACCCCCATCTCTTAGCTTTTCACGTGCTCTTCAATCCGACAATTGGTATCAGAGCAACGGTGCTCTAATTTTTGTGATTTGCACGTGTTTTGACTAATCATCATGGAGAAATACTCCGCAAAACCTTGTGTCTTTAATGGTATTGATTTTCAGGTTTGGAAAGCACACATGGAAGCTTTTATCCAGGCGCAAGGCTTCGGCATATGGGAAAAGGTATACAAACATTATGAAGTGCCACCAAACAATCAAGTTACGGCTATGAACCTACGAGACGTCGACAAAAACAACAAAGCCCGAAACTTGATCATCGAAGGACTCACTCAGAGCGACTTCAACCGCGTTGCACACCTCCGATCGACATACGATGTGTGGAGAGGCTCTGTGGCTATCACGAAGGAACCAACACGATTAAGGAAGTGAGACAAGATATGTTCAAAAAGGAATACATGCATTTCGAGATGCAACCCGGTGAGTCTATCAATAGAGGTGGCAATCGGGCCGTGCCGGGTCGGCACGGCCCGACCCGTTCGTGCTTCGGGCCGAAATGGTGCGCGACCCGAAAGCACGGCGGGCCGCCTCGTGCTGGGCCGATCGTGCCAGCTGCGGAGAAATAGGGCCCAGACACAGCCCAAAACACGTCGGGCCGACTTTGGGCCGTGCCAGCCCAAGCACGGCCCACAAGGATAGTTTGGCGCACATAATTGAAATGTGAACAAAAATTTAGTATTTTATAAAATAAATGGACAGAAAATTAGCAAAAAAATATAGAAAAATTCGAAGGTGATAGAGAATATTATTTGAAGAATTTAGGAAGAAAAATCGTCGAATTTCACCCATATTGACGAAAACTATAAATATTTGAAATTTCACTTTTGAATATAAATAAAAAAACCACAAAGGCCCAGCAGCAGCCCAAAAGCAGCAGACATGGCCCATCATGTTTAAAATTTGATTTTGAGAGAAATTCAGTTAGACTACATAGACAAAAATACTTCAAAATATTAAAAAATTAGGAAAGGTATGAAATATTGGATTACACGTTCTTGCAAAATTTGACATTCAAAAACATGATATATTGTTGGTAATAAAAAAACAATAAAAATATTTGTCTTTTTTTTGTATCTCAAAAAGTAAAACGAATTTTGCCATGAAATTTTTGGTGCACTTGTTAAATCGCAATAAGAACCTCTATGATTTTTTTGAGATTTTTTCGTTTATGTTTGCATCAATGTGTGTTCAAAATTTAGAAATGGCTAATATGTTAATAGAGTTTGAATGGAATGAGAAGCAATATGAATTTTCACATGTTGGAGTGCTTCAAAAAATTTGTACAAAATTCATTGATGTATACATATATAACAAGTATGCACACAACAAATTTCAGCTCAAGATCCATTGATTTTGATGAGATATAAAAAAATGAACAATATGTGCATAAGGATTATTTTGATATTTACCTAAACAAACAAAAGTTATCATTATAAGTATGAAAATAACTCATCCAGGTGGTAGGTATTGTTTTTTGAAGAATATAGAAAAAAGAATCATCGAAATTGGATCTAATTTGCGGATTCTATACAAGTTTGAATATTTTAATTGGAATTAAAAAAAGACAAACAAACTGAAGAACAGCCGCGTTCGGGCCTCGGGCCTATTTTCGTGCTTCGGGCCTATTTTCGTGCTTCGGGCCTATTTCGTGCTTCGGGCCTATTTCGGGCCGTGCCAGCCCGGGCACGGCCCAAATCCTGTGTCGTGCCGTGCCGCCCGCCGGGCCCAATATCACGGCCCGACACGGCCCGACTACCCGTGCCTGGCCGGCACGGCCCGAAAAAAAATGTGCCGGGCCGTGCCCATCCTCGGGCCGCCGGTGCGTGCTTCGTGCCGCCCATTTTGGTCCCGGCCCAATTGTCAGGACTATCTATCAATGACCTTTTTGATCGTTTTAATAAAATTCTCAGCAACTTGCGTAGTATCAATGTTAACTTTTCTGATGCTGAGAATACTAGGCAACTTCTTAGTGCATTAGACATGTCAATCTGGGAGATGAAAGTTACATCTATTCGTGAATCAACTGTCATGAGTTCTCTTACATTAGATGTACTTTACTCCAAACTAAGAACCCATGAAATTGACATCTTATCACTTAAGAATCCAAATAAGTCTATTGCATTTATCTCACAACGTGATATGCCTAGCTCTGGCCAACCATCATCTTGCAATACTCTTGCTTTGTTGTCCTCACTAACCCTGGAGCAGATCGAGGAGTTTCCAAAAGAAGAATTAGCACTCATCTCTACTAGATTCTCAAAAGCATTGCAAAATGTGAGAACTAGAAGGAGAGAAAGCTCCGGACCACAGCTCTGCTTTGAATGTGGTAAGACAGGACACTTTCGTACAGAATGCCCTAATCTTTCAGGTCCTATCACCCGTGATGAGAAGCAGAACAATGTCAAGACCATCTCTGGAAACTCCAACGAGAAAAAGAAGGGTACCATAGTACGCAAGATGATAAACAACTTCATCACCGCACTTCAAGAGCTCAGTTCAAGCGATGTATACTTTGCAAGTGATGAAGATGATGACGATCTGGCCATCTTATGCTTTATGACCGGCAAAACAAGATCAAGATCACGTTAGGAGGATGCAGAACACAATAGTGACGACGATTAGATATGTTCTACATGTAATAAATCGTGTGATGCAATTTCTCGTGCAACTATTTTTTTCAAGAAAAAGGACAAAAAACTTAGGAATAATGCTGCTAAAATTGAATCACTAGAATCTGAAATCAATCATTTGAAAACCTTGATTCCTAGTGATGATTTATGTCCCTCATGTGACTTAATCTATGAACAATTGTCCACATTAAGAAGTGCACACTCATCCACTCTAGATAGACTTGATGAATAAATTGAAAAGAACAGAAAGCTATCTGATTTTAATGTTAAAAATATAAAAGATGTTTCTTGTTCTACAGATGATTTGCATTGTTCTGCATGTGATAATCTTTATAAAAAACTAAAAGATGCAATGAATGAAATATCCATTCTGAACAATGTTTTACGTTCTCATGAAGTTAAATATTGTTCAAATTGCAAACTAAAAGGAAAAACTTCATGTCAAAGCTGCCTAGATTTATCTAAAGAACTTGACAATAAAAATAAGATACTAGAGCGATTCTACAATGGGATCAAGAATCGATACTTGCTGTTAAATTCTTCTAAACCTTGCAATGATAAAACTGGTTTAGGTTTTGATTCCCATGCATATTCTAAAACACATCCACCACACGTTGTAAAAACATTTGGAAGAGGTCTAATAAAAAATGCCCCTAAACAAAAGGATGTGACATTTAAATTTGCAGGAGTGCTTTCTAATTCTGTTTCTAATGATGAATGCTCATCTAGACATGATTACAAAAATTAAATTTCATTGTACTTACTGTGATAAAGATGGTCTTTTCTTAGATTTTTGTTATAGACTAGCTAAACAAATTAAATAGGATAAAATGTTTGCTAGATCTCATAACATTCATGATAAATCCGCTATGCATGCTAAACCTAAAATTAGAAACATGCAACCTGCTTTAATGAGTCGTAAATTTGCAAAGGTAGTATCTAGACCTTCTGGTAAGAAATCTGCAAAGGCAGCTCCGGTAGTTCCGATAGCTCTGAGAGCTCCCAGACCTTTTGTTGTTCCTTCCGGAATTTCAGTTTTTGCACTCGTAGCTTCAGCCTTTTCCGTTGGAACTTCTATGTTCACCCCCAGAGCTACTGGTTTTCGTACTAAACATGTAACAACTTTTAAATCAGTGATTAAGAATAGAAAACCTCAACTCTTGACTCATAAACTTGCTTTTTTGTACAGCTTTCGCATGTTGTTCCTACTGGACGTCGCATGGCTCAGTACTGGATTCCAAATGCTTATTTACTAACCCCTGTATTGACTCATCGACATATTGTGCTTCTAAGTAGGTTACACTCTTAAGGAAGGAGAACATTTGGATTTTTGATTCAGGTTGCTCACGCCACATGACCGGTAACAAAGAATGGTTCTCCTCCGTCTCTTTTGTGTCACGTGTAGAGAATGCTACTTTTGCAGATAATTCTTCAACTTCTATTATGGCACTTGTTAAAAATTTGAAATACAACTTGCTTTCTGTTTCTCAATTGCTTGATGAGAATTTAGAATTAATTTTCTCGTAAAATTGCTTCAAAGTTGTAAATTCAAATAGTGAGGTTTTGTTGAACATGTCTCGCTTTGGAAGAGTTTTTATAGCTGATTTTGATATGTCAACTTTTGAGCATAGGTGTCTACTTGCCAATGATTTAAAAGATTTATTCTTCTGGCATCATAGACTTGGTCACGTAGGCTTTGATCACCTTACTCGTGTTAGTGTTCTTCATTGCATACATGGTTTACCTAAACTAAAAAGGGACATAGATATTGTATGCTCTTCGTGTAAACATGCTAAGATGGTTGCATGTTCACATGCCCCACTCACGATGACAATGACAATTGAACCTGGTCAACTTTTGCACCTTGACACCATTGGTCCGGCACGTGTACAATCCTTTGGAGGTAAATGATATGTTCTTGTGATTGTTGATGATTATTCTAGATACTCTTGGGTTCACTTTATGGCATCTAAGAATGAAGCTTTTAGTCACTTTAGAATTTTATTTCTTAGATTATCAATTGATCACCATAGATCCTTAAAAGCAACCAGAAGTGATAATGGAACTGAATTTAAAAATCAATCATTTAATCACTTTTGTACTGAACATGTAATAGAACATCAATTCTCTTCACCTTATGTTCCTCAACAAAACGGTGTTGTCGAAAGGAAAAACAGAACCTTAGTTGAGATTGCTAGGAATATGCTTGATGAATATCAAACTCCTAGAAAATTTTGGGTAGATGCAATTACAACAACTTGTTATGTCTCAAACCGTATTTTCTTGCGCACTAAGCTTGGTAAAACACCT
The DNA here is from genome assembly GCA_036927565.1 of Tuctoria greenei. Taxonomy (NCBI): domain Eukaryota; kingdom Viridiplantae; phylum Streptophyta; class Magnoliopsida; order Poales; family Poaceae; genus Tuctoria; species Tuctoria greenei. Next base: position 177,670,346 of record JAYESD010000003.1, on the reverse strand, counting down.
TACGAACTTTGGTTTGGACATAGGCCACGTGCTTTACACTTTAGGGTTTTTGGTTGCAAATGCTTTGTTAAAAAACATGGAAATCTTGATAAATTTGAAGCCATGTCCAAAGATGGCATGTTTCTTGGTTACCCATCTCACACTAGAGGATACCGTGTGTTTTTACTTGGAACTAAAAAAATTGTGGAGACTTGTAAAGTTTCTTTTGATGAAGCTAGCCCAGGTACTAGCTCCGATATTGTAGGATCAGATCCATATCCTTAGGGGGAGGGTATTTTCAAAGAAGAAGAATAGTTGAAGATATTGCCTGATAGTTCTGAAGCTGACACGTGTCCAGCTCCAAACTTTGAACAACCTCCGACTACCATCTCTGCTGGTCCTGGTCGTCCACAAGCAACAAGCTCATCAATCTATGATGAACCTGATGAAGTAGAAGCTTGTGAGACATCTGTTCCCCCCACAGATTTACAAGAATCATCCCCCGCAACAGATAATTGGAAGCTTGCACAAACGAGTTACAAGATCCAGGTTTTCTGACCCAAATTCTCATGCTCATTATGCTTTTGTTCCTTCTTTTCAACTCAAAGATATATCACACACACTCACTAATGAATCTTGGATTATTGCCATGCAAGAATAGTTAGAAAATTTTGAAAGAAATAATGTTTGGAAACTTGTACCTCCACCTCAAGGTCACACTTTAATTTGAACTGAATGGGTGTTTAAAAATAGCGACACCGAAGTTCCTATCAAAGTCGTCCAAATTGGTTCCGGTGCTGCTTAGACTACCCGTATATCGGGAGGTCTTAACAACAAATAGGAACTCACGCTCATCACTTTGCTACGGGCTAATGTCGACGTGTTTGCCGGGCAACCATCGCAAATACTTGGGATCCCTAGGGAGGTTATTGAGCACAATCTGAAGATTTACCCTGATGCATGGCCTGTACACCGGAAGCCCCGAAAGCAATCAATCGAGCGACAAAACTTCATCCGATAGGAGATTAAGAAGTTGCTCGAAGCTGGTTTCATCCGGGAGGTGTTTCATCCTAAATGGCTAGCAAACCCAGTCATGGTGCACAAGGCTGGCGGGGGCTTCGGATGTGTATCGACTACACCACCTTAAATAAGGCATGTCCAAAGGATCCATTCCCACTACCTCATCGCCAATTCACCTTCAAGCTTTTCATCAACCCTAGATCATTGAGATCCAAGTGTTGCCTCCAAATCATTTGATTCATTGGAGTCCTAAACACCTGGTATACCTTCTACTTCCTCTTTCTCAAATGAATTCAACTCCAATTCTAGAAATCCACGTCAATCTAGAAAACCCTAATTCACTGGTTTTGCGTGGGGTGGACTAGTCCGATCCCATGCGGACTAGTCCGATTTTGCAATCTAATTACTGCTGAATTAAATCTAAATTGGTTTGAATAACCTCCAAACCTGTATAAACTTGTTAAAAGCTATTAGTACTAGTTAGTAAACCTCAATAATAACTCATTAACTGTTTTTACTTCGCATTTGCATTAATCATGCATGTCATGACATATTGAGTAATATATGTGCACTTATTGATTGTAGTTCTTGTCTTGTATGTTTATTTCGCGGTTTAGAAGTATATGCGCTAGAGAGTGCTGCGGAGGATCTCCAACACCAGGAGTTTGAAGTCTTTGATCCTAATCAAGCCCAAGGCAAGGCAAGTGTCCTTGAACATATTGACATGTTTTGACAATAAATGTTTTGTTTGCAAAACTGCATGCTTGTGTCAATTTGGTTGGAATCCTATGATAGGAAGTTTACTAGCTTTGTTTAACCACCCTTGTCACCAGGAATATATGGTAGAGACTCGGGAAGGGCTTTTTACCTTTTTGCTTCGCTTAATTAATTGGGATAAGAAAACAACTATAATATTAATATATGCATTAATGAGATTATGGTTAATATGAAGTGGTTAATATGACATGGTAATGGGTGATCTAAGCAAGCATGTCACGTGTATGGGTTGGATGTTATGGTGGTTTGGCTTGCTTTAGATCTAAGGACCCTTTCGTGGAGCGACCATCCAGGATTTACAGTGCCACCACGAGGCCGAGTGGGTGTGGCGTAGTTGATTAATTAGGGTATTGCTAGTATTGAGCGGATCATTTGGCGCACCAGGGAAGGGGAGTCAAATTGGGTTTGGATATGGTTTGCGGGACTCCCTGGGATCCGAATGGCACAAGAGGGGGCCCTTGGTTGAAGATGTGCTCAGTTGGAGACGTCGCCACCGGTCAAACCTCGAAGGGTCCGTACATGCTAGTAATACCTTTGTAAAGGCTATTTTGTGATCTCTTGGCCACACACCTATGGAAGTGTGAGACGCATAATTGAGACTCCTCAGTCATCAATAGGTGATGAAATTACAAACACGTGGGTAAAGTGGTACAACCTCTGTAGAGTGTGTCTTAAAACTATCATGATAGTCGTGCTCCCAATTATGAGCAACCTTGACCCTCACATGATTAGAGGAAACTTGGGATTTTTGATGTTTTGGCACTGGTTATGGTTAATAATATGGTTATGACTGATTATGAACTAAATTATGGTATTGGATATGGTTAATGGTAATGGAGAAATCTTGTACATGAATGATGGTAATGGAATATGGACTGGTATAATGATAACTATATGGTTTATGATGGGTTTACTTCATATACATATAATATATTGCTTTTCAAATGTTTTTCTGTACTTTTTCAGCACTTAGCCATTATTACATTCGTCATTTGAATCAGCTACATGTCATAATTTCCACATTTTCTGAGTACGACATGTACTCACCCTTGCAATTCCCCCGCCAACAGTTGCATGTCAGGGTTGGGAGTACAATGATGATAATGCGAAGTTCTAGGCCACGTCTGCTGTCAGCTTTATCTGTGATGTTGATTGGGGTTGTGTTATACCTATTTGCTTATGCTGCTTGGTTTGCTTAGTTTGCTCAGTATAGTTTATTTCTGCTGCATTAGTTCAAACTTGTCATTAATAATCATCAGAGATTGTATTTGAGGATATTATGAATTGTGTAATAAAAGTGGTTAATTAATCTTATTCTGTGGTAATTTTCTATATATCCTTTTGTGAATGCACTCGTGTATGTGTGTTGAACGTCCTGGGCACACATATGCGTTTACTTGGTTTATTTTCGGAATCAGGTGTCACAGCTACTGAAGCTGGTTTCCAGGTATTACTCTAGACTCTGTAGAAAAGGACCCCTACCGGGCACGGGAAAAAGAGACGAGGGCCCAAGTCCAGGACCTCGCTAAGTAGGTGGCTTCCACGTTCAAGCGGGAGTGAGGCTGGTGGCCACAAGGCAGAGTGCCACTGTATTCGTGGCTTGCCTCTTTGTAAATAACCTTTAATGAATTTGACTTCATGTCTAGTTTCTTGGCTCTCACTTGTACTTCTCAACTTGTCCACTTGGGTCCTTAGTAGCGTAAGGCCCCATGAACTTTGCTAACCTCGCTAGTTTCTAGGAAGCAACCAACAAACACTTGTCGTAGCCGCTTTGCACCGTTTGACGTCCTGCCTATGGAACTCCTTGGAGGCCCCCAGGTAGGTGTGGCCAACTTGTTGGGCACACCTATCATTTGATCATAGGATGTCATCGACGAGCCCCTGGTGGAGTGTGGGAGCTTGAGTAGTTGACACTAGTGGGGCCCCCTAGGGAGCGCCAGACTTGGATGTTAACACCGGTGAGCCCCCTAGGGACCGTTGGGCTTCATTTGAAATGTATGGTCATCGTCAAGAGGTCTCCAGTAGTGATGGCGGCGACAAAACTGTCGAACCGAGGCAGTGCCACCCTCAATGCTAAGAAACGTTGACGGCAGGCCCCCTAGGAGGTGCTGAAGCTAGTTGCTCCAGCGTCGCCTACCATCAACGCGTAGAAATGTTGATTTCGGGCCCCTTGGGAGGTGCTGGAGCTGGATGCTCCAGCGTCGCCCACCATCCACGCTAAGAAGCATTGATGGTGGGCCCCTTGGGAGGTGCCAAATCTTGTTGTACTGGCATCGCCCACCATCAACGCATAGAAACATCAACGGCGGGCCCCTTGGGAAGTGCCTGAGCTGGATGCTCTGGGGTCGCCCACCATCCACGCTAAGAAACATCGGTGGCGATTCTCTTGGGAGGTGTAGGAGCTGGATGCTTGCAGGATCAAAGAGCACGTGAAAATCTACTAGAGGGGGTGAATGGTAGATTACAACTTTTCAGCGGAAGCAACGAAAATCCCTCAGCAGAAAATTGATCTGTTAAAGAAGTCATGTGTGCGACCAATCTAAACGTGTTCAACTGTGAAAAAAGTGGTATATATTATATAGGATCAAGTCACAGAAACACGATAACAAGAACTACTGAAATTCATCGAGAAAAACTCAAGTTACAATCGAAAGATCAAACAAAGGTCAATCTGTTCTATCCGAGTAAAAATAGATCTGCAACACTGCAAAGAAACTCATGTAGATCAGAAACCACACATCCAATGACCGTGAAATTTTCACAGATGATAGATAATCAAGTTTTAAAGACAAACCAAAAAGAATCACATCAATTGAATCTGTAAAACTCGAGTTATGATAAAACTACCCAAGCAAGATAGTGCTGTGCAGAAACTCAACGATAAAAACTTGCCTGAAACTTGCCTGAAGCAAGATAGTGCTGTGCACAAAAGTTCCTTTAAACTACAATATTTATTCAATAGAACACAAGAGGAACAGACACAAATCCATGCACCACGATCTCTGGCCTCCCTTGCTTATATAACCAGCCATGAGGCCAACCCGTACCAAACTGGGACTCGTATCCGACTCAGATTCCACCGAACATTCTGTAACTTCTTCAGACTCTTCTATGCACAAATAGAAGCAATCTTAAGCAGTGGTGGACCTAGGATTTAATTACTGGGTATGCCAACATAATTTTTGCAAGTGATTTCTAATTTTTTTAATAATTCAGTAAAGATAATTATTGTAGCACAATTTGATATAAAAAATAAAATGAAATATACTATAGTAAATAAATCACAATATATAATTAGTCATGATAAAACTTACAATACTACTTGTTCTACTTATTTAGCTGTCGCTTTCTAAATGACATGAATGTATTGATTATATCATCTTCATCTACTTGGAATAAAATATCTCGCTCAATGAATGTGACCAAGCAATCATCCAGAAGACTATCAGCCAATTTATTTCTTAACTTTGTTTTCACCAAAGTCATTGCAGAAAATACGCTTTCAACACTCGCTGTTGCCATTGGTAGAAGTAATACCAATTTGAGAAGCATGCAGACCGTATCATATACTTTATGCCTTTGTGTTTCAACAAGCTTAACCAAGAGGTCAACAATGTTGTCTAAACCTTTGAAGTTATCATCTTGCCTCATATCATCCATGTAATTATCAAGTTGCAACACATGTTTTAACAAATCATTGTTCGAGAAATCCTTAGGATAGAACTCGACCAATCTATGTACCTTTTGTAGATTAAAGGAAGCAAATGAGTTGGAAGGATTGAATGCTGACATACAAGAGAACAGCCCCATATTAATTTCATCAAATTGATTATCAAGTTCTTGAATAATTTGATCAATAAGACCAATGTATACTTCTATTCTAATATGATCATCATTTGTCTGATTCCGAGCACGAGCGTACCTTTTTGATTTTCCGTAAGGCACATAATCACCATCCAAGGGACTTCCACATCATGTTTAGTGCGAAATGAGGCCACCTTCTCAAAAAATTGAACCCAACCATTAGATCTTAATTGCTGCATTATGTTCTTCGCCACATTAACAAGTGAGATTGCATTAAGAATATCTTGCTCGCTTCGTTGCAAACACTCAGATAACTCATTTGTGTATCTCAGAATAACATACATTTAATAAGTACAAAATGTATTTTTGTCCAATCATCCTTATGTGAGGTGTCATCACCAAGATCAATAAGAACATCATGAATGTGGAAAACATATTTATAATATTGCATACCGTTTTATAATGAGAGCCCCATCGAGTTTTGCCAGGTCTAGTAAACTCATCTCTTTATTCAATCCAGTCCCACATTCAAGATCACCACAATCAAGTGCTTTTTTAATATTTTGTAGTCTTGCATTTCAAAGCATACCATGACGCTTCTAAGAAACTCCAACAATATTCAAGAGGATAAATACTTGATAAAAAAACCCTTACAATCAGTATTGCCCTTAGCAACAGCATAAAGAACTAGTTGTAGTTGATGCACAAAAAAATGAATATAATACGCAGAAGGTGATTCTTGCATGATTAGTGTTTTTAATCCTTTAATATCTCCTTTCATGTTGATAGCTCCATCATAACCTTGACCGAGGATTTAAGTCATAGTAAAGCCATGGCTAACAAGTAAACCTTCAATAACATCCTTATGTGATAAAGAAGTAGTATCATCTACGTGGACAACTCCAATGAAATGCTCGCATGGTCTTCCTAATTTATCAACATAATGTAAACAAAGAGCTAGTTGTTCTTTATGTGATATGTCACTAGACTCATTAGCTAAATTTGCATAGGGATCATCACCAAGTTTTTCAATTATAATTTCTCTAGTTTCTATGGAGCAACAGTGAATAATCTGCATTTGTATCTTTGGGTTAGTTAAGGTGCAATTACCTGGCGCATTCTTCAAGACATACTTGTTCACTTCTTCAAAATTTTCTGCAAGAAATTTCAATAGCTCAATAAAGTTCCCTCTATTGCCAGTCTCTTCACTTTCATCATGTCCACGAAATGCTAATCCTTGATACAGAAGAAACTTGATACATCTAAACGAATAAGTTAACCTTTTCCTATAAAGATGAAGATCCTCATCAGTCCAGTTCTCAATGTGATAATCAATTGCTACCTTTGAATTTTTAAAGCCAATGTATTGCTCTTGAGCTGTACTGTGTGTCTTAGAACCTAGATGTTTGTGAAGTGCTTTCTCTCCAATATTCCAATTTCTCCATCCTTCAACAGTAAATGTGTCAGACCCAATACCTCTTTTTAACAAGTAGCATATAAAAAAAAATACAGAATCCTTCTTTATGCTATATTCAACCCAATCATATTTGTACATCCAAAGATAATTGAATTGACGATATCTATTTCCAATCTTTCTTTTAGGAAAATCATGTGCATATGGTTGGAATGGACCTTTGATAATATACGCTCTTCGGACTGCATCTTGATCACTGACAAAATAATTTTGAATGGATTTCCTTTCACCTAGATCATGTGGAAGATGATTAATATCATAAACTGATGATGATGATGCTGGCGGGTTTGAGAGTGAAGGCATAGGATTCAAAATTTCTTCGATCACTCTCTCTTGCTCTTGAGTCTGTTCTTCCACAACTGTTTCGTCCATACATGTGACAGGATTTGAAGCGGCGGCTGCTTTCTTAGCCGCATGTTTTTGAAAAAGAGATGCAGTATCTCCACTTCTTTTCATAACTGATCTATTATAAGAAAAAACAATTTTTATGTAAGTACGATAATCAATAAGAAGTACAAAAAATGAACAATTTGTATCACATAAAAAACACATACACAGAGTCGTCAACACATCGTAATTGCTTGATCGAAGGAAGTCGTATGTATTATTTTCGTTTGATCCAGACGAACTGCTGAACCGCAACTGTGGCTACCGTCGGCGTCGGTCCACGTATCACGGTACCAACATGGTTCCACCGTTCTTTAAATCGAGACAGCGAGACGGGACTGCTGTACGCGTACAGCGAGATCGACGTGGCGAGATATGACGGCGAGACAACAACATTGGGATGTGGTACGTCCGTGCGAGATCCGCCTCTGTCGTTTCTCTGTTACTTGCATCCCTGACTGTGACTTATTGGGCCCAGAGCATCGTATTATATTGTTTCCGGCACTAGAGTACTGGACTCAGTTTTGGTCTAGTGCTAGGCTCGGTTCTGTGTGGGCCGTGTGTTCTGGAGTTCCTGATAGTATAGGAAGCAAAGGTGTTACAGGAAGCAATGAACCTAAGACCCATGATAAAAAACTGATAAAAATTATACTTAAGTTTGTCTGGGCCCAGGGTATGATGGGGTCCACCCGACATACTCTGTAGGTCCGCCCCTGATCATAAGACTTCCAAACACCTTAGGAACGTATACCACGTTAGAAAACAACTCAACTTTGTGACCCACACGGAATCTAACCAAAACAAACTCTAAACTTTCCATAAACGAACCATAACCACCTCAGCCGCAGCCTGAGGCATATTCCAGCCGGTTGGACCTTTCCGACCAATTCTTTACGTCCACTTCACTTCATCACGCTTGGAACCATGTTCCCATGTCCATGCACTCCTTGCACACATGCAAACATCTTCCAACAACATCCATGATACCTTCATATGCAATGTTCTTGACCCAAACATGCTGCCCGACCTCCCGATCAACTCAACCACAATTCCTCCTGAACTTGGTTGTTGAACCTAATCTTCTCCCTAAGACCTGTTCAATAGATCCTGTCACCAGCCATGTCTTGAACTCAGGCAACACCTGTACATGAATAAACAACCAATACTTCCGAGCACAAGTCCTCGACTTGAGTCACGTTAGTTCCGAAACCACAACACATTACGTGAGCACCTCACATAAACATGTTGCAAACCATAGCAAAATGATATCAGCCATAACAACAAAACACACCAAAAACTTAGTAAAATAATACTAAGCAAACTTTCTATAGATGTAAAGAAAGTTCGAAACATTGTAAGGTAAAAGAAGAACCATTGCAGTCTAGCACCGGACCTTGCCAAAGCTAAATGGATCTTGAGTCGGAGCTTACCAAAGCTAGCCGGAGATAGTGCCGGAGCTTACCAAAGCTAGCAGAACCTAGCGCCGGAGCTTACCAAAACTAGTCGGACCTAGCCAAAATAAGTCATACATAGACAAAGAACTCGGACCTAGCCTAAGCAAGTCGGATTTAGACACAAAACAACTCGGACCTAGCCAAAATAAGTCGAACCTAGACAAAGTAAGTCGAACCTTACATTGGACCTTGCCGGAGCTAGCCAAAACAAGCTGGACCTATCGTCGGACCTTTCAGGAGCTCGAACCTAGAGTCGGACCTTTTTAAAAGGGTGTTTTGCAGTATTCAAAACTTTTATCGTCATAGCCAATGTATTTAGTAAACATAGGTCTCACATTCTCCCCGTTGATGAATGCATTGGCAACATCACTTAAAATCCAAACACTGGCAACACCACTTAAAGTTTTGAAAACAATTTTCTCCTCGTTGTAAATCAGAAACAAAATGAGAAGAAAAACAAAAATTCTCCCCCAAAGGATGTACACTGCCCTTGAGAAGAATCGTGCCAAAACACTTGTGAATGTTAGCAATGTGTGATCAATTTCTCCCCGTTTGACAATGTATTCAGCAAGGTACAAAAGAGAAATTTTAATTTGTTATGAGCATAATATGACATATACATATAAAACAAAGCTCATCCAAGTCATACTATCAAGTAACTTACACTATCACATCAATGAGATACATAAAGCCATGTTAGAGATCAAATGTAATTTTCAATTTAAGCAAGTCGTTATCTCACAAACTTAACTATTTCAAAACCTGAAAGCATGACACTTGTTGCTGAATTTTTCATTTTTCAATATTATTTAAATCACAAATTCTGATCATATAACATTTGCAAGAGATTATATGCCGCATCTGCCTTATTATAACCAACCAAGCCAAGCCTCTGTCATTTGACAATCAGAAACTTAAGGACATGGTTTTAGTCATACACAACTTCTTCTAAGTGCATATCTAAGTGCAATGATAAGCCATCTCAAAAGAAGAAGTGTGATCCATGCATATTCTCTTGATCTTTTCTCATTTTTATTTTATCATAAAATCTCAACATGTGAATAGTTGATTGCTTGTTTAATTCTTTATGATTAAAAACATTTGTGAGCATGCAACAAGTTCAAAACAACAAGAAAGTTCAATCATGACCAGATTTAGTGTAAGTAATTATTCCAGTTACTAGTCATGGCAAAACTACAAAATGTATAACATGAGTAATGTAGTAAGAACTTTCAGCATGTAAAATGAATCACAAAGTCATATATGTATAAAATACTATGCTCATATTATTTTAAATTCAGATTCACACACAAAGTTCCCAAGTTTCAGAACCCCCACTCAATTTAAGCCATGAGGATGCATAACCCCTATTTCACTATGAATGTAACAAAAACGAGTGAAATCCAAAGGTTTTGTAAAATGTCAGCTAATTGTTGTTCGGTATCTACATGGTGAAGCACAATGTTTCCTTTTTCAACATTATCACGAGAAAGTGATACCTAATGTCAATGTGCTTTGTTCTCGAATGTTCCGCAGGGTTTTTAGCAATGCAAATGGCACTAGTATTATCACGAAATAGTGGAACACAATCTAGATCAACTCCATAGTCCTCAAGTGTTTGAACAACCCAAAGAATTTGTGAGCAAGTGCTAGCAGCAACTATATATTCAGATTGGACTGTGGATTGTGCAACTCAACTTTATTATCTAGAGGATCAAGCTACACATGAATTACCAAAAAATGATAGGCACCCGAAGTACTTTTCCTATCAATCCTACAACCCCCAAAATTAGCATCTGAAAAGGCTTTCAAAGTAATGGTTGAGGAAGAAGAAAGAAAAATGCCTAATTCTTGAGCTCCATGTATGTACCTGAGAATTCTTTTGTCGACTTGACAATGTGAAGCACGTGGGGAAGCTTGAAACTGTGCACAAAAACATATGCTGAATTGTATGTCCGGTCTTGATGTCGTGAGGTACAGAAGTGATCTGATCATGCTTCTATATTCATTTTGATCCACGGGTTCACCATCTTCATTAAGTTCAAGTGTTGTTGTATACCCATTGGTGTCCGAAGATGATGAGGAGGTTTAGTCCCGATCTTCCAAAAGGTAATGGATAAGTCGATTGATGAAGATCTCGACGTTGATGATCCGAGGCTCTCGAGGAGAACACGAAAAACCTCTACAATCACTACACCACCGCTCCGTTGGTTATCAACCATGTTGAACACGATTGACCATGCCAAGAAGGCTAACATCTACAAGTGCAACCAATAACACAAGCAAGAACGAGGTAGAAGCAAATTGAATTGCTATGTTGGGTTCTCACAAACTGATGAACAGCGAAACTGTGTAGAACAGACTAATCTAAAAAACCCAATTGTTGATGGCGGCTACTATGAAGTATATATATGTGGGCGGACGTCCAAGCGGGTGTTGTAGTCGTGAAGTAACCCTAAGACACGAAAGTAAGGGATGTAGACTTGATACAAGCCCCAATGGCCCAATACGGCGGCGCATCACCCTGACTGATTATGAACTCAATATTGTTTCAAAGATTCCTGTCGACCCTGCAGGAATTTTGAAAAGGAACCAGAGGCATTGGAATGTTTATCCTCTCCCCTTTCCGTGCATATGTAGAATGTCCAAAACGGAGATCGTATGCGTCCTGGGCATCCATTTTAGTGCGAACTACTTCTGGACTCCGAGTTGGACACAATTTTTAGTTGGTCTCGGGTTCCATCTTCTTTGAACGTATTATCTGGTCCTCGACGTCCCTAAGACTTCCACCAAGTACTCCTTGAACCTCTCCATGAATACTTATCATAATTAAATTATTAGGTGGCAATCTATGCTAAAAAACTATAAATAAATATATAAGAACGAACTCACCTCTGAAATTAATTTTTGTGTGTGAACTCTATGGATTGCATCTTGTATGTTCAATGGAGTGCTGTTTGTACCATAGAAGTGATGTCCTCATCATCTCCCCTTCTTGAATTGCAGTCGTCCTCGACTCAAGTTCATCTTCTCTCATGTGTTGGTCCAAAGGTGCAACGCCATCAAATCTTCTTGTATGCATGAAAGGAGGAGGCCAAGGTTGTGGATGACATAGTACACCATCTTGATCTTGTCCATCAAATAGGAACACACATTCACTTGAGCAAGGATCCCAAACAAATAAACATTGTACCATGTTTGTATGTGCATTTATAATATGCATGATCTCATCATTCTCCCCTTCTTGATGACAAGCTGTCCCCGGCTTGCTCGTATGTCCAGCAAAAAGTCTTGCTTTGGGGGTGGAATGAGTGCTGTCCATAATGCAAAACCGCAGTGAATAATGCTTTTTTTGTCTCTACTGCAAGGAAAAAATACTAGAAAAACTTGACAAGACATTATTAGTGTTAGTACATTCATTTACTTGACCATGTTGTTGCAGCACAAAAGGAGCTTTCTCATTTGAACATATGTAAACTTTAGGCACCATAAATATACCACTTTGTTCATATTTGCCTATTGCATGAAAAATGTTTCTTGTCAACAAAGGTAATTCGTAGAAAATATACTTCTCTCTACAATATCGAGATCATAATGAGTGTCAAATTCAATATAATCCAATGTATTTAGAGAAGACAACAATTTCAGCTCATTCCTTTCACATGTAATTGGAATCGAATGCTTAATTTCAGCACATGTGAGTGATAAAGTATCAAATTCATTCAATTGTTCTAGTATAGGTACAATATAATATAAACTCACAACTCATTTTTGTCGTAAGAATCAGTAGGAAAATCAACTAGTTATAAAGGAGTATTATGAAAAGGTCCATCTTGTTGCTGCTCATCGATTGCATGATTGGTAGCAAGATTCAACACATCTGAAAATGTCATACCTTGGTTAAATGTAGAGAATTGTTCATTAACATTGCTCTCATTTTTAGTAAGAAGTTCAAATGCATTATGGGTTAATTAATCGAAAAATTTAGAAGAGTTGTTCAACACCTCATTCTCATTTGCATCTATATTTATTTGTTCATGTTCCTGCAAATGGTTAGTCATAGGAGGAGGTGCAACAAGAAAATTCTTCTCAAGTTCATGTATTTCATTTTTGCAATTAGATACATTAGCAAAAGTTTCTCGCATAAGAATTTTCATATTTTTCCATGTTCGAGGTTTTTCTAAATCACTCAAGTTGTCCCACCAAGTTAATTCACAATCAACTAACGCACTAGCAATATTTCTAATCTTTCTCCTCTCACACATATGCCATTGTCCAAAATTTTTATCCAACTCTATTTCCCAAGCAATATATTCATCATAACCAAAACCATCATAAGAAGGAAGAGATGGAAGAATGTAAGTACTTCTTGTGGAAGGTATTATAAAGGTGGTTTGAATGTCATGTGAAACCTTGGTTGATGTTTGATTTTTAGTGAGCAACTCCATCGCCGTCTTCATCATGTCAATCATCTCAGCATATAATGCATGATTCTTGTTTTTACCTGACATTTTTTTTTGCAAACAGAAGACAACAAAAAATATGTTATCCCTATTAACTACAAAGGATAATGGCAAAGTGTAGGTGGAATCAGACACTCTCAAGCGTCTTACCACGCTCTTACAAGTGTTCTTACCAACTCTGCAGGTGGCAAACGGTGGCCGGTATGAAGAAACCAATGAAGCATGAGATGATTGCAAAGGTGTATCGATTCTGATCAAGAGTAAAGTGTAGCTTGGATGACACTTTATATGTAGCAAGGATTTGCAACAACGAAATCAGGTAGTAAAGTTGAATGAGTGTCCAAAGTACTTGTCAAAGTTGCTGGCCTAAATGTGTTCCTAGTAGTTCAAGCTAGCAAGACATGAGACAAAACTAGATGACACAATGGATGCAAGCACTTCTGTTTTTGTTGTTGTTTTTTTTCTCCTTTTTGTTGTGTGGATTTTGTATCTTGTTGCACTTTCCTTTTTCTTTTGTCATTTTTTTTTCAGAATGTGCTGCAAAAGAAGAATATAATGAAAAGCAATCAAAGATATCTCATGGGTTTGTCACAGATTTTCTGCTCAATCTTCCAAGGACAAATAGGCACACTTAGAGGCTCAAAATAGAAAAACTTACATCAACAATATTGTATATATATATATATATATATATATATATATATATATATATCCTCTTTAATTTCAATATATGGAAACCTTATTTTGGACAAGAATAATAGGAGATATTGCCCCTAAAACACAGACTGTTCAGAAATTCTAGGTCGAGAACCGACTCAGATCTAATGCACTTTTGAGAACGATAACTCCGTTTTCTGGGAAACCTATGAGTATAAAAGTTGTTGAGAACTTCTTAAGATTTCCATAAAGTATAAGAACTCCAAAATCCGAGTACGTATGAGTGAGATATCACAAAAATACCGAACTGGATAGAGATGAATCTAATCTGGAGTGATGATGTGATTCAAAAGGATGAATCAACACAATGCAAAACTCAAATTAAGACCAGAAACACTTTCTAAACCAGCAATATGACTCAACCACGGACAGAAACTCAACACAAGCAAACTAAAACAAAGTTGCAAAGGCTCAATGTGGTTTGGACAAACTAATGAACAGATCTACTAAACTGCATGGATTTTTGTGCTTTTTTTGTGGACTCTAGGTATGAAAAAAAAAACTAATGTAATGGATAGATGAATTACCTAACGGGCAACCTGAAAATCTGATACCAATTGATGAGGAGGTTTAGTCCCGATCTTTTGAAAGGTAATGGATAGGTTAATTGATGGAGATCTCGACGTTGATGATCCTCCACGTCCCTAAGACTTCCAACAAGTACTCCTTGAACCTCTCCATGAATACTAATCATAATTGAACCATTAGGTAGCAATCTATGCTCAAAAATTATAAAGAAACATATAAGAACGAACTCACCTCTAAAATTAACTTTTGTGTGTGAACTCTATTGATTGCCTCTTGTATGTTCAATGGAGTGTTGTTTGTATCCATAGAAGTGATGTCCTCATCAGAAGAGGCTTACTTATGTCCATGTTGAAGCGCTTAAGAAGGTCTCTTGTATACTTCATTTTGTTGCACAAAGGTACCTTCCTTAGTTTGCTTGATTTGTAGCCCCAAAAAGTACGTGAGTTCTCCCATCATACTAATCTCAAATTCTCATCATAGCTGAAAACTAGGACACAAGATCATGAGAAGCACAACCAAAGATAATATCATCCACATGCACTTGAACGAAAAATTAGTCATTGCCACGCTTAAGCACAAAAAGAGTTTTGTCAACCTTGCCCATGGTAAACCCTTTTTCAAGTAAGAATGTTTTTATCCTACCATACCATGCTGTAGGGGCTTGTTTGAGACCGTACAAGGCTTTGAACAGTTTGTAAACATGATTAGAAAAATCTGGACATAAACCTCCTCAAAACCCGGTGGTTGCTTGACATAAACCTCCTCATCTATGTAGCCATTAATAAAAAACACTTTTAACATCCATTTGATATAACTTGAAACACTTAGATGCAACAAAAGCTTACAAAATTCTTATGGCTTCTAATCTAGCAACAGAAGCAAAAGTTTCATCAAAATCTAGACCTTCAATTTGTGTGAAACCTTGAGCAACCAACCTAGTCTTATTCCTAACCACAACCCCATTCTCACTCAGTTTATTTTTAAACACCCGTTTAGTTCCAATTAAAGTGTGACCTTGAGGTGGAGGTATAAGTTTCCAAACATTATTTTGTTCAAAATTTTCTAACTCTTCTTGCATGGCAATAATCCAAGATTCATCAGTGAGTGCGTGTGATATATCTTTCGGTTTAAAAGAAGCAACAAAAGCAAAATGGGCATGAGAGTTTGGATTGCAAAACCTGGAACGTGTGACTCGTTCGTACAAGCTCCCAATGATTTGTTGTGGAGGATGACTTTTGAGGATTCGAAGGGGAGTAGACACTTCACAAGCTTCTTGTTATTCATGTTCATAATAGATCGAAGAACTTGTGGCTCAATGACGATCTGTACCAGCTGCAGTAGTTATTGGTACATGTTGTTGTGCAAAATCGGCAGCGTGATCAATGCCATTTGCTTATGAATTTTTGAGCAGCAGCACCACTTCTCCGTCTTCTTCGATGAAAATACTCTCCTCCTGCGGATATGGATCTAGACCTGCAATATTAGAGCTAGTATGTGGGCTACCTTCATCAAATGAAACCTCACAATTCTACACAATTTTGCTAGTGTCAAGTAAAAACACACGGTAGCCTCTAGTATGAGATGGATAACCAAGAAACATGCCATCAACATATCTAGATTCAAATTTATCAAGATTACCATGTTTCTTAACAAAGAATTTACAACCAAAGACCCGAAAGTGTGTGACACTAGGCCTATGTCCAAACCGAAGTTCATATGGTGTTTTTCCTAGCTTAGCATGCAAGAAAACACGATTTGAGACATAACAAGCTGTAGCAATTGCAGCAGCCCAAAATTTTCTAGGAGTTTGATTTTCATCAAGCATAGTCCTAGCCATTTCAACTAAGGTTCTGTTCTTTCTCTTTACGACACCATTTTGTTGAGGTACATAGGGTGAAGAAAATTTATGATCTATTCCTTTTTCAGCACAAAAGAGATCAAAAGGTTGATATTTAAATTCAGTTCCATTATCACTTCTAATTGCTTTTAAAGATCCTGGGTGATCAATTGATAATCTAAGAAATATGGTTCTAAAGTGACTAAAAGTTTCATTCTTAGATGCTATAAAATAAACCCAATAGTATTTGGAATAATCATCAACAATCACAAGAACATACCATTTAGCTTCGAAGGATTGAACACGTGAAGGTCCTACGGTGTCAAGCTGCAAAAGTTGACCTGGTTCAGTTGTCATGGTCACTGTGAGAGGAGCATGTGAACCTGCAACCATCATAGCATGTCTACAAGAAGACCACACAATTTATTTGTCCCCTTTAAGCTCAGGCAGCCCACATAGCGATCAAGAGTACTAACACGCGTTAGATGATCAAAGCCTATATGACCAAGTCTATGGTGGCAAAAATATAAGTCCTTTGAATCATTAGAAACTAGACACCTATGCTTAGAGTATGACATATCAAAATCAACTTTAAAACTCTCCCAAATCGAGGCATGTTAAAAATAAGCTCACTGTTTGAATCTACAACCTTGCAGCAATTTTTAGTGAAGATAATTACCAGATTTTCATCTAGTAATTGTGAAACAGAAAGCAAGTTGTATTTCAAATTTTTAACAAGTTCCACATCCTTCAAAGTGTAGTGATCATTTACTTTAACCGAATCCTTAGCAATTATAGGAGTTGAAGAATTATCGGCAAAAGTAACATTCTCTACACGTGACACAAAAGAGAGGGAGGAGAATCAATCTTTGTTACCGGTCATGTGGCGTGAGCAACCTGAATCTACAATCCAAATATTCTCCTTCCTCAAGCGTGCAACCTACATAGAAACACAATACGTCAATGACTCAACACTGGGGTTAGTCAAAAGGCATTTAGGAACCTAGTACCGAGTCACATGACGTGCAGCAGGAAAAACACGCGAAAGCTGAGACAAAATAGTAGGTTTATGAGCCAAAGTTTGAGGATTTTTTGTACCCAACTACTAACTTACAAGGTGTCACATGTGTAGTACGAAATACAGTAGGTTTGGGGTCAAACTTTGCATATTTTTAACTCAAAACAATAGATTGCATGTTCTTGATATTAGGTTTAGTATGTGCAGCAAATGTTGCATGAGAGTTATGAGATCTAGCTTGCTTTCTTTCCTTTTTCTGTTGTTTAGCTGGTCTATAACAAAAATCTATGACATGACCATCTCTACCACGGTAGGTAAATAAAATTTAACTTTGTGCTGTCTAGATGAGCAAGCAACATGTTTATTAGAAGCTGAATAAGAGCACCCCTGCAGCTTTGAAAACCACTTCTTTATGTTTAGAAACTGTTTGAATCAAACCACTTCCTAATGACTTTACCATTTTAGGTGGATGTGCCTAGCATGAGAATCAAAACCTAAACCAATTTTATCATTGCAAGACTTGGAAGAATTCAATAGCAAGTTTAGATTTTTATTCCCATTACAAATGCTCTAGTGTCCAATTCATGTCATCAAGTTTTTTAGACAAGTGTAGGCAGTTTTGACCTGAAGTTTTTCCTTTTAATTTGCAATTGGAACAATATTTAACTTCATGAGAATGTAAATCATTGTTCAAAACAGAAATGTCATTCATAGCATCATGTAATTTCTTATCAAGATCATCACAAGTAGAATAATGCAAAGAATTATAGAACAGCTAGCATATTTCGAGTTTTTATATTAAGTGCAGCAAGCTCTCTGTTCTTTTCAATCTCTAACTCAAGTTTATCAAGTGTGGAGGTGTGTGCACTTCTTGGAGAAGACAATTTTTCATATATTAACTCACATGAGGAACAAGAGTCATCACTAGGAATCAAAGATTTCAAACGATTAATTTCAGATTCTAGTGACATTGTCCCTATGATTTTTGTCCTTCTTCTTAACTATAATAGTGGCACGAGAAATAGCATCACAAATTTCTTCGCATGTAGGACATACTTCTTTATTTTTGCTGTTGTGTTCTGCATCCTACATACTTGATCTTGACTTGCCCATCATGAAGCACAAGTTTGCCAAATCATCTTCATCTTCTTCACTTCCAATCTCCACATCTCTCGAGCCAAGTTCTCGAAGTGCGGAGATAAAGCTATTCACAAATTGGCGTCCAATAAAACCCTTCTTTTTCTTGTTGTTTACAGAGGAGTGATTCGTCCTTCTTTGCTTTTCATCATGGGAAGTAGTACCTGAAAGGTTAGGACAATCCATGCGAAAATGTCCTATCTTACCACATTTGAAGCATCGTTGAGGTCTGGCACTCCCTCTCCTTCTATTTCTCACATTTGCAATGCTATTAAGAACCGAGTAGAGATGAGTGCAAGTTCTTCCTCTGGAAACTCTTCAATTTGTTCAACGGTTAGAGAGGACAACAAAGCAAGTGTTCCACAGGATGAAGATTGGTCGGAGATAAGCATGTCTGAGAAACAAATCTAAGAGACTTGTTGGGGTTCTTACGTGAGATTATGTCTATTTCATGAGTTTTCAATTTAGAATATAGAACATTTAAATTAATTGTGCTCATGATATTAGATTCACGAATAGATGTGACTTTCATCTTCCAAATTGACATGTCTAATGCACTTAGTAATTGCCTGGCATTCTTAGCATCTGAAAAATTATCATTGACGCTACGCAAGTTGCTGAGAATTTTATTAAAGCGATCAAAGAGGTCGTCGATGGACTCACCTGGTTGCATCTCAAAGTGCATGTACTTCTTTTTGAACATGTCTTGCCTTAACTACTTGATCGTGTTGCATCCTTCATTGTAATCACATAGAGCTTTCCAAACATTGTACACAGAGGAGAGGAACACGGTTGAAGTCGCTATGAGTTAGTCCTTTTATGATCAAGTTCCGAGCCTTGTTGTTGTTGTCGACATCTCTCGGATTTGTAGCTGTAACTTCATCGTTTGGCGGCACTTTGTAAGGCTTGTACACCTTTTCCCATATTGCAAAGCCTTGCACCTAGATGAAAGCCTCCATGCGTGCCTTTCAAACTTGAAAATCTATGCCACTAAACACACAAGATTTGGCGGAGTATTTCTCCATGATGATTATTCGAAACATGTGCAATTCTCAAAGATTAGAGCACCATGGCTTTGATACCAATTGTAGGATTGAAGAGCACATGAAAAGCTATCAGAGGGGCGGTGAATGGTAGATTACAACTTTTTAGAGGAAGCAACAAAAATCCCTCGGCAGAAAATTGATCTGTTAAAGAAATCATGTGTTCGACTAATCTAAACGTGTTCAACTGTGACAAAAGTTGTAGATATTATTGAGGATCAAGTCAGGAAGACACGATAACAAGAATCACTGAAATTCGTCGAGAAAAACTCAAGTTATGGTCATGAGATCAAACAAAGGTCAATCTGTTCTACCCAAGTAAAAACAGATCTGCAACAATGCAAAGAAACTCTTGTAGATCAGAAATCACACATCCAATGACCGTGAAATTTTCGCATATGATAGATAATCAAGTTCTGAAGACAACCCAAGAAGAATCACGTTAATTGAATCTGTAAAACTCGATTTGACAAAACCACTGAAGCAAGGTAGTGCTGTGCAGAAACTCGAGATGAAAAACTTGTCTGAAATAAGTCGAACGAACAGGGCACAAAAGTTCCTTTAAACTACGATATTTATTCAATAGAACACAAGAGGAACAGCCCAAAATCTGTGCACCACGAGCTCTGGCCTCCCTTTCTTATATAACCAGCCATGAGGCCAACCCAAACCAAGCTAGGACTCGTATCCTACACAGTTTCCACCGAAACATTCCATAACTGCTCTAGACTCTTCTATATGCAGATATAAGCAATCTTAAGACTTCCAAACACCTTATGAACATATTACATATTCCTAAAATAATTCAACTTCGTGACCCATATGAAATCTAACTAAAACATACTCTAAACTTTCCATAAACGAACCATAACCACCTCTGCCACAGCCTGAGGCATATTCCAGCCTGTTGGACCTTTGCAACCAATTCTATACGTCCACTTCTCTTCATCACGCATTGGAACCATGTTGCCACGTCCATGCACTCCTTGTACACGTGCAAACATCTTCCAACAACGTCCATGATACCTTCATATGCATTGTTTTTGACCCAAACATGTTGCGCAACCTCCCGATCAACACAACCACAATTCCTACTGAACTTGGTTGTTGAACCCAATCTTCTCCCTAAGAGTAGTTTAATGGATCCGGTCACCAACCATGTATTGAACTCAGGAAACAGCTGCACATGAATAAACAACTGATACTTCTGAGCAGAAGTCCTCGACTTGACTGACATTAGTTTCGAAACCACAACACCTTGCGTGAGCACCTCACATAAGCATGTTGCAAGCAATAGCAAAATAATATAAGCCATAACCACCAAAAGACACTAAAAACTTAGTAAAAGAATACTAAGAAAACTTTCCATAGATGTAAAACAAGTTTGAAACATTGCAAGGTAAAGCAGAACCATTGCAGTCTAGCATTGGACCTTGCCAAAGCTAACAGACTTAGAGTCGGAGCTTACCAAAGCTAGCTGGACCTAGGGCTGGAGCTTACCAAAGCTAGCGCTGGAGCTTACCAAAACTAGTCAGACCTAGCTAAAATAAGTCAGACCTAGACAAAGAAGTCGTACCTAGCTAAAGCAAGTCGGAACTAACCACAAAACAAGTCGGACCTAGACAAAATAAGTCAAACCTAAACAAAGTAAGGTGGACCATAAATTGTGTCGGAGCTACCCAAAACAAGCCGGACCTATCATCGGACCTTGCGTGAGCTCGAAACTAGAGTCAGACCTTGTTAAAAGGGTTTTTTGCAGTATTCAAAACTTTTATCGTCATAGCGAATGTATTTAGCACACATAGGTCTCATAATGCTTTGACGTCGCCCACCATCAACGCGTAGAAACATCAAAAGTTGGCCCCTTGGGAGGTGCCGGAGCTGGCTCCTCCGACATTGCTCCCCATCAACGCGTAGAAAACGTCGACGGCGGGCACCTAGGGAGGTGCTGGAGCGTGGCAAATAGATGTAAAGTTAAGGGGTGGGGTTGTTTATATGGAGGTGGAGGCTAGAGTTTCAATGGATTCGAGTTTAAGATGGGTATAGGCCGGTTTGGGGTACCACATGGGCTCCAAAAAGAGTTAGAATCGACACCCTTAGGCCCACATAAGGTAAAACCCAAAAACAAGTCGTGGGACATAAGATCAACTCAGAATCGTGATTTTCTGGACAAGGCCAAAAAGGGCCGGACTAGTCCAAAGTTAGTCAGAGAGATATCTGACAAGTCCAGACTATATCGGACGAGTTCGAACTTGATCAGAGGGAAATGAGACAAGTCTTGCCAAAACCGGACAAGTTTGATTTTGGTCAGAGAGAAAACGGACAAGGTTTCGCTGGAATACTGAACATGTTTAGACAAGTCCAGGGACTTAGCAAAATTTCCAAGGAATTGGAATACCGGACTAGTCCGCAATGGACCGGACAATTCCAAAACTATGTTGAGGCAAAAACAAGAATAGTCCGCAACAAAAATGAACATGTCTGAGCAAGGTCACGGAGAAATCAGACTAGTCCGCACCAAAGACGGACTAGTCTGCACTTCCTAGAATTCTTAAGCGCAATTTTGCTCTAACTTCATTTTAAATTTATTTCTTTTTATGTGGATTACTGTTAAACATTTATATGAACTTATGCAATGCATGATGGATGAAAATGAGGGTGTTACAAACCTAGCCCCCTTAAAATGAATCTCGCCCTAGAGATTCGATGCAGGAGAGAAAAGATAGGGAAAATCCTTCTTGAGATCATCCTCCATCTCCCATGTTGCCTCTGATTCTTTGTGATTCTTCCATTGAACTTTGCACCATTGAATCACCTTGTTCCTTGTGACTCTCTCCTTGGTTTCCAAGATTTTGACCGGTTTCTCTGCATAAGTCAAATCTGCATCTAATTCCAATTTTTCCATTGGCACTTGTTCTTTCGGTACCCTCAAACACTTCTTGAGCTGGGAAACATGAAAGACATCATGAACATCTGATAAGTGAGCCGACATCTCCAACTTATATGCCACTTCTCCTCTTTTGTCTTTAATGGTCCAATGTATCGAGGTGCTAGCTTGCCTCTTATGTTAAGCCTCTTATGACCTCTCATTGGTGACACCTTGAGGTAAACAAAATCTCCTACTTCAAAGGCTAGTTTCCTTCTCCTATTGTTCACATAGCCTTTTTGCCTTGATTGAGCAGCTCTGAAGATGTCGCGAATA
This sequence comes from Tuctoria greenei, assembly GCA_036927565.1. Taxonomy (NCBI): domain Eukaryota; kingdom Viridiplantae; phylum Streptophyta; class Magnoliopsida; order Poales; family Poaceae; genus Tuctoria; species Tuctoria greenei. The sequence goes on along the minus strand of JAYESD010000003.1, from coordinate 177,647,506 downwards.
ATCTGAACTTGTTTTTTTTTGCTTTTTGCAACATGTTAGGTCCAAATACTTGATTCGCCTCTGTATCATTCTAGAACAAAGGTGTCTTACACTTTCTTCCATAAAGTGCCTTATAGGGTGACATTTTCAAGCTTGCTTGGTAACTATTGTTGTATGAAAACTCAGCATATGGCAAGCTCTTGTCCCAACTTTCCCCATGCCTTAAAGAACAAGATCTTAACATATCCTCTAAAATTTGATTGGTCCTCTCAGTTTGTCCATCCGTTTGAGGGTGGTACACCAAACTGAAATTCAACCTTGTTTCCAATGCTTCATGCAATTTCTGCCAAAACCTGGAGGTAAAGTGAGAACCTCTATCTGACACTATGTTCTTTGGAACTCCATGCAAACATACTATCCTTCCCATATACAGTTCAACCAATTTCTCTCTATTACCCGAATTGAGTCATAACCGGACTGAGTACGTGGCCATCCAACTATAAAGTCCATACCAATTTCTTCCTACTTCCATTCTGGAATCTTCAACGGCTGCAATAGTCCTGCCAGCCTTTGATGTTCCACCTTGACTCGTTGGCACACATCACACAATGCTACATATTCAGCTATGTCCTTCTTCATGCTAGCCCACCAATAACAAGTCTTCAAGTCCTTGTACATCTTTGTACAATTGGGGTGAATTGAGTATGGCGAGTCATGTGCCTCTCTTAGTATTGTCTCCCGAATATGCTCATCATTGGGCACGACAATCTTCCTTCCAAGCCATAAAGTACAATGTTCATCCTCATCTATCAGAGTGTTGTTCCAGCAATTCTCCCGATACTACTGTTGGTAGCTCACAGAGTTAGTAGTTAGGTATTGGGTGCGCAGAGATCCAGGACAAGATTGCAAGTAGACACAAGGATTTACGTGGTTTGGGCCGCCTGAGCATAATAACCTACTCCACGGGGTGTGTAGTTATTGTATTGAGCATCAAAGCACTTGTGAGCTTGTGTCAGAGTCTAGTATGAGAGTGTCTAAGAGTCGAGAGTTTTTTCCCGTGTATCGCCTGACCAGTCCTTTTATAGCACAAGGACTGGTCGTTACATCACTAGCCTCGCCCGACATGTGGCCCTGGCGGTTACTGATGCTTAATACACAATTAATGAGGTTAATTAACCTTAATAGAATGGTAACGAGCCTTGACGGTGCCGTTACTGGAATTAAGGGCCATTCGATCGTGTGTCATTAATGTGGTATTAATGACACTTAATTGGGTCTTGAAGTCTTTTATTGTCCCTCGTAGGTCCGAGCCATTGGAGGTACACCAGTTTGATTGTTGAGGCTAAAGGTCCGACGGTTGGACATGTGGCAGATCTAGAGCTTCACACTGTCGAGGGTTAGGTCCGGGGATGTTGCGCATGTGTTTAGCCCGGAGCTTTCCCATGTGGGGGACGTAGCTCCGGTTGCAGTATACATGTGGCAGCACCGGGGACTTACCATTGAAGGGAGGCAGGTCCGGTCCCGTACGACACTTGGGGCCTTCAAATGCCTTCAACTCAGATAGGTGAAGTTCCTTTGGTCTTCTTGTAGTCCCAAGGGGTATACAGTACGCAGGGTATCGACAGTGGCCCGCTGGGCCCACCCCTGGGAGAGACTTTTTAGATAAAGTTGTTTTATCGGAGGTGGGTCCATCCTTCGGTTTCTGAGGCATGTCTTCAAGGGTCTTCGGATGTGTCGTTGGCAGTAATTCGCAGTTAAACCAACGCCGCGTGGCAAATCTAAGATGCGGCGGGTGAGATCCGAGCGTGCGGATCTCACACAATTGAAGGTCACCGGTTCCCGATACGAAAACCGTATCGGTTCCGCGTGCCCTGTCAAGTCGCCTCCCTCGGGCTTCCCGCCTTTCATCATGACAACCGTTCGCCTGGGGTAAGGACCTCGACTTGATCGTCAGGGTTGCCCCGGGCCCCCTTGTCATTAGCAGGGTGAAGTTTTTGAACTGTATCATCGGATCCTCTGTGGTTTCCATCCAAAGGTTGCGGGTGCTTACTTAAGAAGGAAAGCGCACACAATTGGGGGATTCTTTACGCCTTCGTTTGAACTTGCGCTCGAATCCTCCAAACTTTAGCCTGCTTTTCATCTCTCGCCCGCTATGCTGCGATGGAGTTGGGTCTCCGCAAGAGCTGACTTAAGACCGACGATGATTTGAAGAAGGTCCGGGCCCTCATGGGGTGGTCCAGTGACTTCTTCAACCACTAGGTCCATGCCGGCAAGCTTCCATTCGAGAAGGAGCACGCCGGTGACATGGTGTACTTCTCCGCGTAGGCCATGGTGGGACTGATCCCTCCCTTCTCCACTGTTCTCTTGATGCTGCTAGACTTCTATGGTCTACAGCTGTAACATCTTGGCCCCCACTCCATTCTTCTAGTGTCGATCTTTGTCCACTTCTGTGAGATGTGGGTGGGTATTCCTCCTCGCGTCGAGCTCTTCCGCACCTTTTTCACCATCCACACCACCAGCAAAAGTGACGAGTACCTTGGCTTCTATTATTTTGTGAAGCGCAAGAAGTGCCTGTACAAGTAGTTTCGGTCGTTCCCTTCCGGCAAGTGGGACGACTGGAAGAAGGATTGGATTGTCATCAGGACAGAGGAGCATGAGAAGCTGGAGCTGCCTGGAGGCCTCACCAACGTCGACACTGAAGCTTGGAGCGAAGTTTCGGTGTTATTGGATACCTTCAACCCTGCTCTAACCAGGATCCGCCAATGTGTGGAAGGAGGGGTGACTCCCCAGGCGGTATTCTGCAACTTCCTGGCGAACAGGTGGGCTCCGCTAAAAGAAGAGGGAGAAGCTCGCTTGGGCCCTCAATAGCGTGATGGACGACGACCGGATCGAGACCGGTTTGAAGTCCAACCTAGAAGTTGCAGCTTTAGAGTTTCACCTCAAGAAGTTCCAACACGACATCGATGTCGAGGGTGACGACTTGACTCCGCCGGCAGCTTTCCTCCCTCTAAACATGGAGGCGGAGTTCAGCGGGGAGCTCCGGTGAAAGATGCCGGTGTTTGATGACCTCTATGAAGTTGAGAGGCGTTCGACCACTGGGTTGGTGATCCCCAGAGCTTTTGAGGGTGGTCCCCCTTCTGCCCTGAGACAGAGAGTTGAAGTCATGGGCAAGGGTAAAGAGCCTTGCACTTCCTAGAATTCTTAAGCGCAATTTTGCTCTAACTTCATTTTAAATTTATTTCTTTTTATGTGGATTACTGTTAAACATTTATATGAACTTATGCAATGCATGATGGATGAAAATGAGGGTGTTACAAACCTAGCCCCCTTAAAATGAATCTCGCCCTAGAGATTCGATGCAGGAGAGAAAAGATAGGGAAAATCCTTCTTGAGATCATCCTCCATCTCCCATGTTGCCTCTGATTCTTTGTGATTCTTCCATTGAACTTTGCACCATTGAATCACCTTGTTCCTTGTGACTCTCTCCTTGGTTTCCAAGATTTTGACCGGTTTCTCTGCATAAGTCAAATCTGCATCTAATTCCAATTTTTCCATTGGCACTTGTTCTTTCGGTACCCTCAAACACTTCTTGAGCTGGGAAACATGAAAGACATCATGAACATCTGATAAGTGAGCCGACATCTCCAACTTATATGCCACTTCTCCTCTTTTGTCTTTAATGGTCCAATGTATCGAGGTGCTAGCTTGCCTCTTATGTTAAGCCTCTTATGACCTCTCATTGGTGACACCTTGAGGTAAACAAAATCTCCTACTTCAAAGGCTAGTTTCCTTCTCCTATTGTTCACATAGCCTTTTTGCCTTGATTGAGCAGCTCTGAAGATGTCGCGAATAATCTGAACTTGTTTTTTTTGCTTTTTGCAACATGTTAGGTCCAAATACTTGATTCGCCTCTGTATCATTCTAGAACAAAGGTGTCTTACACTTTCTTCCATAAAGTGCCTTATAGGGTGACATTTTCAAGCTTGCTTGGTAACTATTGTTGTATGAAAACTCAGCATATGGCAAGCTCTTGTCCCAACTTTCCCCATGCCTTAAAGAACAAGATCTTAACATATCCTCTAAAATTTGATTGGTCCTCTCAGTTTGTCCATCCGTTTGAGGGTGGTACACCAAACTGAAATTCAACCTTGTTTCCAATGCTTCATGCAATTTCTGCCAAAACCTGGAGGTAAAGTGAGAACCTCTATCTGACACTATGTTCTTTGGAACTCCATGCAAACATACTATCCTTCCCATATACAGTTCAACCAATTTCTCTCTATTACCCGAATTGAGTCATAACCGGACTGAGTACGTGGCCATCCAACTATAAAGTCCATACCAATTTCTTCCTACTTCCATTCTGGAATCTTCAACGGCTGCAATAGTCCTGCCAGCCTTTGATGTTCCACCTTGACTCGTTGGCACACATCACACAATGCTACATATTCAGCTATGTCCTTCTTCATGCTATCCCACCAATAACAAGTCTTCAAGTCCTTGTACATCTTTGTACAATTGGGGTGAATTGAGTATGGCGAGTCATGTGCCTCTCTTAGTATTGTCTCCCGAATATGCTCATCATTGGGCACGACAATCTTCCTTCCAAGCCATAAAGTACAATGTTCATCCTCATCTATCAGAGTGTTGTTCCAGCAATTCTCCCGATACTACTGTTGGTAGCTCACAGAGTTAGTAGTTAGGTATTGGGTGCGCAGAGATCCAGGACAAGATTGCAAGTAGACACAAGGATTTACGTGGTTTGGGCCGCCTGAGCATAATAACCTACTCCACGGGGTGTGTAGTTATTGTATTGAGCATCAAAGCACTTGTGAGCTTGTGTCAGAGTCTAGTATGAGAGTGTCTAAGAGTCGAGAGTTTTTTCCCGTGTATCGCCTGACCAGTCCTTTTATAGCACAAGGACTGGTCGTTACATCACTAGCCTCGCCCGACATGTGGCCCTGGCGGTTACTGATGCTTAATACACAATTAATGAGGTTAATTAACCTTAATAGTATGGTAACGAGCCTTGACGGTGCCGTTACTGGAATTAAGGGCCATTCGATCGTGTGTCATTAATGTGGTATTAATGACACTTAATTGGGTCTTGAAGTCTTTTATTGTCCCTCGTAGGTCCGAGCCATTGGAGGTACACCAGTCTGATTGTTGAGGCTAAAGGTCCGGCGGTTGGACATGTGGCAGATCTAGAGCTTCACACTGTCGAGGGTTAGGTCCGGGGATGTTGCGCATGTGTTTAGCCCGGAGCTTTCCCATGTGGGGGACGTAGCTCCGGTTGCAGTATACACGTGGCAGCACCGGGGACTTACCATTGAAGGGAGGCAGGTCCGGTCCCGTACGACACTTGGGGCCTTCAAATGCCTTCAACTCAGATAGGTGAAGTTCCTTTGGTCTTCTTGTAGTCCCAAGGGGTATACAGTACGCAGGGTATCGACAGTGGCCCGCTGGGCCCACCCCTGGGAGAGACTTTTTAGATAAAGTTGTTTTATCGGAGGTGGGTCCATCCTTCGGTTTCTGAGGCATGTCTTCAAGGGTCTTCGGATGTGTCGTTGGCAGTAATTCGCAGTTAAACCAACGCCGCGTGGCACATCTAAGATGCGGCGGGTGAGATCCGAGCGTGCGGATCTCACACAATTGAAGGTCACCGGTTCCCGATACGAAAACCGTATCGGTTCCGCGTGCCCTGTCAAGTCGCCTCCCTCGGGCTTCCCGCCTTTCATCATGACAACCGTTCGCCTGGGGTAAGGACCTCGACTTGATCGTCAGGGTTGCCCCGGGCCCCCTTGTCATTAGCAGGGTGAAGTTTTTGAACTGTATCATCGGATCCTCTGTGGTTTCCATCCAAAGGTTGCGGGTGCTTACTTAAGAAGGAAAGCGCACACAATTGGGGGATTCTTTACGCCTTCGTTTGAACTTGCGCTCGAATCCTCCAAACTTTAGCCTGCTTTTCATCTCTCGCCCGCTATGCTGCGATGGAGTTGGGTCTCCGCAAGAGCTGACTTAAGACCGACGATGATTTGAAGAAGGTCCGGGCCCTCATGGGGTGGTCCAGTGACTTCTTCAACCACTAGGTCCATGCCGGCAAGCTTCCATTCGAGAAGGAGCACGCCGGTGACATGGTGTACTTCTCCGCGTAGGCCATGGTGGGACTGATCCCTCCCTTCTCCACTGTTCTCTTGATGCTGCTAGACTTCTATGGTCTACAGCTGTAACATCTTGGCCCCCACTCCATTCTTCTAGTGTCGATCTTTGTCCACTTCTGTGAGATGTGGGTGGGTATTCCTCCTCGCGTCGAGCTCTTCCGCACCTTTTTCACCATCCACACCACCAGCAAAAGTGACGAGTACCTTGGCTTCTATTATTTTGTGAAGCGCAAGAAGTGCCCGTACAAGTAGTTTCGGTCGTTCCCTTCCGGCAAGTGGGACGACTGGAAGAAGGATTGGATTGTCATCAGGACAGAGGAGCATGAGAAGCTGGAGCTGCCTGGAGGCCTCACCAACGTCGACACTGAAGCTTGGAGCGAAGTTTCGGTGTTATTGGATACCTTCAACCCTGCTCTAACCAGGATCCGCCAATGTGTGGAAGGAGGGGTGACTCCCCAGGCGGTATTCTGCAACTTCCTGGCGAACAGGTGGGCTCCGCTAAAAGAAGAGGGAGAAGCTCGCTTGGGCCCTCAATAGCGTGATGGACGACGACCGGATCGAGACCGGTTTGAAGTCCAACCTAGAAGTTGCAGCTTTAGAGTTTCACCTCAAGAAGTTCCAACACGACATCGATGTCGAGGGTGACGACTTGACTCCGCCGGCAGCTTTCCTCCCTCTAAACATGGAGGCGGAGTTCAGCGGGGAGCTCCGGTGAAAGATGCCGGTGTTTGATGACCTCTATGAAGTTGAGAGGCGTTCGACCACTGGGTTGGTGATCACCAGAGCTTTTGAGGGTGGTCCCCCTTCTGCCCTGAGACAGAGAGTTGAAGTCATGGGCAAGGGTAAAGAGCCTTGCACTTCCTAGAATTCTTAAGCGCAATTTTGCTCTAACTTCATTTTAAATTTATTTCTTTTTATGTGGATTACTGTTAAACATTTATATGAACTTATGCAATGCATGATGGATGAAAATGAGGGTGTTACAAACCTAGCCCCCTTAAAATGAATCTCGCCCTAGAGATTCGATGCAGGAGAGAAAAGATAGGGAAAATCCTTCTTGAGATCATCCTCCATCTCCCATGTTGCCTCTGATTCTTTGTGATTCTTCCATTGAACTTTGCACCATTGAATCACCTTGTTCCTTGTGACTCTCTCCTTGGTTTCCAAGATTTTGACCGGTTTCTCTGCATAAGTCAAATCTGCATCTAATTCCAATTTTTCCATTGGCACTTGTTCTTTCGGTACCCTCAAACACTTCTTGAGCTGGGAAACATGAAAGACATCATGAACATCTGATAAGTGAGCCGACATCTCCAACTTATATGCCACTTCTCCTCTTTTGTCTTTAATGGTCCAATGTATCGAGGTGCTAGCTTGCCTCTTATGTTAAGCCTCTTATGACCTCTCATTGGTGACACCTTGAGGTAAACAAAATCTCCTACTTCAAAGGCTAGTTTCCTTCTCCTATTGTTCACATAGCCTTTTTGCCTTGATTGAGCAGCTCTGAAGATGTCGCGAATAATCTGAACTTGTTTTTTTTGCTTTTTGCAACATGTTAGGTCCAAATACTTGATTCGCCTCTGTATCATTCTAGAACAAAGGTGTCTTACACTTTCTTCCATAAAGTGCCTTATAGGGTGACATTTTCAAGCTTGCTTGGTAACTATTGTTGTATGAAAACTCAGCATATGGCAAGCTCTTGTCCCAACTTTCCCCATGCCTTAAAGAACAAGATCTTAACATATCCTCTAAAATTTGATTGGTCCTCTCAGTTTGTCCATCCGTTTGAGGGTGGTACACCAAACTGAAATTCAACCTTGTTTCCAATGCTTCATGCAATTTCTGCCAAAACCTGGAGGTAAAGTGAGAACCTCTATCTGACACTATGTTCTTTGGAACTCCATGCAAACATACTATCCTTCCCATATACAGTTCAACCAATTTCTCTCTATTACCCGAATTGAGTCATAACCGGACTGAGTACGTGGCCATCCAACTATAAAGTCCATACCAATTTCTTCCTACTTCCATTCTGGAATCTTCAACGGCTGCAATAGTCCTGCCAGCCTTTGATGTTCCACCTTGACTCGTTGGCACACATCACACAATGCTACATATTCAGCTATGTCCTTCTTCATGCTAGCCCACCAATAACAAGTCTTCAAGTCCTTGTACATCTTTGTACAATTGGGGTGAATTGAGTATGGCGAGTCATGTGCCTCTCTTAGTATTGTCTCCCGAATATGCTCATCATTGGGCACGACAATCTTCCTTCCAAGCCATAAAGTACAATGTTCATCCTCATCTATCAGAGTGTTGTTCCAGCAATTCTCCCGATACTACTGTTGGTAGCTCACAGAGTTAGTAGTTAGGTATTGGGTGCGCAGAGATCCAGGACAAGATTGCAAGTAGACACAAGGATTTACGTGGTTTGGGCCGCCTGAGCATAATAACCTACTCCACGGGGTGTGTAGTTATTGTATTGAGCATCAAAGCACTTGTGAGCTTGTGTCAGAGTCTAGTATGAGAGTGTCTAAGAGTCGAGAGTTTTTTCCCGTGTATCGCCTGACCAGTCCTTTTATAGCACAAGGACTGGTCGTTACATCACTAGCCTCGCCCGACATGTGGCCCTGGCGGTTACTGATGCTTAATACACAATTAATGAGGTTAATTAACCTTAATAGTATGGTAACGAGCCTTGACGGTGCCGTTACTGGAATTAAGGGCCATTCGATCGTGTGTCATTAATGTGGTATTAATGACACTTAATTGGGTCTTGAAGTCTTTTATTGTCCCTCGTAGGTCCGAGCCATTGGAGGTACACCAGTCTGATTGTTGAGGCTAAAGGTCCGGCGGTTGGACATGTGGCAGATCTAGAGCTTCACACTGTCGAGGGTTAGGTCCGGGGATGTTGCGCATGTGTTTAGCCCGGAGCTTTCCCATGTGGGGGACGTAGCTCCGGTTGCAGTATACACGTGGCAGCACCGGGGACTTACCATTGAAGGGAGGCAGGTCCGGTCCCGTACGACACTTGGGGCCTTCAAATGCCTTCAACTCAGATAGGTGAAGTTCCTTTGGTCTTCTTGTAGTCCCAAGGGGTATACAGTACGCAGGGTATCGACAGTGGCCCGCTGGGCCCACCCCTGGGAGAGACTTTTTAGATAAAGTTGTTTTATCGGAGGTGGGTCCATCCTTCGGTTTCTGAGGCATGTCTTCAAGGGTCTTCGGATGTGTCGTTGGCAGTAATTCGCAGTTAAACCAACGCCGCCTGGCACATCTAAGATGCGGCGGGTGAGATCCGAGCGTGCGGATCTCACACAATTGAAGGTCACCGGTTCCCGATACGAAAACCGTATCGGTTCCGCGTGCCCTGTCAAGTCGCCTCCCTCGGGCTTCCCGCCTTTCATCATGACAACCGTTCGCCTGGGGTAAGGACCTCGACTTGATCGTCAGGGTTGCCCCGGGCCCCCTTGTCATTAGCAGGGTGAAGTTTTTGAACTGTATCATCGGATCCTCTGTGGTTTCCATCCAAAGGTTGCGGGTGCTTACTTAAGAAGGAAAGCGCACACAATTGGGGGATTCTTTACGCCTTCGTTTGAACTTGCGCTCGAATCCTCCAAACTTTAGCCTGCTTTTCATCTCTCGCCCGCTATGCTGCGATGGAGTTGGGTCTCCGCAAGAGCTGACTTAAGACCGACGATGATTTGAAGAAGGTCCGGGCCCTCATGGGGTGGTCCAGTGACTTCTTCAACCACTAGGTCCATGCCGGCAAGCTTCCATTCGAGAAGGAGCACGCCGGTGACATGGTGTACTTCTCCGCGTAGGCCATGGTGGGACTGATCCCTCCCTTCTCCACTGTTCTCTTGATGCTGCTAGACTTCTATGGTCTACAGCTGTAACATCTTGGCCCCCACTCCATTCTTCTAGTGTCGATCTTTGTCCACTTCTGTGAGATGTGGGTGGGTATTCCTCCTCGCGTCGAGCTCTTCCGCACCTTTTTCACCATCCACACCACCAGCAAAAGTGACGAGTACCTTGGCTTCTATTATTTTGTGAAGCGCAAGAAGTGCCCGTACAAGTACTTTCGGTCGTTCCCTTCCGGCAAGTGGGACGACTGGAAGAAGGATTGGATTGTCATCAGGACAGAGGAGCATGAGAAGCTAGAGCTGCCTGGAGGCCTCACCAACGTCGACACTGAAGCTTGGAGCGAAGTTTCGGTGTTATTGGATACCTTCAACCCTGCTCTAACCAGGATCCGCCAATGTGTGGAAGGAGGGGTGACTCCCCAGGCGGTATTCTGCAACTTCCTGGCGAACAGGTGGGCTCCGCTAAAAGAAGAGGGAGAAGCTCGCTTGGGCCCTCAATAGCGTGATGGACGACGACCGGATCGAGACCGGTTTGAAGTCCAACCTAGAAGTTGCAGCTTTAGAGTTTCACCTCAAGAAGTTCCAACACGACATCGATGTCGAGGGTGACGACTTGACTCCGCCGGCAGCTTTCCTCCCTCTAAACATGGAGGCGGAGTTCAGCGGGGAGCTCCGGTGAAAGATGCCGGTGTTTGATGACCTCTATGAAGTTGAGAGGCGTTCGACCACTGGGTTGGTGATCCCCAGAGCTTTTGAGGGTGGTCCCCCTTCTGCCCTGAGACAGAGAGTTGAAGTCATGGGCAAGGGTAAAGAGTTGGCCGAGCCTTCAAGCCATAAAAGGATGCTGAAGCACTCTGACGGGAGGTCCGTCAGACCTGCTCCTTCTGCAGTGGCTCCTTCTCTCCGGAGGGGAAGGTCTTCAACGGCGGCAACCACTCCAGCATTGGCATCTCCCCGGTGTGCTAGCTCCGGCCATGTGGCTCCAGTACTAGGGCCAACTGAAGGCTCTGGGTCCGGAGGTCCTTCCCGGTCGAGGGGGGCCTCAACCAAAGTTTCGCCGATGGCAGCAGCAAGCACCGGGGAACCTTATAGAGCTGACACGCTAGTGGTGATAGTGTCCGGCCCCGAGCGTCTGGGGAAGAGGTTCCGCGCTAGCTGGAGCGGAAGCCTTCTGAGTTAAATTTTTTTTTTACCTCAGTTGGTTGTTTTTTGTTGTAACTTGTTTTGAGTGTCTTCGTCCTTCATCCACAGGGTACCCAAGAAAGGGGCTGAAGCTTCGGTTCCTGTAGTAGAAGCTGAGGCTATGCAGGCGGAGGCTCCGGCTCCAATCCCAGTGCCGCCTCAAGAGGTGGCTGAGGCTGCAACAGCTCTGGCGTCGGCTGTCATGGTCCTGGACCTCGACTCATCCCCAGAAGCTCCCGTGGTAGCGCCGGACCACGAGAATGAAGATGTACCAGCGGCACCTTCCCCGAAGGTTGAAGCTCCGGGTTTGGATGCCGAAATGATGGACGCTCTGGCCTCAGAGCCAGAGGTAGCTGCGATTCCGGCCCTAGAGCATGTTGTTGTTGAAGTCCCGGTGTTGGGGCCAAGTGTTGATGAAGCCCCGGCGGTTATGACGGTGGTTTATGATGCCCCGGCGGTAGAGCCGGTGGTTCATGGAGCTCCGATGCTTGTGCCGGTTGTCAAAGAAGTTCCAGCACCTGAGCCGGTTGCTGCAGAAATGCCGGTGACCGAACCCATGACGGTCGAAGCGCCAGCGCCTGAGCCGGCGGTGGAGGAGGCACCAGCGTCAGAGCCGGAAGTGGCTTCAGCTCCGACCGGACTTTCAACGCCTGTCCCAGAGGTCGTGATCCCGGAGGTGCCCGCGCCTGAGCCAGGGTGCCTAGATGATGCTGCCGCCCCCAGCCTGAGGGACCAGTTGTTGATGACCCGGCGGAGGGACCTTTAGAGCCAACTCCGGAGGTCAAAACATCTGTTTCAGGACCTTCCTCGGCGGTGGCCGAGGCTATCCCGCATGGCGGCCCTAGTGCCGTGGGAGCTCAAGGGACCGCTCTTGTAGGTTGGGACCCGATTTTTGTCACGGAGAACCCGCTAGAGCCAGCGGAGAAGACCCCGACAGGCCCGGAGCCAATCACATTGTTGCCGTCTATCGACAATGCCTACTCCAGTCTTCGTCAAGTCCAGTTGGCTTTTTTACCACGACAGCAAGGCCCTCGAGGAGGAGCACCAAACTCTTAGGAGGTGGCGCAACCGGCTCCGGTTAGAGACCAAGCTAGCGCAGTCGAGGGTGGCTGACAACAAGGAGTGGGTGAAGAAGGAGAAGGTCCGATTGGAGTACTGGGGTAAGCTGCTGGACGAGAGGGAAAGCATGGTGCGATCCCTCAACAACCAGTCCCGGGCCATCCACAAACAGGCCATAGCTTCTAATAATGCAGTGATTGATCGCGGGGAGAAGCTCAGCGCCATCCACGACAGCCTCGTCAAGCGCCGGGAGGCCCTTGAGGAGCGGGAGAAAAAGCTTGAAAACGAAGAGCAAAAACTCCTGGAGCTGCGGGATGACCTCGTGAAGAGGGAGGAAGAGCTTACCCAGAGGCTAACTCTAGGTGACAAGAGTCTCGCGGAGCGCACCAAGAAGTTGGAGGAGCGCTACGAGAAAAAGGAGAAGAAGGCCTGACAGCGAGGGCAGGACCTCCACAGGAGGGAGAATAACATTGCTGCCAGGGAGAAGAAAGTGCAGGGCATGGAGAAGGACCTGGTCGACCGCCGGAACAAGATCCACCTCCAGGAGGAAGAGCTCGGCAAACTCGAAAGGCAGGTTGCTGAAAAGATTCAGCAGAACGCCAAAGAGGTAGAGCGTCTTGCCCGGGAGAATTCGGAGCTTGCGGCGACCAGAAGATCCTTGGAGGAGATGCGAGACTCAAGGGCTGCAGAGTATCAACATGTTTGGGACTTCCTGGGCAAAGCCAACGATGCACTGACTCCAATGGGTTTTAGTCTCATGCGTCCGGATGATCCGGAGCCGGAGCTGGACCACGCGTTGCAGGCGCTGAGTTCGGCAGGCAACAAGCTCACAAAGATGGGTGATGTCATCGCGGACCAGATGGAAATCGAGGGACAATCTCTGGCAAAGAACATCGCAGAATACGTGCTGACGTGCTACACAAGCCGGGACCCTCAATTCCCACTGGACCCGGTGCTTGAAGGCCCCATCGACGGAGAGGGAGAAGCCGCCCAAGCCAGCGTGTCGGAGGTTGGCCAGAGGGTCGCCTCGTTCTTCCATAGGGTCTAGGAATCTCTCTTTGTAGCTCCCGCTTGTATTATCTCTTCTTTTTTCTCAAATTTTGTAATCTCTTGTCTCCAGATGAATGAAATCAAAGTTTTTTGTGAATTTCATTTTTTGTCTTCAACACCTTTGTCCCACTTGGCCCCCTGGTAGATGTACACAATTTGATTGTGAACATGTACCAAGAGGATGTAGCACTTTGTTGAAGACTTGCGTGCTTCGAACTTGTAGAACGTAGGTCTGAAGTCTTCGATAGTGAAGGCCCCCTGGCGTTGTCGAAGCTTAGTAGCTCTAGCAGCGACCACTGTTAACACGTAGTGCGTCGACAACATACCCCACTGTGGAGTCTTCCCACCATCTTTTCTTCACGTTGACGGTTGGCCCCCCTGGCTTTACCAGAACTTAGTAGCTCCAGTGACGTTTCCTATCAATGTTAAAACATCGACAACAAGCCACCTTAGGGGATGTTGGAGCTTTAATAGCTCCAGCTTAATTCACCATCACCGTGAGATCTTTATTTTTCCTGCGCATTGAAGTCAAGAAAAATAGTAAATCCATTTCCAATCTATAACTCAATTGCGACTTACTATTCCCGAGAAAGTTTTAGGTCGAACACAATTCTAAATACAATTAAGTGCACTGGCTTGTTTTCTCCAGGTCCGATTGTTTCTGGACTTGCCTTACTTTGGCCTGCCGGGGTTTAGGTAGACTGGCGTACTTAGGGTGCATGACCAGGCTAAGTCGATAGCACACTGCGGCCCAAGATTCGCTTGGTGGCATTCAGACAAGTAGACCATTAACAATGTTTAGACCCGGAAAAGTTGACAATGCAACTTGAATTATATGTGAACTGGTGGAACTAAAGTTTCTTAAGAATTGCACAACTTTGTTATAGACAAGAAAGAGAAAAATAAAAAATATTGAGCCTGTACAAAATAAATGCACGTGGAGTCTGTTTTCACACAATGATGTCTTTCATTATAGGTCCGGAGTACAGGGGAAACAAGTACACTCTTAGGGTACGGAACCAGGCTAAGTGTGTTTCGTTTATCGTTTGACCCAAGGTAGCTAGCTACACTTTTATTTCTGAGACCCTGACAAGTATTGCCTGAACTTTGCGAACCTTCCGGGGAAGGTCCGGCTGTTCTCCCGGAGGAGCTACCCGACTCTGTACAATAACTCCATAATATACATCACATGTAACTACAGACTCACCTTCGTGATATTAAGTGTAGAACTTACGAAGGTGCTCAATGTTCCAAGGATTAGGGAGAGGTGTCCCATCCTCGGTTGCCAAGGGAACGCATCCGGAACGGGATACTTTGATCACTCGTAAAGGTCCTTCCCAGCTGGGGGAGAGTTTGTTTAAACCTTCGCAAGTTTGTATTCTCCGTAGTACCAGATCACCTTCCTCGAGTTGTCGACTGTGAACATGCCTTTTGTGATAGCGCCGATGAGTTTGGCGGTATCGGGCATTCCGAACAGCTGCTCGGCACCTTTCCTCTTCAAGGAGGTCAAGGTCTTCGCGCCAGAGCTAGTCCTACGCGGCATCGTCGAAGGTACAGACCCGGAGCAAACCCAAGGCTATTTCCGGGGGAAGGACTGCTTCAACTCCGTACACCAGGAAGAAGGGTGTCTCTCCAGTTGACCGTATTGGAGTTGTCCTGTTGGCCCATAGAGTGGGCGGAAGCTCTTCGATCCTGTTGGCTCCATGTTTTTTCAGGCGCTCATATGTGCGCATCTTGAGCCTTTTAGGATTTCTGCATTTGCTCTCTCGGCTGGGCCATTGCTTGCCGGGTGAGCTACAGAAGCGTAGCTAACTTGGATGCCAAGGTCTTCGCAATATCCTTGGAATGCAGAGCTTGTGAACTGGGTCCCATTATCAGTAGATCTTGTTTGGGACTCCAAATCTGCATACGATGGACTGCAAGAAGTTGATAGCTGATTGCTTGTTTATTGTCGCAAATGGAGTTGCTTCCGACCATTTGGTGAACATGTCAATGGCAACGTACAGGAACTTATAACCTCCAACGGCTCTTGGGAAAGTTCCCAAGATATCCATCCCCCACAC
Source organism: Tuctoria greenei (assembly GCA_036927565.1). Classification (NCBI taxonomy): domain Eukaryota; kingdom Viridiplantae; phylum Streptophyta; class Magnoliopsida; order Poales; family Poaceae; genus Tuctoria; species Tuctoria greenei. Next base: position 177,632,146 of record JAYESD010000003.1, on the reverse strand, counting down.
AGCGAAAGGACATGTAGGAGGTATCATTTGTAGAGGTTGAGTCGGTGTGTCAATTTGTTTCGCATGGAACTGGCATACTTCACATTTCTTCACTAACTCAGTTGCATCCTGGAGTGCTCTAGGCCAGTAAAATCCGTGCCGGAAGGCTTTACCGACCAGCGTGCGGGAGGATGCGTGGTTCCCACACTTTCCTCCATGGATTTCTGCGAGGAGTTCGCGGCCTACTTCCCTTGTAATGCACCGCATTAGGACGCCGTTGGCACCACGCCGATAGAGATCCCCTTCTACCAGTGTGTATCTTTTATCCAATCTGACTATCCAGTCAGCGGATACATTATCTTTAGGAAGGAAGTTGTCTTTCAAGTAGCTCCGAATCTCCGAGATCTATCCATTGGAGCTATCTTGAGTATTTGAGTCTTGCGTGCTGGGTTGCTTGGAGCTTCCTGCAGCACCTATGACCCTTGATGGACGCCATGGTAACAGGGCCATCGGGACCGCCAGCTTCGAGGTGCTGGTCTCGACCCCTTCGCTCAGTTCGGCAGGCTGAGCTGTAGGTTTAGACAACCTCCGGACGAAGGTTCCGTCGGGAGCCGGAGCCCCGGTTGAAGCTTTCATCGAGAGTTCGTCGGCTTCAGCGTTGTTGAGATGTTGGACATGGCAAAGATCCAGGACGTCGAAGTCCTTTTGAAGCTTCTGGACTTCAAGTAGGTATGTAGCTAGTTGAGGGTTGTTGCAGCAACATTCACCTTTGACTTGTTTTACAACAAGCTGTGAATCACCCTTTACCAATAGCTGCTTGACACCATACGATAGTGCCACATTGAGTCCATAAATTAGTGCTTCGTATTCCACCATGTTGTTGTTCGCCTTGAAGTCAAGGTGCACCATGTATTTAACCTTCTCCCCGGTCAGAATAAGGAGAAGGATTCCAGCTCGGGCCCTTGCTTCTCCACGGAGCCGTCGAAGTAGAGAGTCCAGTGAGGCTCAGAGAAGACCGGAACCTTGGGTTCCGACTTCTGCTCACTGGGGGCCCCAGGATTTGATGGAGAGGGGGTCCATTCCGCCACGAAGTACGCCAATGCTTGACTCTTGATCGCTTGTCTTGGAACGAATTCAATGTTGAACTCGGCTAATTCCGCTGCCCACTTTGCAATGTTCCCAGTGGAATAGGGGTTATGCAAGATTGCACGTAGTGGATAAGAGGTTACCACTGAAATCTTGTGAGATTGGAAGTAGTGTCGGAGCTTCCTAGAGGCAACAAGAACTGCGTAGAGCAGCTGATGCACCTCCAGGTACCGAGTCTTGGCATCATGGAGTACTTCGCAGATGAAGTGCACTGGGCGCTGGATCGTCCGGACCCCCCCCCCCCCCCCCCGAAGGGGCCTGAAGCTTCCTCCTCATCTACCCGGACCCTCCCGGAGTGTTGTTCCGTCAATTCTCCCGGTATTACTATTGGTAGCTCGCAGAGTTAGTAGTTAGGTATTGGGTGCGCATAGATCCAGAACACGATGGCAAGTAGACACAAGGATTTACATGGTTCGGGCCGCCTGAGCATAATACCCTACTCCACGGGGTGTGTAGTTGTTGTATTGAGCATCTAGGCACTTGTGAGCGTGTATCGGAGCCTAGTATGAGAGTGTCTAGGAGTCGAGAGTTTTTCCCCGTGTATCGCTTGACCAGTCCTTTTATAGCACAAGGACTGGTCGTTACATCACTAGCCTGGCCCGACATGTGGCCCTGACGGTTACTGATGCTTAATACACAATTAATGAGGTTAATTACCCTTAATAGTGTGGTAACGGGCCTTGACAGTGCCATTACTGGAATTAAGGGCCATCTGCTCGTGTGTCATTAATGTAGTATTAATGACACTTAATCAGGTCTTGAAGTCTTTTATTGTCCCTCGTAGGTCCGAGCTGTTGGAGGTACACCAGTCTTATTGTTGAGGCTGAAGGTCCGGCGATTGGACACGTGGCAGATCTGGAGCTTCCCTCTGTCGGGGGTTAGGTCCGGGGATGCTGCGCAGGTTTTTAGCCTGGAGCTTTCCCGTATGGGGGACGTAGCTCCGATTGCAGTATACACGTGGCAGCACCGGGGACTTACCATAGAAGAGAGGCAGGTCCGGTCCCGTACGACATGTGGGGCCTTCAAATGCCTTCAACTCAGATAGGTGAAGTTCCTTTGGTCTTCTTGTAGTCCCAAGGGATATACGGTACGCAGGGTACCGACATCATCAAATCTGAATTTTCTCCCATCTTGGGTCCTTTCCCTGATTTCTTAGATTTCCTCATCCTTTGTTCGAGCTTCTCAAATTTCTCGATCCAATGTCAGATTTAACTCCATTATCCCCATCTCATTGATGCATAGAAGGTTCAACTCTTCAAACTCCTTACTGTTGAAAGCTATTATATACCAATTCCATCCGTCAATTTAACTCAATTATGTGACGGATTTGTCATTTCTTGCACACATCACCTTTCTATCTAACCCGATTCCACTTGGACTTGGAGAAATATGTGTATGCAACATTTTATGCAGGAAATGAGGAAATGTAGAGGGATCAATCCTATAAAATATCATCCCAGTCAATCAGGCGATGACACGTGGCATCCCATGGATCAAATGGCCCACAAACAGAAGTATCCGAGGAGATCCAATGGTTTATCACCCATATACATCAATGAGACCCACCTAGCAGCCACGTGGAGAAAGCACACAAGAAACGATGCAATGACCAGGTCGGCCGAACCAGGGAGTCGGCCGACCTACTCTTTGCACCAAACTCGGTCAGCCTCCACGTGTTGGCTCCTCCTGGCTCCCTGGAGTCAATGGTGACTGATTCGCGTGCTTTTGGTCGCGGGAACCAACCTCAACACTAGTATAAATAGGACCCCCTACCCCTCACTTCAACACACACCACTTTGGCATCATTCTATTGTATACACTATCTTCCATAGTCCTTAGAGAAGTTAAGATGTGGAGAGGAGAGCCTCTAGTCCCAAGTCCAAATTGGGAAAGGAGTAGGAGTCTCTCTTCCCAATTCCACATTGGGAAAGGTATGGCTTATGTATTCCTTCTTGTATTTGTGACTTTGTGCTCAATAAAGATATTATCATTAGTCTTCTTTTATACATATACTTGGACAAAGTGTTTCTTGTTTGATTGTGGAGTCAATGTATGTGGAAGGTATATTCTTTATGATTTCACTCTCATGATCACATCTTATGATCATAAACACTATAGGCCCCCACTATACTCTATGTAGTTATGATATGATTAGGTTAATATGGGTGACTTATGCTATGCTTCAACATTGCTTCAATGATGTTTAGGTTAGTCATTGCCTTAGGATGGATTGTGCCATGGCTCCTAAGGTATTTGCTTAGTATGCTAGCATGGTGCTAGGGTATTTAAGTAGCGTTGATGTCTCATAGACCCACGAATTGAAGAGGTAGGCAGTAGGTGGTGACAGCCCTATCTGTCCTTTGTAATCCTCCACATTCGGCAATGCCACATGCTCTTGGCGGGAGGCGCCCTAGTATTGCTAGGGGTAAGCCCGTGCCCGATGTGTTGAATAGCATTGCATAGGAATTCATCGTTGACATGATCATTAGTATCTACCTTAGGCTATGTATATGTATTAGGAGCATTGTAGGAGCAACTCTCTAACTCTCAATCCAATCTCCCTCTAGGACACATTTTACCCTTTAGAATAGATTGCCTAGGTCTGTGTCACACTACCCCTATTATCAACTTACCCCTGTCCAGATAATGGATTAGTATCCCATAGCTTGACCATAAGAGTAGTATATACTTTACTCCATTGCCTTCCTTTGGGATAAATACGATACCCTTGGGAATACTCATGGGTGAAATGCTACAATGGTATCTTCCGTGCACTTGTGGATCTCATCTCTTTACCGGAGATGATCTTTGGTGTTAAGAAATACCATCAAGCATTTCCAGCGCCATTGCCGGGGATGATTTGTTAGTATATCTTTGGAGCCATCAACAAGCATTTCTGGCGCCGTTGTCGGGGAAGGCAAAGGAAGTGAAGGATAGCTATCACTTGTGATTAAGCTATAGGTACTAATAGTTATTAGACATGATTACCCCTGTTTGTTTTCTCCTTTGTGTGAAAACAGGGTAGTGTTGGCCAACCCATATACGTGTCGGTACCGGAGCTCCTCTCTGACGGGGGCTAGGTCTATGGCTGTTGTACACGTGTAGTTGCTGGAGCTTCCCTTGGTTGGGAATTTTGTTCCGGTCTTATTTTACACATGTTAACCCGGGAACCAGCCATGTGAGGGGAGTGGGTCCAGTACAACGTGACATGTGGGACCTGTAAGGTCCTTCGATTTTGACGGGTGGAACTTTCTTGCACTTCTTGCGATATCGTGGGGTACCCGGTACATAGGGTACCGACAGTGGCCCCTGGGCCCACCTCTGGGAGAAACCCTTTAGGTTAAGTTGTTCTGCCGGAGGTGGGGCCATTCTCGATTCTCGCGCTTTGATTTTCAAAAAGTCCTCTGATGCGCCGATAGAGTGACGGTCTGGGAGTGAACCTTTGACACGTGGCTTGTTATGAATACGGTAGATGAGATCTTTGAGTGCGGATCTCACGCAATTGAAGGTCGCCGGTTCCCAATACGAAAACCATATCGGTTCCGCGCACCCTGTCAGAGCGCCGACTTTGGGTTTCCCGCCACCCACATGGCAATGGTTGGCCTTGGGTAAGGACCTCGATCTCTTCATCGGGGTGGCCCCAGGCGCACTCGTCATTGACGGAGTAGATTTTGAAAAGTGCTCTTGATCTCATTGCGGTTTCCATCCAAGCGTCGCGGAGGCTTACTTAAGAAGGAAAGTGCGCACGGTTTGAGGACTCTTTACGCCTTCGATGATCTTTGCGCTTAGAGCCTCCCAAACTCTGCCTAGCTTCCCTTCCTTCACACCGCTTTGCTGCGATGGAGTTGGGTCTCCCCAATAGCCGCCTCAAGAGCGATGATGATCTGAAGATGGTTCGGACCTATATGGGGTGGTCCAGTGATTCCTTCAATCATTTGGTCTGTGCTAGAAAGCTCCCATTCAAGAAGGAGCGCGATGGCGATATGTGTACTTCACAGCGTACGCCATGGTGGGATTCATTCCACCTTTATCTTCTTTCCTCTTGATGCTGCTAGACTTTTATGGTCTGCAGTTGTACCACCTTGGCCCCCATTCTCTTCTTCTTGTGGCGACATTCGTCCACTTCTGCGAGATGTGGTTGGGTATTCCCCCCTGCGTCGAGCTTTTCAGCACCTTCTTCACCATCCACACCACCGGCAAGGGGTCTAAGTTCCTTGGCTTCTACTATTTTGTGAAGCGCAAGAACTGCCCCTACAAATACTTGAAGTCGTTTCCTTCTGGCAAATGGGACGAACGAAAGAAGGAGTGGATCATCGTCGCAGTGGAGGAGCATGAGAAATTGGAGCTAACTGAAGGTCTCCCCAATGTTGACACTGACGCTTGGAGTGTAGTTCCGGTGCTGTGACATGCCTTCAACCCTGTCTTGACCAGGATCCACGAGTGCGTGGAGGGTGGAGTGACCCCCAGATGGTCTTCTACAACTTCCTTGTCAACAGGTGGGCTCAGCTGGAGAAGAGGGAGAAGCTCGCGTGGGCCCTCAATAGCATGATGGATGATGACCGAATTGAAACCGGTCTGAAATCCAACTTGGATGATGAATCCTTGGAGTTTCATTTTAAGAAATTCTAGCATGGGATTAACGTCAACGGCGACGACATAGCTCTGCCAGCAACCTTCCTCCCCTTGAACATGGAGTTGCAGTTCAGTAGGCAGCTCTAAAGGATCATGTCGGTGCTTGACGACCTTGGCGAGGTAGAGAGGCATCCGACCACCAGATTGGCGATTCCCGAAGCTTCCGAAGGTGGTCCTGCCCCCTCCCTGAGCCAAATGACTGAAGACGTCGGCAAGGGCAAGGGCAAAGAGCCAGCTGAGCCCTCCAGCCAAAAGAGGAAGTTGAAGAATGCTGACGGGAGGTCCGTCAGACCTGCTCCTTCCATGATGGCTGCTTCTCCCCAGAGGGGGAGGTCTTCTGTAGCTACCCCTGCTCTGGTGCAAATGTCTTCAAGAGGCGTAAGCTCCGGGCAGAGGTGGAAGTCGCAACAGCTCCGGCGCTAGCTGTCGTGAACTTGAACTCGTAGTCCTTACCCGAAGCTCCTATGGTAGCGCCGGACCACAGGAGAGAAGTTGAAGATGTACCCCTATCGGCAGAGGCTAATGTTCCAGCACTGGCGATGCGTGAAGTTCCGGCTTTCGAGCCGGAAGTTGTCGAAGCTCTAGCTGCTGAGCCAGAAGTAGCTGAAGCCCCATCTATTGAGCTAGAAATCACCCAACCTCTGGCCCCTATACCAGAAATGGTTGAAGATCCAGCGGCTGAGCCGGAAGTGGTAGAGGGCCCGACTGCCGAGCTGGAGGTGGTTGGAGGTCCGACGGCTGTGCTGGAGGTGGTCATCGTGCCAGAGCCCGAGCCAGCGGCGGTCGACGCTCCAGTTGAAGCTCTGGCTATTGCTCCAGAGGTGGTGATCCCAGAGGTTCCTGGGCCGAAGCCAGAGCAGCCCAAAGAAGTGGCAGCAGGTCCTCTTACATCAGAGCCATCAACTGAAGACCCAGAAGCGGCACCTTCAACTGCTCCGGAGGTGAACGTAGGCTCTTCTACTACCGCTGAAGGGTTCCAGGAGAGCGGCCCTAGCACAGTAGGAGTACAGGGGTCCACTATTGTAAAGTGGGACCCAATTTTTGTCATGGAAAACCCTTTTGAGCCTACAGAAATGGTCCAAGCAGGCCCAGAACCTATCCCTCTGGCGTTGTCCATAGACAACGCCTGCTCAAGTCTCCGACTGGTCCATCTTGCCTTCGACCATGAGAGCAAAGCTTTGCAGGAGGAGCGCAACACCTTGAGGCACTGGCGCAACAGACTCCATTTTGAGACCAGGCTTGCTCAAACAAGGCTGGCTGACCAGAAGGAGTGGATAAAGGGGGAGAAAGCCCATTAGAGTACTGGGATAGGTTGATGGAAGAGAAAGAAGCCGCCACCTAGCTCTCGATGCTAACTCCAGGGAAATCCTAGAGCAACCCAAGGAGAGACGTGACGCTGCCGACGAGCGTTACGAAAAGCTCGCTAAATTGAATGAAACTCTCCTGAAGCATTGAGCGGACCTTGAGGCAAGGGAGGAAAAACTCCGGGGGCAGCAGGAGGATGTGGTGAGGAGAGAGGTGGAGGTCACCCAGAAGATGACTCCGGGAGATAAAAATTTGGCGGATCACAGCAAAAAGCTGGATCTATGGAAGGAGGAAGAGAGGAAGAAGAACTGGAAGGTGGGACAAGAGCTCTCGAAAAGAGAGTCTGATGTTGCCGCTAGGGAGGAGAGAGTTAAAGGCTGGGAGAAAGACCATGCTGAAAGGCGGAACCGCATCCACCTCCAGGAGACAGAGCTGGCTGACTGGGAAAAGCAAGTTGCTGAGAGCATGCAGCAGCACGCTAAGTTGGCTGAGCGCCTTGCCCGTATAGGTCCAGAGCTTGCGGCTGCCCGGAAGTCGCTGGAGGAGTTGCGGAGCCTGAAGAAGACCGAAGCTATTCAAGTGTGGGACTTCTTGGGGCGAGCTAATGACGTGCTGACACCACTGGGTTTCAGTCCAGTACATCCGGACAACTCGGAGCTAGATCTGGGCCGAGCGCTGGTGGACCTCAACGATGCTAGCTGCAAACTCGAAGCGATGGGCGACATCTTCGCAGATCAGCTGGAGACGGAGGGGAAAACTCTGGCTACAAACATTGCAAAATACGTGCTAACGTGTTATGTAAGCCAAGATCCCCAATTCCCACTGGACCCGGTGCTCGAAGGTCCCGTTGGTGAAGAGGAAGATGCCGCCAAAGCCAGCGTCCAAGAAGTTGCCCAAAAAGTAGCTTCATTCTTCCGCAGGTCTTAGGTCCTCCTGTAGCTAGGGCTTTCTTCCTATTGCCTTCTGCTGTACTCTCCCCATTTTGTAATCTAGTATCTCAAATTAATGAAATCCTCCTTTCTGCCTTCAATTTCAGTCAATTTCACTTTTGTCTTCAATATACCGTGCCATATCTTGTTGGCCCCCTGATACATGTGTACAGTTAATGTGTGTACATGTACCAAAGGTTATGACAGTATGTTGATGACTTGATTGCTTCGCACTTGTAGATTTTAGGCCTGAAGTCTTCCATTCTGAGGCGTCGAAGACAGGCCCTCTAGGATGGTCGGAGCTTGGTAGCCCCGACGTCATCCACTGTCAACATTTTAAACGTTGACGGCAGACCCATCTTGGAGGATGTCGGATCTTAGTAGCTCCGACATCGTCCACTATTGCTGTGAATTTTTGCTTTTCCTGCACATTAAAGGCAAGAGAGAAAGTAAAATTTGTCCTCTTTTCTATAAATTGGTTGTGACTTATTGTTTTTATTTGGACTTTAGATCCAAAAAAACTCAACATGATAACAAGCATTTTGATATAATCTTTCTAGATCTGCATGCCTTTTTAGTACTCACCCTACCGAGGCCTGGCGGGGTGTAGGCAGAGCGACGTACTTATGGTGCAGGACCAGGCTAATTCGATAGCACACTCAGGACCTATGTTGGCTTTGCGTTCAGACAAGTAGACTATGTAGCAATGTTAAGATCCAAAAAGACTATCAACAAGGCTTGCAATGCATGTGAATTACTTGGAACAAAGCTCAAAAAGATTTGCACAACTTCATTATAGACAAGTGGGGTAAAAATAATTTAATATATTGAGCCTTGTACAAAAAGTAGATGCACGTGGAGTCTGTTTTCACACAACAATGCCTTTCATTATAGGTCAAAAATATAGGGGTGATAAGGACACACTTATAGTGTTGGACCATGCTAAATCTGCTATACATCTTGTACTAACCCAGAGCAAGTAGTTACACTTTTAGTGTTGTGACTGTTTCAAGTATTACTTGAATTTCTCGGACCCTCCTGGAGGGGTCCAAATGTTCTCCCGGAGTACCTGCTCGTCTCTGTATAATGACTCTACAACATGCATTGTGTGAAATTAAATACTCACCTCCGTGATTCTAAGCATAAAACTTATGGAGGTGCTCGATGTTCCAAGGATTTGGGAGCGGGGTCCCATCCTCTATTGCCAAGTGAACGTATCCTGGTCGGAATACTTTAATGAATCGGAAGGGACCCTCCCAGCTGGGGGAAAGTTTGTTCATCCCTTCACTGCTTAGTATCTTCCGAAGCACCAGGTCACCTTCTTCAAGTTGTCGATCACACAGACGCCTTTGATGATATCGCCAGAGCCCTTGGCGATAATGTGCATTCTGAACAGCTGCTTGGCCCCTTCCCTCGTCGACGAGGTCAAGGTCTTCACGCCGGAGCTGGTCCTGCGTGGCTTCATCGAAGGTCCGGACCCGAAGGGACCCCAAGGTGATCTCCAGAGGAAGGACTGCTTCAGCTCCATACACCAGGAAGAATGGAGTCTCCCCAGTTGACCTGTTAGGTGTTGTCCTATTCGCCCATAATGTGGACGGAAGCTCTTCAATCAAGTTAGCTCCATGCTTTTTCAAGCGCTCATATGTGCGCGTCTTGAGTCCTTTTAAGATTTCTGCATTTCCTCTCTCGGCTTGGCCATTGCTTGCTAGATGAGCTACTGAGGCGTAGCTAAGTTGAATACCGAGGTCTTCACAATATTCTTGGAATGCATCACTTGTAAATTGAGTTCCGTTGTCAGTTATGACTTTGTTCGGAACTCCAAATCTGCATATAATGGACTTCAAGAATTTGATTGTTGATTGTTTGTCGATTGTTACTACTGGAGATGATGCATGGTTCTCGCACTCGCCTCCATGGATTTCCGCAAGGAGATCGCGACCTTCTTCCCTTGCAATGCAATGCATTAGGATGCCATTGGCACCGCGTTTGTACAGATCCCCTTCTACCAACGTGTATCTTTTAGCCAATCTGACAATCCGGTCAGTGGATACACTATCTTCAGGAAGGATATTGTCTTTGAAGTAGCTCTGGATCTCCGAGATCCATGCATCGGAGCTAACTTGAGCTTCTGAGCCTTGCGTGCTGGGTTGCTCGGAGCTTCCGCTAGCACCTACGACCCTTGGTGAACGCCATGGTAGCAGGGCCATCGGGACCGCAAGCTTCGAGGTGCTAGTCTCGCCCCCTTCACTCAGTTCGCTAGGCTAAGCTGTTGGTTTTGGCAACCTCCAGACGAAGATTCTGTCAGGAGCTGGAGCTCCGGTTGAGGCTTTCTTTGAGAGTTCATCGGCTTCAGAGTTATGAAGACACTGAATATGATGGAGATCCAGGACTTCAAAGTCCTTGTGAAGCCTCTAGACTCCAAGGAGGTAAGCAGCTAATTGAGAATTGTTGCATGAACATTCTCATTTCACTTGCTTGATGACGAGTTGTGAATCTCCCTTCACCAATAGTTGTTTGACACCATATGATAGTGGTACCTTGAGTCCATAGATGAGTGCTTCATACTCCGCCATATTATTGGTTGCCTTGAAATCAAGGTGTACCATGTACTTGACCTTCTCCCCGGTTGGAGCCAGGAGAAGGATTCCAGCTCCGGCCCACTGCTTCTGCACGGAGCCATCGAAGTAGAGGGTCCAGTGAGGCTCGGTGAATACCAGAACTTTGAGTTTTGGTTTCTGGTCATTGTGGCCCCCAGGGTTTGATGGAGAGGGGATCCACTCCGCCACAAAGTCAGCCAAGGCTTGACTTTTAATTGCTTGTCTCGACAAGAATTTTAGATCGAATTCTGCCAGCTCCGCTGCCCACTTTGCAATTTCCCAGTAGAATTAGGGTTATGCAAAATTGCATGTAGTGGAAAAGAAGTTACCACTGATATTTTGTGGGCTAGGAAGTAGTGATGATGCTTTCTTGAGGCGATAAGAACTGCGTAAAGCAGTTTATGCACCTCAATGTATCTTGTCTTGGCGTCGTGGAGTACTTCACTGATGAAGTACACAGGACGCTGGATGGTCTGAACCCTTTCAGAAGGACCCGGAGCTTCCTCTCCATCGACCCGGACCTAGCTGGAGGCTCTCGGACCTTTAGGTTGTGCTTCTTGGACCCACCCAAAGGGGTCTAGAATTCTTTCTTGTTCAACCCGAATCTCACTGGAAACCTCCTCAAACGAATGAGGTTGATCTCGTAGTACTTCATTTCGTTGTTCCATGTCTGGGGGCTGAGACACAGTCATGTCTTCAGGTGGTTCCGGACCCTCCCGGAGGGGTCTTGATTCCTGGACTGAATGTGGTTCCGGTCTTTCCACGACCAGGACCATACTGACAACTTCGGTGGTTGCCGAAATGTAAAGCAGTAAAGGCTCGCTAGGATTTGGAGCTACCAAGATTGGTAGTGTGGTGAGGAGTTGTTTCAACTCTTGGAATTCCTTTTCTGTTTCTTCAGACCAATGAAAAGGTCCAGATTCCTCAAGAGTCTGAAGAAGGGTAGTGCTTGTTCTGCCAGTCTTGAGATAAACCAGCTGTGCGCAGCTAGGCATCAAGTTAGCTTCTGGACATCTTTTATGCGGGCTGGTGGCCGCATATCTTCTATAGCCTTGATCTTCGCCGAATTTGCTTCAATTCCTCGGTGAGTTACCAAGAACCCCAGAAGCTTTCAGGAACTAAGCCCGAAGACACACTTGTCCGGGTTCAACTTGGTGCGCGTAGTGCGCAACTTGTCGAAGACGGCTTGTAAGTTGTGAAGGAGCGACTCCTTGTTTTTGATCTTCACGATGATGTCATCAACATACACCTCCACCAAGTTTCTAATTAGCTCTCAAAATGTTTTGTACATAGCTCACACAAATGTTGAAGCAGCATTTTTAAGACCGAATGGCATGGCAGTATAACAATACAATCCATCTACTGTTATGAAGGCAATATGCTCATCATCTTCCTTAGACATTTGGATTTGATGATATCCAGAATACACGTCTAAGAAACACAGTAGTTCACACCCGGAGGTGGAGTCCACTTTCTGATCTATTCTAGGTAGTGGAAGTGGATCTTTTGGACATGCCTTATTTAAGGTGGTGTAGTCGATACACATCCCAAGCTTCCCACCGGCTTTAGTTACAACAACTGGGTTTGCCAGCAATTTTGGATGGAAGACTTCCCGGATGAATCCTGCTTCAAACAACTTCTTGATTTCTTGTCAGATGAAGTTTTGTCGCTCGATTGATTGCTTCCTGGGCTTCTGGTGTACAGGCCGTGCGTATAGGTAAATCTTCAGATTGTGCTCAATCACTTTCCTAGGGATCCCAGGCATTTGTGATGGTTGCCAGGCAAACATGTCGACATTAGCCTGGAGGAAAGTGATGAGCGCGAGTTCCTATTTGTTGTTCACACTCCCCAATGTACGGGTAGTCTGAGCAACAATGGAACCAATTTGGACAACTTTGACGGGAATGTCGACGTCGCCGCTTGGTTGCACACGACGTGCAGAGGTAGAGCCTTTGTGACCAATGCTTGATGGATTCACAGCTGGCTTCTTATCGGATGCTTCCTCTTGCGCTGTGGTAAGCGCATAGAGTTCTTCCAGTGCACTAACTCCTACGGTACGATCTCCACGGATCCGGAGAATGCCTGTGGGTGCTGGCATCTTCAACACCAAATAACCATAATGGGGAGCAGCCATGAACTTGTATAAAGCTGGCCTGCCCAAAATGGCATTGAAGGGCAGACTGATCTGCGCTACGTCGAAGATCAATTTCTCGGTTCTGTAGTTCTCCCGGGTCCCAAAGGTCACGGGGATTGTTATGGAACCAAGAGGAGTAATGGTTCTCGGACCTACTCCAGAGAAATGTCGGGATGGGTGAAGGTCCGGAGGTCGAAGCTGAAGCTTAACGAAAGCTTTGAAGCTTATGAGGTTTAGCCCGGAACCTCAGTCCACCATTACATGGTGGATTTGGATATTGTTAATGGTGGGTGACACCATCAACGGGAGTTGACCACCCCCAATCATGTTTTGGGGGCAGTCCGAAGCATCGAAAATGATGGGTGTATCCATCCACTTCTAATGTGGTTCTGCCTTAGCAGCGAGAACTACCATGGCCATGTCCCGCCGCATTGTCTTGAGGATGCGACGAGAGGTGATGTCCCACGAGCCACCATAGATGGTGTTCAAGGTATTCCGACGTTCGTTGTCAAAGGCGTCGAAGTCGTCATTGACAGTGTTGTAAACGGCTTTCAAGACCTTTTTAGGGTCTTGGAAACCTAGCTCCTCTTCAGCCAGAGCTTCGTTGACTTTTTGTTTTCCTTCTCTTTGACGGAAAGGAGCTTCTTCCCGGTGCTTGTTACAGCGCTGTCAAGGTTCTGGACCTCCCGTAACTCTTCCAAGCTATGTTGATTCGTCTTGTGAATCGGACACCATGCTATGGAACTGTTGCCGTCCTCTAATGAAGGACGAGGTCGCTTCTCGGGGCTTGGCCCCCGACTTCCAGGGGCTACAACAGCAAATGTCGAAGTGTTTGATACGACACTTCCCACGGACCCGCTGAGAAGCAGCCTGTGGAGGTTCTTTAGTGGTTGGGACACGCAAAGATCAATATCAAGGTGATGACCTTAGGGATTTACATGGTTCGGGCCGCATGAGCGTAATACCCTACTCCATGGGGTTTTTGTAATTGTATTCAGCGAGTACGTTCGCTAAGATCAGCTCGAATCCGATCAGATTGTCCTAATATTCGTGCGGTGCAGCCCTTTTATAGTTCTAAGGGCTGACTGTTACAAAGCTGGCCTGGCCCGACATGTGGCCCTGGCATAATTAATGACCTAATACACTGTCTAAAGGGTATTAAGTATAATTAATAGTGTGGTAACGTGCCTTCATGCCAGCGTTACCCCTATTAACGATACACTGATCGTGTGTCATTAATATGGCATTAATGACACATTATCAAACCTTGTAATTGCTACTTTAACCGTCCATGAATGTTTGTAACTGACGTGATCTTCTCGTATTTCTGTTAGCGATGAAGGTCTGGAGGCTCCACACTTGGCAGATCCGGAGCTCTCCCTTGCGGGAGGGTAGGTCTGGGGTTGTTGTATACGTGTCGGTACCGGAGCTCCTCTCTGACGGGGGCTAAGTCCAGGGCTGTTGTACACGTGTAGTTGCCGGAGCTTCCCTTGGATGGGAATTTTGTTCCAGTCTTATTTTACACATGTTAACTCGGGAACCAGCCATGTGAGGGGAGTGGGTCCGGTACAATGTGACATGTGGGACTTGCAAGGGCTTTTGACTCTTACGGGTGGAACTTTCTTGCACTTCTTGCGGTATCGTGGGGTACCCGGTACGTAGGGTACCGACAGGTGTGAAAGCAAGCAGAGAGTGGGTGTGATTGCAGAGGTTACCTGTTTTGCTCGAGAGAAGGTGGAGCTTGGAAGGCTCAAATGCAGTATATGTATGTGGCACACAAGTTAGTAACATATAGCAATGCTGAATATGTGTCCAAAGAATTTCACCTAGTGGCTAGCTTAAGAATGTATTAGAACAGTTGTGGCAACAAGCAAGGACAAGGATGAATGATGATGAACAACAAGGACAATATTAGCAAGTATCCAGCACTGATACAGAAACAACAGAACTAGAAAACCCCTTAGCCTCCTGTTTTTGTCTTTAAGCACTAGTAGAAATCAAAAAAAAATTCTCTTTTTTTGATATATTTTCTCAGCCAGGGGCACAAGAATAGAAACAACACCAAGTATTAGCTCAAACCGATGAAAGATCTGATCGGTACAAATTCTGGAGCGATTGAAAAAATTGGTGCTAGAACATCGGAGTTCGAAACTAGGGTCTTCTTAACTTTTTTTTAATTTTTTTGAAAATGCCATGACCGGCTTAGCAGGTGTATCATATGTGGATTTTTTTGAGACCTTTCCTGGAAAAAAAATCCGCCTCAATCGTAGTTCCGAGTGAAAAGTTATGCCCGTTTTAAGGAGGATACCATGAATCAGGTTTTGGTGGTGGTGTAAACTACAACAGAAAAGAATCGGCGGATGGAAATTTTTTGTAGATTGTTTTTTTAGATGGCAGCGGATGGAAGAAACAAAACTGAACCAAAACAAATCTAAACCAACAAAAAAACTCAACCTAGGACATGAACTCAGAACTACGGACTCCAAAACTAAATTGTGCAAAAGGCTGAGCAGGGTTGTAGGTCAGGGAAAGTAAAATTTTTTTGTGGCTTTTTGTGGACGATAGGACTGAAACAAAATAAATCTAAAGGTGTCGGTACCCTGCGTACCGGGTAGCCTATGATATCGCAAGAAGTGCAACAGAGTTCTACCCGTCAAAGTTGAAGGTCTCCTCAGGCCCCACATGTCATATTACACCGAACCCGCATCCCTCATATGGGTAGCTCCGGGGATTCACACGTGTAATGTAGATCCGGAGCTAAACTCCTAACACAGGGAAGCTCCACGATCTACACATGTATAATGACCCCGGACCTAACCCCCAGCAGAGGGAGGCTCAAGTGTTGACACGTGTATAGCGGTTTCGGAGCTTCCTCCCCGCAAGGGGAAGCTCTGAAGCTGCCATGTGTGGAGCCTTCGGACCTTCATCATCAACGAATACATTGGCGGATCTCCTTCAGCACGGACATTCAAGGGACAGTTAAAGCGGCAGTTACAAGACATGATTACGTGTCGTTAATGCTGTATTAACGACACTCGATCAAAGCACTGTTAATAGAGGTAACACATCCATTAGGGCACATTATCACACTAGTAACCATGCTCAATACTCATAGACAATGTATTAGGCTATTAAATATGCCAGGGCCACATGTCGGGCCAGGCGAATGATGTAACAGTCAGTCCATAGACTATAAAAGGATTGAGCCGCACGATACACAGGGACATCTCCAGGTGAAGCCATACACCTCGCATACTAGCGACACTCAATACAACAACACAAACCCCCTGGGGTAGGGTATTACGCTCAGGCGGCTTGAACTACGTAAATATCTGGTGTCACCATCTTGATCGTGATCTCTGCGTGCCCCAACCAAAACAATAACCTCCACGGGCTACGTTTGGTAGTATCGAGGGAAGTGTCATTGCTACGCTTCGACATTTGGCGCGCCAGGAAGAGGGGTACCCAAGACCTCAAGATGGTGAATTACGCTGCAGGATCTTCCAACGACAATCATGCTGAACAACCCGCTGGAGGCAATCCCTCCAACGTGCAGCAGCCAGCAGGTGCCATTGTTCCGGGAGGCACTATGGCACCACAACCACCATCTATCCCGACAAACAATGTTGGACGACAAGATGGGGCATCTGCGTCCATCACTGCATCGACAAACAACAACCCTGAGCACATGCTCATTGTCGCGCGAGCTCTCCTAAAACATCCACCGCCTCCAGGGGCGCCCTAGGGTGCTATGGAACAGTGGAGAGCTGACGTTGACCATCTGGTTGCAGCTGCAGCCGCTGGCATCAGCAATCAAGGTCCTCCCCCTTCGGGACGAGCACCATCACAATGACGGACCTTGTCGGGCCGACTTGGTCAACAATCTCGCAACAGAGGAGATGTGATGCATCCCAATAGGTGACTTCGCTGCCTCTCGGGGCACGGCACACTCACACTATCACTAGGATTCCGACTCATGACCTGCGGTTGGAACTTGATCGCCATTACCGGCAGCAGGACGGCCGCGTCCATATCGAGCGTGCTCGTAAGAGGCAAGAGGCTCGGGACAACCCTGCTCCTCATGGAGTAGGAGGAGGTTGTTCTGCCCTAGCCATGCATTTACGCATGGTCAGATGGCCACAAAAGTTCTGGCCTCACTTGTCGAAAAAATTCGACGGGTTTGTCAACCCCGCCGAGTTCTTACAAATCTACTCCACTGCTATACTGGCAGCGAAGAGTGATGAGGTTGTGATGGCCAATTACTTCCCAGTGGCTTTAACTGTGACTGCAAGGTCCTGGTTCATGAGTCTTCCACCCGACTCCATAAATAGTTGGGCGGAGCTATGCCAACAATTCACTACCAACTTTGGGAGTTCTTACATCCGGCCTGGCACTAAACTGGATCTGTTTGCTGTAAAGCAAACAACGGGGGAATCGCTGCGATCCTTCATCCAGCAGTTTTCTCAGGTACAGAATACTATTCCTTCAATCTCGAGCTCTCCTGTTATCGTTGCATTCAGACAGGGTGTTTGAGATAAGAAGATGCTCGAGAAACTGGCGACCAAAGAAGTAACTAGTGTTACAGAACTCTTCAGCTTGGCAGAAAAATGTACCAAAGCTGCGGAGGGACGTGAAATGCATTCTAAACCACCTCTGGAGACCAACAAGAATTCCACCAAGATTGAAGCCACTACATCTAGAGGTGGAAAAAAGAAAAAGAAGTCCAATGGCAAGAAGAAGCCGTCGGCTTGCGCACCTGCCGCTGCGTCTGCTGCAGCTTCGGGTGGTCGGGGGCCACGCCCTGAGAAACGACCTCGTCCTTCGTCAGAAGATGGCAATAGTTCCAAAGAATGGTGTCCGATCCACAAGACAGACAGACACAGCCTGGAAGAATGCCAGGAGGTACAGAACCTTGTCAAGCGCTATAAAAAGTTCCAGGAAGAAGCTCCTTTTCGTCAGCGGGATGGAAAACAAAAGGTCGACGAAGCTCTGGCTGAAGAGGAGCTAGGTTTCCAGGAGCTCAAGAAGGTCCTGAAAGCTATATACAACACCATCGACGACGACTCTGACGTCTCTGACAACGAGCGTCGGAAGACCCTGAACACCATTTATGGTGGTTCTTGGGACATCACCTCTCGCCACATCCTCAAGACAATGCGGTGGGACATAGCAGTAGTAGCTCCCACCGATAGGGCATAGCCTCATCGGAAGTGGATGGACACTCCTATCATTGTAGATGCTTCAGACTGCCCCCAAAACATGATTGGAGCTGTCCAACTTCCGTTGATGGTGTCACCCACCATTAACAATATTCAACTCTACCATTTAATGGTGGACGGAGGTTCGTGGCTGAACCTCATAAGCTTCGAAGCCTTCGTTAAGCTCCAGCTCCGACATTCGGACCTTCGCTCATCTCGACCTTTCTCTGGGGTATGTCTGGGGACCATTACTCCTCTCGGTTCCATCACACTTCCAGTGACCTTCGGGACTCCGGAGAACTACAAAACCGAGAAGTTGGTCTTTGATGTTGCGCAGATCAGTCTGCCGTTCAACGCCATTTTGGGTAGGCCAGCCCTGTACAAGTTCATGACCGCCGCCCATTATGGTTACTTAGTGTTGAAGATGCCAACACGTGCAGGCGTTCTCTGGATCCACGGAGATCGCACCACAGGAGTCACTGCTTTAGAAGAAATCTATGCGCTCACTACAGCACAAGAGGAAGCATCCGGTAAGGAGCCAGCTCCGAACCCTCCGAGCATTCGTCATAAAGGCTCTACCTCCGCACCATGTGTGCAACCAAGTGGCGACACCGACGTTCCCATCAAAGTCGTCCAAATTGGTTCTGATGCTGCTCAGACTACCCGTATATCGGGAGGTCTAAACAACAAATAGGAACTCACGCTCATCACTTTCCTACGGGCTAATTCGACGTGTTTGCCTGGCAACCATCGCAAATACCTGGGATCCCTAGGGAGGTGATTGAGCACAATCTGAAGATTTACACTGATGCACGGCCTGTACACCAGATGACGAGATCATGCACATTATCATTGCACCTACAAATATGGTACAAAGTTTATTTGTTTGGGATCCTGGCTCAAGTGAATGTGCGCTCTTGTTTGGACAAGATCGAGATGGTGCACTATGTCGTCCACCACCTTGGCCTCCTCCTTTCATGCTTACAAGAAGATTTGATGGCGTTGCACATATGGACCCACACATGATAGAAGATGAACTTGAGTCGAGGACGACTCCAATTCAAGAAGGGGAGGATGATGAGGACATCACTTCTATGGATACAAACAACACTCCATTGAACATACAAGATGCAATCAATAGAGTTCATACACAACAATTAATTTCAGAGGTGAACTCGTTCTTATATATTTCCTTATATGTTTTTGAACATAAATTGCTACTTAATGATTTATTTGTGATTAGGATCCATGGAGAGGTTCAATGAGTACTTGGAGGGAGTATTAGGGACGTGGAAGACCAGAGAATTCGTTCAAAGAAGATGGAAACCGAACCAAACTCCAAATCGTATCCAACTCGGAGTCCAGGAGCAGTACGCACTAAAACGGACGCCCAGGACTCATACGAACTCCGTATTGGACGTTCTACATATGCGCGGAAAGGGGAGAGGATAAACTTTCCAATGGCACCGGTCCCATGTCAAAATTCCTTCGGAGTCGTCGGGAATTGTCGAAACAAAATCAAGTACAGAATCTGTCAGGGTGCTGCGCCACCATATTGGGCCATTGGGCCTTGTATCAAGTCTAAGTCCATTATTTTCGTGTGTTAGGGTTAGGTCACGACCCCAACACCCCATTGGACGTCCTCCCACCTATATATACTCCTTAGTAGACGCCATGAACAATTGGGTTTTGCTTAGATCAATAATATTGCCGTTCTACGGTTTGTGAGACCCCAATTTCTTGATTTCCGATCGTGTCTTCTACGTTCTTGCTCGTGTTCTCGATTGCACTTGCAGGGATTAGCCTTCTTGGCGAGGTCAAGCGTGTGCAGCACGGTTGATAACCAACGGAGCCGTGGTGTAGTGATTGCAGGGGTACTCGAACCGCTCGAGTGCCGCGGATCATCAACGTCGAGTTCTCCATCGATCGACTTACCCATTACCTATCGGAAGATCGGGCATCATCATCTTTTTTTTCATCAATTGGTATCAGATT
The DNA here is from genome assembly GCA_036927565.1 of Tuctoria greenei. Taxonomy (NCBI): domain Eukaryota; kingdom Viridiplantae; phylum Streptophyta; class Magnoliopsida; order Poales; family Poaceae; genus Tuctoria; species Tuctoria greenei. The sequence goes on along the minus strand of JAYESD010000003.1, from coordinate 177,612,231 downwards.
TCCAGGTTGCCCGTTAGGTAATTCATCTATCCATTACATTAGTTTTGTTTTTCATACCTAGAGTCCACAAAAAAGCCACAAAAAAACTTGCAGTTTAGTAGATCTGTTCATTACTTTGTCCAAACCACATTGAGCCTTTGCAACTTTGTTATTCAGTTTGGTTTTGTTGAGTTTGTGTCCGTTGTTGAGTCATATTGCTGGTTTAGAAAGTGTTTTTGGTCTTAGTTTGAGTTTTGCATTGTGTGATTCATCCTTTTGAATCACGTCATCACGTCCAGATTAGATTCACCTCTGTCCAGTTTGGTATTTTCATCATATCTCGCACATACGAACTCGGATTTTGGTGTTCTTGTACTTTCTGGAAAGCATAAGAAGTTCTCTATAACTTTAATATTCATCATTTTCCCAGAAAATATAGTTATCGATGTCTAAATTGCATTAGATCCGAATCTGTTATTGGCCTAAAAATTCTGAACAGTCTGTATTTCGGGGTCAGTATCTCCTATTGTTCTTTTCCAAAATAGGTCTTCCATATATTGAAATTAAAGAGGATAGATATATCTACAATCTTGCTGTTCTAAGTTTTCCAATTTAGAGCCTATAAGTGTGCCTATTTGTCCTTGGAAGGTTGAGCAGAAAATCTGCGACAGACACACGAGATATCTTGGGTTGATTTTCATTGTGTTCTTCCCTTGCAGCACATTCTGAAAAAAAGGAAGAAAAAAGAAAAAGGCAAGTGCAAAACAAGAAACAAAAGCCGCACGAAAAAAGAGGAAAAAAACAACAAAAAAAAAACAGAAGTGCTTGCATTCTTTGTGTCATCTAGTTTTGTCTCATGTCTTGCTAGCTTGAACTACTAGGAACACATTTAGACCAACAACTTTGACAAGTACACAACAATTAATTTCAGAGGTGAACTCGTTCTTATATATTTCCTTATATGTTTTTGAACATAAATTGCTACTTAATGATTTATTTGTGATTAGGATCCATGGAGAGGTTCAAGGAGTACTTGGAGGGAATATTAGGGACGTGGAAGACCAGAGAATTCGTTCAAAGAAGATGGAAACCGAACCAAACTCCAAATCGTATCCAACTCGGAGTCCAGGAGCAGTACGCACTAAAACGGACGCCCAGGACGCATACGAACTCCGTTTTGGACGTTCTACATATGCACGGAAAGGGGAGAGGATAACCTTTCCAATGGCACCGGTCCCATGTCAAAATTCCTTAGGAGTCGTCAGGAATCGTCGAAACAAAATCAAGTACAGAATCTGTCAGGGTGCTGCGCCACCATATTGGGCCATTGGGCCTTGTATCAAGTCTAAGTCCATTATTTTCGTGTGTTAGGGTTAGGTCACGACCCCAACACCCCCTTGGACGTCCTCCCACCTATATATACTCCTTAGTAGACGCCATGAACAATTGGGTTTTGCTTAGATCAATAATATCGCCGTTCTACGGTTTGTGAGACCCCAATTTCGCGATTTCCGATCGTGTCTTCTACGTTCTTGCTCGTGTTCTCGATTGCACTTGCAGGGATTAGCCTTCTTGGCGAGGTCAAGCGTGTGCAGCACGGTTGATAACCAACGGAGCCGTGGTGTAGTGATTGCAGGGGTACTCGAACCGCTCGAGTGCCGCGGATCATCAACGTCGAGTTCTCCACCCCAATCGACATACCTTTCGGAAGATCGGGCCTAAACCTACTCATCACCAGAAGCCCCGGAAGCAATCAATCAAGCGGCAAAACTTCATTCGACAGGATATTAAGAAGTTGCTCGAAGCTGGTTTCATCCGGGAGGTGTTTCATCCTAAATGGCTAGCAAACCCAGTCGTGGTGCACAAGGCTGGCGGGAGCTTCGGATGTGTATCGACTACACCACCTTAAATAAGGCATGTCCAAAGGATCCATTCCCACTACCTCATTGCCAGTTCACCTTCAATCTTTTCATCAACCCTAGATCGTTAAGATCCAAGTGTTGCCTCCAAATCATTTGATTCATTGGAGTCCTAAACACCTGGTATACCTTCTACTTCCTGTTTCTCACATGAATTCAACCCCAATTCTACAAATCCAGGTCGATCTAGAAAACCCTAATTCGCTGGTTTTGCATAGGGCGGACTAGTCCGGTCCCCTACGGACTAGTCTGATTTTGCAATCTAATTACTGCTGAATTAAATCTAAATTGGTTTGAATCAACTCCAAACCTGTATAAACTTATTAAAAGCTATTAGTACTAGTTAGTAAACCTCAATAATAACTCATTAACTGGTTTTACTTCGCATTTGCATTAATCATGCATGTCATGACATATTGAGTAATATATGTGCACTTATTGATTGTAGTTATTGTCTTGTATGTTTATTTCGCGGTTTAGAAGGATATGCGCTAGAGAGTGCTGCGGAGGATCTCCAGCACCAGGAGTTTGAAGTCTTTGATCCTAATCAAGCCCAAGAGCAAGGCAAGTGTCCTTGAACATATTGATCATGTTTTGACAATAAATGTTCTGTTTGCAAAACTGCATGCTTGTGTCAATTTGGTTGGAATCCTACGATAGGAAGTTTACTAGCTTTGTTTAACCACCCTTGTCACCAGGAATATATGGTACAGACTCGGGGAGGGATTTTTACCTTTTTGCTTCGCTTAATTAATTGGGATAAGAAAACAACTGTATTATTAATATATGCATGAATGAGATTATGATTAATATGAAGTGGTTAATATGACATGGTAATGGGTGATCTAAGCAAGCATGTCACGTGGATGGGTTGGATGTTATGGTGGTTTGGCTTGCTTTAGATCTAAGGACCCGTTCGTGGAGCGACCATCCAGGACTTACAGTGCCACCACGAGGCCAAGTATGGGTGTGGCATAGCTGATTAATTAGGGTATTGCTAGTATTGAGCGGATCATTTGGCGCACCAGGGAAGGGGAGTCGGATTGGGTTTGGATATGGGTTGCGGGACTCCCTGGGATCCAAATGGCACAAGAGGGGGCCCTTGGTTGAACATGTGCTCAGTTGGAGACGTCGCCACCGGTCAAACCTCAGAGGGTTCGTACATGCTAGTAATCCCTTTGTAAAGGCTATTTTGTGATCTCTTGGCCACACACCTAAGGAAGTGTGAGACGCATAATTGAGACTCCTCAGTCATCAAAAGGTGATGAAATTACAAACACGTGGGTAAAGCGGTACAACCTCTGCAGAGTGTGTCTTAAAACTATCATGATAGTCGTGCTCCCAGTTATGAGCAACCTTGACCCTCACATGATTAGAGGAAACTTGGGATTTGTGATGGTTTGGCACTGGTTATGGTTAATAATATGGTTATAACTGATTATGAACAGAATTATGGTATTGGATATGGTTAATGGTAATGGAGAAATCTTGTACATGAATGATGGTAATGGAATATGGATTGGTTTAATGATAACTATATGGTTTATGATGGGTTTACTTCATATACATATAATATATTGCTTTTCATATGTTTTATGTACTTTTTCAGCACTTAGCCATTATTACATTCGTCATTTGAATCAGCTACATGTCATACTTTCCACACTTTCTGAGTATGACATGTACTCACCCTTGCAATTCCCCCACCAACAGTTGCATGTCAGAATTGGGAGTACAATGATGATAATGCGAAGTTCTAGGCCACGTCTGCTGCCAGCTTTGCCTGTGGTGTTGATTGGAGCTGCGTTATACCTATTTGCTTATGCTGCTTAGTTTGCTCAGTTTAGTTTATTTCTGCTACATTAGTTCAAACTTGTCATTAATAATCATCAGAGCATGTATTTGAGGATATTATGAATTGTGTAATAGAAGTGGTTAATTAATCTTATTCTGTGGTAATTTTCTATATATCCTTTTGTGAATGCACTTGTGTATGTGTGTTGAACGTCATGGGCACACATATGCGTTTACTTGGTTTATTTTTGGAATCGGGTGTCACAGCTACCGAAGCTGGTTTCCAGGTATTACTCTGGGCTCTGTAGAAAAGGGCCCCTACCGGGCACGGGAAAAAGAGATTAGGGACCAAGTGCAGGACATCGCTAAGTAGGTGGCTTCCACGTTCAAGCGGGAGTGAGGCTGGTGGCCCCAAGGCGGAGCGCCATTGTATTCGAGGCTTGCCTATTTGTAAATAACCTTTAATGAATTTGAATTCATGTCTAGTTTCTTGGCTCTGACTTGTACTTCTCAACTTGTCCACTTGGGTCCTTAGTAGCGTAAGGCCCCATGAACTTTGCCAACCTCGCTAGTTTCTTTGAACCAACGAACAAACACTTGTCGTAGCCGCTTTGCACCGTTTGACGTCCTGCCTATGGAACTCCTTGGAGGCCCCCTGGTAGGTGTGGCCAACTTGTTGGGCACACCTATCATTTGATCGTAGGATGTCGTCAACGAGCCCCCGGTGGAGTGTGGGAGCTTGAGTAGTTGACACCAGTGGGGCCCCCTAGGGAGCACCGGACTTGGATGTTAACACCAGCGAGCCCCCTAGGGAGCATTGGGCTTGATTCAAAATGTATGGTCGTTGTGAAGAGGTCTCCGGTAGTGATGGCGGCGACATAACCGTCGAACCGAGGCGGTGCCCACCCTCAATGTTAAGAAACATCGACGGCAGGCCCTCTGGGAGGTGTCGGAGCTAGTTGCTCTAGCGTCGCCTACCATCAACGCGTAGAAACGTTGATTTCAGGCCCCTTGGAAGGTGCTGGAGCTGGATGCTCTAGCGTCGCCCACCATCCATGCTAAGAAGCATCGATGGTGGGCCCCTTGGGAGGTGCTGAAGCTTGATGTACTGGCATCGCCCACCATCAACGCATAGAAACATCAATGGCGGCCCCTTGGGAAGTGCCTGAGCTGGATGCTCTGGGGTCGCCCACCATCCACGCTAAGAAACATCGATGGAAGGTCTCTTGGGAGCTGTAGGATCTGGATGCTCTCAGGATCGAAGAGCACGTGAAAAGCTACCAGAGGGGGGGTGAATGGTAGATTACAACTTTTCAGCGGAAGCAACGAAAGCCCCTCAGCAGAAAATTGATCTGTTAAAGAAATCATGTGTGCGACCAATCTAAACATTTTCAACTGTGAAAAAAGTGGTAGATATTATAGAGGATCAAGTCACAAAGACACGATAACAAGAATTACTGAAATTCGTCGAGAAAAACTCAAGTTACAATCGAAAGATCAAACAAAGGTCAATCCGTTCTACCCAAGTAAAAACAGATCTGCAACACTGCAAAGAAACTCATGTAGATCAGAAACCACACATCCATTGACCGTGAAATTTTCACAAATTATAGACAATCAAGTTTTGAAGACAAACCAAAAAGAATCACATCAATTGAATCTGTAAAACTCGAGTTATGATAAAACTACCCAAGCAAGATAGTGCTGTGCAGAAACTCGACGATAAAAACTTGCCTGAAACAAGTCGAACAAACAGGGCACAAAAGTTCCTTTAAGCTACGATCTTTATTCAATAGAACACAAGAGGAACAGCCACAAATCCATGCACCATGATCTCTGGCCTCCCTTGCTTATATAACCAACCATGAGGCCAACCCGAACCAAACTAGGACTCGTATCCTACTCAGTTTCCACCGAAACTTTCCGTAGCTGCTCCAGACTCTTCTATACACAGATAGAAGCAATCTTAAGCAATGGTGGAACTAGGATTTAATTACTGGGTATGCCAACATAATTTTTGCAAGTGATTTCTAATTTTTTAATAATTCAGTAAAGATAATTATTGTAGCACAATTTGATATAAAAAAACAAAATGAAAAATACTATAGTAAATAAATCACAATATATAATTAGACATGATAAAACTTACCATACTACTTGTTCGACTTATTTAGTCGTCGCTTTCTAAATGACATGAATGTATTGATTATATTATCTTCATCTACTTGGAATAAAATATCTCGCACAATGAATGTGACCAAGCAATCATCCAGAAGACTATCACCCAATTTATTTCTTAACTTTGTTTTCACCAAAGTCATTGCAGAAAATACGCTTTCAACACTCGTTGTTGCCATTGGTAGAAGTAGTACCAATTTGAGAAGCAAGTAGACCATATCATATACTTTATTCCTTTGTGTTTCAACAAGCTTAACCAAGAGGTCAACAATGTTGTCTAAACCTTTGAAGCTATCATCTTGCCTCATATCATCGATGTAATTATCAAGTTGCAACACAAGTTTTAACAAATCATTGTTCGAGAAATCCTTAGGATAGAACTCGGCCAATCTACGTACCTTTTGTAGATTAAAGGAAGCAAATGAGATGGAAGGATTGAATGCTGACATACAAGAGAACATCTCCATATTAATCTCATCAAATTGATTATCAAGTTCTTGAATAATTTGATCAATAAAACCAATGTATACTTCTCTTCTAAAATGATCATCATTTGTCTGATTCCGAGCACGAGTGTACCTTTTTGATATTCCATAAGGCACATAATCACCATCCAAGGGACTTCCACATCATGTTTAGTAGGAAATGAGGCCACCTTCTCAAAAAATTGAACCCAACCATCAGATCTTAAATGCTGCATTATGTTCTTTGCCACATTAACAAGTGAGATTGCATTAAGAATATCTTGCTCGCTTCATTGCAAACACTCGGATAACTCATTTGTGTATCTCAGAATAACATACATTAAATAAGCAAAGAAAAAATTCAAATGTCTCAAATGCTCCAAGTACAAAATGTATTTTTGTCCAATCATCCTTATGTGAGGTGTCATCACCAAGATCAATAAGAACATCATGAATTGTGGAAAACATAGTTATAATATTGCATACCGTTTTATAATGAGATCCCCATCGAGTTTCGCCAGGTCTAGGTAAACTCATCTCTTGATTCAATCCAGTCCCACATTCAAGATCACCACAATCAAGTGCTTTTTTAATATTTTGTAGTCTTGCATTTCGAAGCATACCATGACGCTTGCAAGAAACTCCAACAATATTCAAAAGGATAAATGCTTGATCAAAAAAACCCTTACAATCAGTATTGCCCTTAGCAACAGCAACAAGAACTAGTTGTAGTTGATGCACAAAAAAATGAATATAATAAGCAGAAGGTGATTCTTGCATGATTAGTGTTTTTAATCCTTTAATATCTCCTTTCATGTTGCTAGCTCCATCATGACCTTGACCGCATATTTGAGTCATAGTCAAGCCATGGCTAACAAGTAAACCTTCAATAGCATTCTTAAGTGATAAAGAAGTAGTATCATCTACGTGGACAACTCCAATGAAATGCTCACATGGTCTTCCTAATTTATCAACATAATGTAAACAAAGAGCTAGTTGTTCTTTATGTGATATGTCACTAGACTTATTAGCTAAATTTGCATAGGGCTCATCACCAAGTTCTTCAATTATAATTTTTCTAGTTTCTATGGCGCAACAGTGAATAATCTGCTTTTGTATCTTTGGGTTAGTTAAGGTGCAATTACCTGGCACATTCTTCAAGACATACTTGTTCACTTCTTCAGAATTTTATGCAAGAAATTTCAATAGCTCAATAAAGTTTCCTCTATTGCCGGGCTCTTCACTTTCATCATGTCCATGAAATGCTAATCCTTGATGCAGAAGAATCTTGATACATCAAAACGAATAAGTTAACCTTTTCCTATAAAGACGAAGATCCTCATCAGTCCACTTCTCAATGTGATAATCAATTGCTACCTTTGAATTTTTAAAGCCAATGTATTGCTCTTGAGTTGTACTATGTGTCTTAGAACCCAGATTTTTGTGAAGTGCTTTCTCTCCAATATTCCAATTTTTCCATCCTTCAACAGTAAATGTGTCAGACCCAATACCTTTTTTGAACAAGTAGCATATAAAACAAAATACATAATCCTTCTTGATACTATATTCAACCCAATCATATTTGTACATCCAAAGATAATTGAATTGATGATATCTATTTCTAATCTTTCTTTTAGGAAAATCATGTGCATATGGTTGGAATGGACCTTTGATAATATACGCTCTTCGGACTACATCTTGATCATTGACAAAATAATTTTGAATGGATTTCCTTTCACCTAGATCATGTGGAAGATGATTGATATCATAAACTGATGATGATGATGCTGGCGGGTTTGAGAGTGGAGGCATAGGATTCACAATTTCTTCGATCACTCTCTCTTGCTCTTGAGTCTGTTCTTCAACAACTGTTTCGTCCATACATGTGACAGGATTTGAAGCTGCGGCTGCTTTCTTAGCTGCATGTTTTTGAAAAAGAGATGCAATATCTCCACTTCTTTTCATAACCAAGCTGTTATAAGAAATTTTTTTTTTATGTAAGTACGATAATCAATAAGAAGTACAAAAAACAAACAATTTGTATCACATAAAAAACACATACGCAGAGTCGTCCGTAATTGTTTGATCGAAGGAAGTCGTATGTATTATTTTCGTTTGATCCAGACAAACTGCTGAACCGCAACCGTGGCTACCGTCGGCATCGGTCCACGTATCACGGTATCAACGTGGTTCCACCGTTCTTTAGATCGAGACAGCGAGACCAGACTGCTGTAAGCATACAGCGAGATCGACACGGCGAGATATGACGGCGAGACAACGATATTGGGATGTGGTGCGTCCGTGCGAGGTCCGCCTCTATCTTTTCTCTGTTACTTGCGTCCTTGACCGTGACTTATTGGGCCCAGAGCATCATATTATATTTTTTCAAGCGCTAGAGTACTGGATTTGGTTTCGGTCTAGTGCTAGGCTCGGTTCCGTGTGGGCCATGTGTTCTGGAGTTCCCGATAGTTTAGGAAGCAAAGGTGGTACAAGAAGCAATGAACCAAAGACCCATGATAAAAAACTGATAAAAATTATACTTAAGTTTGTTTGGGCCCAGGGTATGACGGGGCCCACTCGGCATACTCTGTAGGTCCGCCCCTGATCTTAAGACTTCCAAACACCTTAGGAATATATACCATGTTAGAAAACAACTCAACTTTGTGACCCACACGAAATCTAACCAAAAACAACTCTAAACTTTCCATAAACGAACCATAATCACCTCAGCCGCAGCTTGAGACATATTCCAGCCGGTTGGACCTTTCCGACCAATTCTTTACGTCCACTTCACTTCATCATGCCTTGGAACCATGTTCTCATGTCCATGCACTCCTTGCACACATGCAAACATCTTCCAACAACGTCCATGATACCTTCATATGCATTGTTCTTGACCCAAACATGCTGCCCGACCTCCCGATCAACTCAACCACAATTCCTCCTGAACTTGGTTGTTGAACCCAATCTTCTCCCTAAGACTAGTTCAATTGATCTTGTCACTAGCCATGTCTTGAACTCAGGCAACACCTGTACATGAATAAACAACCAATACTTCCGAGCACAAGTCCTCGATATGAGTCACGTTAGTTCTGAAACCACAACACATTACGTGAGCACCTCACATAAGCATGTTGCAAACCATAGCAAAATGATATCAGCCATAACAACAAAACACACCAAAAACTTAGTAAAATAATACTAAGCAAACTTTCTATAGATGTAAAGCAGGTTCGAAACATTGTAAGGTAAAAGAAGAACCATTGCAGTCTAGCACCGGACCTTGCCAAGCTAAATGGACCTTGAGTCGGAGCTTACCAAAGCTAGCAGGAGATAGTGCTGGAGCTTACCAAAGCTAGCAGAACCTAGCACCGAAGCTTACCAAAACTAGTCGGACCTAGCCAAAATAAGTCAGACGTAGACAAAGAACTCGGACCGAGCCTAAGCAAGTCGGATTTAGGCACAAAACAAGTCGGACCTAGCCAAAATAAGTCGAACCTAGACAAAGTAAGTCAAACTTTACATTGGACCTTGCTGGAGCTATCCAAAACAAGCTGGACCTATCATCGGACCTTGCAGGAGCTCAAACCTAGAGTCGGACCTTTTTAAAAGGGTGTTTTGCAGTATTCAAAACTTTTATCGTCATAGCCAATGTATTTAGTAAACATAGGCCTCACAATCTCCCCGTTGATGAATGCATTGGCAACATCACTTAAAATCCAAACATTGGCAACACCACTTAAAGTTTTGAGAACAATTTTCTCCTCGTTGTAAATCAGAAACAAAATGAGAAGAAAAACAAAAATTCTCTCCCAAAGGATGTACACTACCCTTGAGAAGAATCATGCCAAAACACTTGTGAATGTTAGCAATGTGTGATCAATTTCTCCCCGTTTGACAATGTATTCAGCAAGGTACAAAAGAGAAATTTTAATTTGTTATGAACATAATACGACATATACATATAAAACAAAGCTCATCCAGGTCATACTATCAAGTAACTTACACTATCACATTAATGAGATACATAAAGTAGTGTAAGCCATGTTAGAGATCAAATGTAATTTTCAATTTAATAAAGTCATTCTCTCACAAACTTAACTATTTCAAAACATGAAAGCATGACACTTATTGCTGAATTTTTCATTTTTCAATATTATTTAAATCACAAATTCTGATCATATAACATTTGCATGAGATTATATGCCGCATCTGCCTTATTATAACCAACCAAGCCAAGCCTCTGTCATTTGACAATCAGAAACTTAAGGACATGGTTTTAGTCATACACAACTTCTTCTAAGTGCATATCGAAGTGCAATGATAAGCCATCTCAAAAGAAGAAGTGCAATCCATGCATATTCTCTTGATCTTTTCTCATTTTTATTTTATCATAAAATCTCAACATGTGAATAGTTGATTGCTTGATTAATTCTTTATGATTAAAAACACTTGTGAGCATGCAACAAGTTCAAAACAACAAGAAAGTTCAGTCATGACCAGATTTAGTGTAAGTAATTATTCCAGTTACTAGTCATGGCAAAACTACAAAATGTATAACATGAGTAATGTAGTAAGAACTTTCAGCATGTAAAAGGAATCACAAAGTCATATATGTATAAAATACTATGCTCATATTATTTTAAATTCAGATTCACACATAAACTTCCCAAGTTTCAAAACCCACACTCAATTTAATCCATGAGGATGCATAACCCCTATTTCACTATGAATGTAACAAAAACGAGTGAAATCCAAAGGTTTTGTAAAATGTCAGCTAATTGTTGTTCGGTATCTACATGGTGAAGCACAATGTTTCCTTTTTCAACATTATCACGAGAAAGTGATACCTAATGTCAATGTGCTTTGTTCTCGAATGTTCCACAGGGTTTTTAGCAATGCAAATGGCACTAGTATTATCACAAAATAGTGGAACACAATCTAAATCAACCCCATAGTCCTTAAGTGTTTGAACAATTCAAAGAATTTGTGAGCAAGTGCTAGCAGCAACTATATATTCAGATTGGACTGTGGATTGTGCAACTCAACTTTATTATCTAGAGGATCAAGCTACACATGAATTACCAAAAAATGACAGGCACCCAAAGTACTTTTCCTATCAATCCTACAACCCCTAAAATCAGCATCCGAAAAGGCTTTCAAAGTAATGGTTGAGGAAGAAGGAAGAAAAATGCCTAATTCTTGAGCTCCATGTATGTACCTGAGAATTCTTTTGACGGCTTGCCAATGTGAAGCACATGGGGAAGCTTGAAACTGTGCACAAAAACATATGCTGAATTGTATGTCCGGTCTTGATGTCGTGAGGTACAAAAGTGATCCGATCATGCTTATATATTCATTTTGATCCACGGGTTCACCATCTTCATTAAGTTCAAGTGTCATTGATATACCCATTGGTGCCCGAAGATGATGAGGAGGTTTAGTCCCGATCTTCCAAAAGGTAATGGATAAGTCGATTGATGAAGATATCGATGTTGATGATCCGAGGCTCTCGAGGAGAACATGAAAAACCTCTGCAATCACTACACAACTACTCCGTTGGTTATCAACCATGCTGCACACGATTGACCTTGCCAAGAAGGCTAATATCTACAAGTGCAACCGAGAACACAAGCAAGAACGAGGTAGAAGCAATTTGAATTGCAAAGTTGGGTTCTCACAAACTGATGAACGGCGAACCTGTGTAGAACAGACCAATGTAAAAAAGACCCAATTATTGATGGCGGCTACTATGAAGTATATATATGTGGCCGGACGTCCAAGGGGGTGTTGTAGTCGTGAACTAACCCTAAGACATGAAAGTAAGGGATGTAGACTTGATACAAGCCCCAATGGCCCAATACGGTGGCGCATCACCCTGACAGATTATGAATTCGATGTTGTTTCAAAGATTCCTGTTGACTCCACAGGAATTTTGAAAAGGAACCAGAGGCATCGGAATGGTTATCCTCTCCCCTTTCCTTGCATATGTAGAACATCCAAAACGGAGATCGTATGCGTCCTGTGCATCCATTTTAGTGCGACCTACTTCTGGACTCCGAGTTGGACACGATTTTTAGTTGGTCTCGGTTTCCATCTTCTTTGAACGTATTATCTGGTCCTTGACATCCCTAAGACTTCCACCAAGTACTCCTTGAACCTCTCCATGAATACTTATCATAATTAAATTATTAGTTAGCAATCTTTGCTCAAAAACTATAAAGAAACATATAAGAACGAACTCACCTCTGAAATTAATTTTTGTGTGTGAACTCTATTGATTGCATCTTGTATGTTCAATGGAGTGCTGTTTGTATCCATAGAAGTGATGTCCTTATCATCCCCCCTTCTTGAATTGGAGTCGTCCTCGACTCAAGTTCATCTTCTCTCATGTGTTGGTCCAAAGGTGCAACGCCATCAAATCTTCTTGTATGCATGAAACGAGGAGGCCAAGGTGGTGGACGACAGAGTACACCATCTTGATCTTGTCCATCAAATGGGAACGCACGTTCACTTGAGCCAGGATCCCAAACAAATAAACATTATAACATGTTTGTATGTGCATTTGCAATATGCATGGTCTCATCATTCTCCCCTTCATGATGACAAGCTGTCCTCGGCTTGCTCGTATGTCCATCAAAAAGTCTTGCTTTGGGGGTGGAATGAGTGCTGTCCATAATGCAAAACCGCAGTGAATAATGCTTTTGTTGTCTCTGCTGCAAGGAAAAAATACTAGAAAAACTTGGCAAGACATTATTAGTGTTAGTACATTCATTTACTTGACCATGTTGTTGCAGCACAAAAGGAGCTTTCTCATTTGAACATATTTTAACTTTAGGCACCATAAAAATACCACTTTGTTCATATTTGCCTATAGCATGAAAAGTGTTTCTTGTCAACAAAGGTAATTCGTAGAAAATATACTTCTCTCTACAATATCGAGATCATAATGAGTGTCAAATTCAATATAACCCAATGTATTTAGAGAAGACAACAATTTCAGCTCATCCCTTCCACATGTAATTGAAATTGAATGCTTAATTTGAGCACATGTGAGTGATAAAGTATGAAATTCATTCAATTGTTCTAGCATAGGTACAATATAATATAAACTCACAACTCATTTTTGTCGTAAGAATCAGTAGGAAAATCAACTAGTTATAAGGGAGTATTATGAAAAGGTCCATCTTGTTGCTGCTCATTGATTACATGATTGGTAGCAAGATTCAAAACATCTGAAAATGTCATACCTTGGTTAAATGTACAGAATTGTTCATTAACATTGCTCCCATTTTCAGTAAGAAGTTCAAATGCATTATGGGTTGATTCATCGAAAAATTCAGAAGAGTTGTTCAACACCTCATTCTCATTTGCATCTGTATTTATTTGTTCATGTTCCTGCAAATGGTTAGTCATAGGAGGATGTACAACAAGAAAATTCTTCTCAAGTTCATGTATTTCATCTTTGCAATTAGATACATTAGCAAAAGTTTCTCGCATAAGAATTTTCATATTTTTCCATGTTCGAGGTTTTTCTAAATCACTCAAGTTGTCCCACCAAGTTAATTCACAATCAACTAACGCACTAGCAATATTTCTAATCTTTCTCCTCTCACACATATGACATTGTCCAAAATTTTTATCCAACTCTATTTCCCAAGCAATATATTCATCATAACCAAAACCATCATAAGAAGGAAGAGATGGAAGAATGTAATTACTTCTTGTGGAAGGTATTATAAAGGTGATCTGAATGTCATGTGAAACCTTGGTTGATGTTTTATTTTTAGTGAGCAATTCCATCGTCGTCTTCATCATGTAGATCATCTCAGCATATAATGCATGATTCATGTTTTTACCTGACATTGTTAGTAGCAAACAGAAGACATCCAAAAATATGTTATCCCTATTAACTACAAAGGATAATGGCAAAGTGTAGGTGGAATAAGACACTCTCAAGCGTCTTACCACGCTCTTACAATTGTTCTTACCAACTCTGCAGGTGGCAAACGGTGGCCGATATGAAGAAACCAAGGAAGCATGAGATGATTGCAAAGGTGTATCGATTCTGCTCAAGAGTAAAGTGTATCTTGGATGGCACTTTATATGTAGCAAGGATTAGCAACAATGAAATCAGATAGTAAAGTTGAATAAGTGTCCAAAGTACTTGTCAAAGTTGCTGGCCTAAATGTGTTCCTAGTAGTTCAAGCTAGCAAGACATGATACAAAACTAGATGACACAAAGGATGCAAGCACTTCTGTTTTTGTTGTTGTTTTTTTTCTCCTTTTTTTGTGTGGCTTTTGTATCTTGTTTTGCACTTTCCTTTTTCTTTTATCTTTTTTTTTTCAAAATGTGCTGCAAAAGAAGAATACAATGAAAAGCAATCAAAGATATCTCGTGGGTTTGTCACAGATTTTCTGTTCAATCTTCCAAGGACAAATAGGCACACTTAGAGGCCCAAAATAGAAAAACTTACAACAGCAATATTGTGTATATATATATATATATATATATATATATATATATCCTCTTTAATTTCAATATATGGAAACCCTATTTTGGACAAGAATAATAGGAGATATTGCCCCTGAAACACAGACTGTTCAGAAATTCTAGGTCGAGAACCGACTCAGATCTAATGCACTTTTGACAACAATAACTCCGTTTTCTGGGAAACCTATGAGTATAAAAGTTGTTGAGAACTTCTTAAGTCTTCCATAAAGTATAAGAACTCCAAAATCCGAGTTCGTATGAGTGATATATCACAAAAATACCAAACTTGATAGAGATGAATCTAATCTGGAGTGATGATGTGATTCAAAAGGATGAATCAACACAATGCAAAACTCAAATTAAGACCAGAAACACTTTCTAAACCAGCAATACGACACAACCAGAGACAGCAACTCAACACAACCAAACTAAAAAACAAAGTTGCAAAGGCTCAATGTGGTTTGGACAAAGTAATGAACAGATCTACTAAACTGCATGGATTTTGGTGGTTTTTTTGTTGACTCTAGGTATGAAAAACAAAACTAATGTAATGGATAGATGAATTACCTAATGGGCAACCTGAAAATCTGATACCAATTGATGAGGAGGTTTAGTCCCGATCTTCTAAAAGGTAATGGATAAGTTGATTGATGGAGATCTCGACATTGATGATCCAAGTCTATCGAGGAGAACACGAAAAAGCTCTGCAATCACTACACCACCGCTCCGTTGGTTATCAACCATGCTGCACACGATTGACCTCACCAAGAAGGCTAATCCCTGCAAGTGCAACCTAGAACACAAGCAAGAACGAGGTAGAAGATCTGAATCGCTATGTTGGGGTCTCACAATCCAATGAACGGTGAAGCTGTGTATAACAGATTAATCTAAGCAAAACCAAATTGTTCATGGTGGTTACGGTGAAGTATATATAGGTGGAGGACTTTAAAGGGGGTGTTGTAGTCGTTACCTAACCCTAAGACACAAAATAAGAGATGTATACTTGATACAAAGCCCAATGGCCCAACGCGGTGGCGCACCACCTTGACAGATTCTAAACTCAATATTGTTTCAAAGATTCCCGTCGACTCCGAAGTAATTATGACAAGGGACCAGAGGCAATGGAATGTTTATCCTCTCACCTTTCCGTGCATTTGTAGAACGTCCAAAACAGAGATTGTATGCGTCCTGAGCATCCTTTTTAGTGCAAACTGCTCCTAGACTCCGAGTTGGACACAATTTTTAGTTGGGCTCACTTTCCATCTTCTTTGAACTTATTCTCTGGTCCTCCACGTCCCTAAGACTTCCACCAAGTACTCCTTGAACCTCTCCATGAATACTAATCTTAATTGAATCATTAGGTAGCAATCTATGCTCAAAAATTATAAAGAAACATATAAGAACGAACTCACCTCTGAAATTAACTTTTGTGTGTGAACTCTATTGATTGCATCTTGTGTGTTCATTGGAGTGTTGTTTGTATCCATAGAAGTGATGTCCTCATCAGAAGAGGCTTACTTATGTCCATGTTGAAGCGCTTAAGAAGGTCTCTTGTATACTTCATTTTGTTGCACAAAGGTACCTTCCTTGGTTTGCTTGATTTGTAGCCCCAAAAAGTACATGAGTTCTCCCATCATACTAATCTCAAATTCTCATCATAGCTGAAAACTAGGACACAAGATCATGAGAAGCACAACCAAAGATAATACCATCCACACGCACTTGAACGAATAATTAGTCATTGCTATGCTTAAGCACAAAAAGAGTTTTATCAACCTTGCCCATGGTAAACCCTTTTTCAAGTAAGAATGTTTTTAACCTACCATACCATGCTGTAGGGGCTTGTTTGAGACCGTACAAGGCTTTGAAAAGTTTGTAAACATGATTAGAAAAATCTGGATTTTCAAAACCCGGTGGTTGCTTGACATAAACCTCCTCATCTATGTAGCCATTAAGAAAAGCACTTTTAACATCCATTTGATATAACTTGAAACCTTTTGATGCAACAAAAGCTTACAAAATTCTTATGGCTTCTAATCTAGCAACAGAAGCAAAAGTTTCATCAAAATCTAGACCTTTAATTTGTGTGAAACCTTGAGCAACCAACCTAGTCTTATTCCTAACCACAACCCCATTCTCACTATGTTTATTTTTAAACACCCATTTAGTTCCAATTAAAGTGTGACCTAGAGGTGGAGGTATAAGTTTCCAAAAATTATTTTGTTCAAAATTTTCTAACTCTTGTTGCATGGCAATAATCCAAGATTCATTAGTGAGTGCGTGTGATATATCTTTGGGTTTAAAAGAAGCAACAAAAGCAAAATGGGCATGAGAGTTTGTATCGCAAAACCTGGACCGTGTGTCATTTGTACAAGCTCCCAATGATTTGTTGTGGAGGATGACTTTTGAGGATTCGAAGGGGAGTAGACACTTCACAAGCTTCTTGTTCTTCATGTTCATAACAGATCGAAGAACTTGTGGCTCGATGATGATCTGTACTAGCTGCAGTAGTTATTGGTACTGGTTGTTGTGCAAAATCAACAGCGTGATCAATGTCATTTGCTTATGAATTTTTGAGCAGCAGCACCACTTCTCCATCTTCCTCGATGAAAATACTCCCTCCTCGCGGATATGGATCTAGACCTGCAATATTAGAGCTAGTATGTGGGCTACCTTCATCAAATGAAACCTCACAAGTCTACACAATTTTGCTAGTGTCAAGTAAAAACACATGGTAGGCTCTAGTATGAGATGGATAACCAAGAAACATGCCATCAACATATCTATCTTCAAATTTATCAAGATTACCATGTTTCTTAAAAAAGCATTTACAACCAAAGACCAAAAGTGTGTGACACTAGGCCTATGTCCAAACTGAAGTTCATATGGTGTTTTTCCTAGCTTAGCATGCAAGAAAACACGATTTGAGACATAACAAGCTGTAGCAATTGCAGCTGCCCAAAATTTTCTAGGAGTTTGATTTTCATCAAGCATAGTCCTAGCCATTTCAACTAAGGTTCTGTTCTTTCTCTTTACGACACCATTTTGTTGAGGTACATAGGGTGAAGAAAATTGATGATCTATTCCTTTTTCAGCACAAAAGAGATCAAAAGGTTGATATTTAAATTCAGTTTCATTATCACTTCTAATTGCTTTTAAAGATCCTGGGTGATCAATTGATAATCTAAGAAATAAGGTTCTAAAGTGACTAAAAGTTTCATTCTTAGATGCCATAAAATAAACCCAAGAGTATTTGGAATAATCATCAACAATCACAAGAACATACCATTTAGCTCTGAAGGATTGAACACGTGAAGGTCCTACAGTGTCAAGCTGCAAAAGTTGACCTGGTTCAGTTGTCATGGTCACTGTGAGAGGAGCATGTGAACCTGCAACCATCATAGCATGTCTACAAGAAGAGCACACAATTTATTTGTCCCCTTTAAGCTTAGGCAGCCCACGTAGCGATCAAGAGCACTAACACGCGTTAGATGATCAAAGCCTACGTGACCAAGTCTATGATACCAAAAATATAAGTCCTTTGAATCATTAGAAACTAGACACCTATGCTTAGAGGATGACATATCAAAATCAGCTTTAAAACTATCCCAAATTGAGACATGTTAAAAATATGCTCACTGTTTGAAACTACAACCTTGCAGCAATTTTTAGTCAAGATAATTTCCAGATTTTCATCTAGTAATTGTGAAACAGAAAGCAAGTTGTATTTCAAATTATTAAAAGTGCCACATCCATCAAAGTGTAGTGGTCATTTACTTTAATCGAACCCTTAGCAATTATAGGAGCTGAAGAATTATCGGCAAAAGTAACATTCTCTGCATGTGACACAAAAGAGAGGGAGGAGAATCAATCTTTGTTACCGGTCATTGGCGTGAGCAACCTGAATCCACAATCTAAATATTCTCCTTCCTCAAGCGTGCAACCTACATAGAAACACAATACGTCAATGACTCAATACTGGGGTTAGTCAAAAGGCATTTAGGAACCCAGTATCGAGTCACACGACGTGCAGCAGGAAAAACACGCGAAAGCTGAGACAAAATAGTAGGTTTATGAGCCAAAGTTTGAGGATTTTTTGTACCCAACTACTGACTTACAAGGTGTCACATGTGTAGTACGAAAAACAGTAGGTTTGGGGTCAAACTTTGCTTGTTTTTAACTAAAAACAACAGATTGCATGTTCTTGATATTCGGTTTAGTATGTGCAGCAAATGTTGCATGAGAGTTATGAGATCTAGCTTGCATTCTTTCCTTTTTCTGTTGTTTAGCTAGTCTATAACAAAAATCTATGACATGACCATCTCTACACAGTAGGTAAATAAAATTTAACTTTGTGCTGTCTAGATGAGCAAGCAACATGTTTATTAGAAGCTGAATGAGAGCACCCCCGCAGCTTTGCAAACCACTTCTTTATGTTTAGGAACTGTTTGAATCAAACCACTTCCTAATGACTTTACCATTTAGGTGGATGTGCCTTAGCATTAGCATGAGAATCAAAACCGAAACCAATTTTATCATTGCAAGACTTGGAAGAATTCAACAGCAAGTTTAGATTTTTATTCCCATTACAAAAATGCTCTAGTGTCCTATTCATGTCAACAAGTTTATTAGACAAGTCTAGGCAGTTTTGACCTCAAGTTTTTCCTTTTAATTTGCAATTGGAACAATATTTAACTTCATGAGAATGTAAATCATTGTTCAAAACAGAAATGTCATTCATAGCATCATGTAATTTCTTATCAAGATCATCACAAGTAGAACAATGCAAATCAATTATAGAACAGCTAGCATATTTCGAGTTTTTATATTAAGTGCAGCAAGCTCTCTGTTCTTTTCAATCTCTAACTCAAGTTTATCAAGTGTGGAGGTGTGTGCACTTCTTGGAGAAGACAATTTTTCATATATTAACTCACATGAGGAACAAGAATCATCACTAGGAATCAAAGATTTCAAACGATTAATTTCAGATTCTAGTGACATTGTCCCTATGCTTTTTGTCCTTCTTCTTAACTATAATAGTGGCATGAGAAATAGCATCACACATTTCTTCGCAAGTAGGACATACTTCTTTATTTTTGCTGTTGTGTTCTGCATCCTACATACTTGATCTTGACTTGCCCATCATAAAGCACAAGTTTGCCAAATCATCTTCATCTTCATCTTCGTCACTTCAAATCTCCACATCTCTCGAGCCAAGTTCTCGAAGTGCGGAGATAATGCTATTCACCAATTGGCGTCCAATAAAACCCTTCTTTTTCTTGTTGTTTACAGAGGAGTGATTCGTCCTTGTTTGCTTTTAATCATGGGAAGTAGTACTTGAAAGGTTAGGACAATCCATGCGAAAATGTCCTATCTTACCACATTTGAAGCATCGTTGAGGTCTTGCACTCCCTCTCCTTCTATGTCTTACATTTGCAATGCTATTGAGAACCGAGTAGAGATTAGTGCATGTTCTTCCTCTGGAAACTTTTCAATATGTTCAACGGTTGGAGAGGACAACAAAGCAAGTGTTCCACAGGATGAAGATTGGTCAGAGATAAGCATGTCACGTTGAGAAACAAATCTAAGAGACTTGTTGGGGTTCTTACGTGAGATTATGTCTATTTCATGAGTTTTCAATTTAGAATATAAAACATTTAAAGTAAGTGTGCTCATGACAGTAGATTCACGAATAGATGTGACTTTCATCTTCCAAATTGTCATGTCTAATGCACTTAGTAATTTCCTAGCATTCTTAGCATCTGAAAAATTATCATTGATGTTATGCAAGTTGCTGAGAATTTTATTAAAGCGATCAAAGAGGTCGTCGATGGACTCACCTGGTTGCATCTCAAAGCGCATGTACTCCTTTTTGAACATGTCTTGCCTTACCTACTTGATCTTGTTGCATCCTTCATTGTAATCACATAGATCTTACCAAACATTGTACACAGAGGTAAGGAACACGGTCGAAGTCGCTTTGAGTTAGTCCTTTTATGATAAAGTTTTGAGCCTTGTTGTTGTTGTCGACATCTCTCAGATTTGTAGCTGTAACTTCATCGTTTGGCGGCACTTTGTAAGTCTTGTACACCTTTTCCCATATTGCAAAGTCTTGCACCTAGATGAAAGCCTCCGAGCGTGCCTTTCAAACTTGAAAATCTATGCCACTAAACACACAAGGTTTCGCAGCGTATTTCTCCACGATGATTATTTTAAACACGTGCAATTCTCAAAGATTAGAGCACCATGGCTCTAATACCAATTGTAGGATTGAAGAGCACATGAAAAGCTACCAGAGGGGCGGTGAATGGTAGATTACAACTTTTTAGAGGAAGCAACAAAAATCCCTCGGCAGAAAATTGATCTGTTAAAGAAATCATGTGTACAACTAATCTAAACGTGTTCAACTGTGACAAAAGTTGTGGATATTATAGAGGATCAAGTCAGGAAGACACGACAACAAGAATCACTGAAATTCGTCAAGAAAAACTCATGTTACGGTCGAGAGATCAAACAAAGGTCAATCTGTTCTATCCGAGTAAAAACAGATCTGCAACAATGCAAAGAAACTCGTGTAGATCAGAAATCACACATCCAATGACTGTGAAATTTTCGCAGATGATAGATAATCAAGTTCTGAAGACAACCCAGAAGAATCACGTCAATTGAATCTGTAAAACTCAATTTGATAAAACCACCTAAGCAAGGTAGTGTTGTGCAGAAACTCAAGGAGAAAAACTTGTCTGAAACAAGTCGAACGAACAGGGCACAAAAGTTCCTTTAAACTACGATATTTTTTCAATAGAACACAAGAGGAACAGCCCAAAATCTGTGCACCACGATCTCTGGCCTCCCTTGCTTTTATAACCAGCCATGAGGCCAACCCAAACCAAACTAGGACACGTATCCTACGCAGTTTCCACCGAAACTTGCCATAGCTGCTCAAGACTCTTCTATACACAGATAGAAGCAATCGTAAGACTTCCAAACACCTTAGGAACATATGACATATTCCTAAAATAATTCAACTTCGTGACCCACATGAAATCTAACCAAAACATACTCTAAACTTTCCACAAACGAACCATAACCACCTCTGCCATAGCCTGAGGCATATTCCAGACAGTTGGACCTTTGCGACCAATTCTATACGTCCACTTCTCTTCATCACGCCTTGGAACCATGTTGCCACGTCCATGCACTACTTTAACACGTGCAAACATCTTCCAACAACGTCCATGATACCTTCATATGCATTGTTTTTGACCCGAACATGCTGCGCAACCTCCTGATCAACACAACCACAATTGTTACCGAACTTGGTTGTTGAACCCAATCTTCTCCCTAAGAGTAGTTCAATGGATCCCGTCACCAACCATGTCTTGAACTCAGGCAACAGGTGCACATGAATAAAGAACTGATACTTCTAAGCACAAGTCCTCGACTTGACTGACGTTAGTTTCGAAACCACAACACCTTGCGTGAGCACCTCACATAAGCATGTTGCAAGCAATAGCAAAATAATATCAGCCATAACCACCAAAACACACTAAAAACTTAGTAAAAGAATACTAAGAAAACTTTCCATAGATGTAAAACAAGTTTGAAACATTGCAAGGCAAAGCAGAACCATTGTAGTCTAGCACCGGACCTTGCCAAAGCTAACAGAACTAGAGTCGGAGCTTACCAAAGCTAGCCGGACCTAGGGCTGGAGCTTACCAAAGCTAGCGCCGGAGCTTACCAAAACTAGTCAGACCTAGCCAAAATAAGTCGGACCTAGACAAAGAAGTCGGACCTAACCACAAAACAAGTCAGACCTAGACAGAATAAGTCAAACCTAAACAAAGTAAGGCGGACCTTACATTGGACCTTGTCGGAGCTACCCAAAACAAGCCGGACCTAACATCAGACCGTGCATGAGCTCAAAACTACAGTCAGACCTTGTTAAAAAGGTTTTTTGTGGTATTCAAAATTTTTATCATGATAGACAATGTATTCAACACACATAGGTCTCCTAATGCTTCGGCGTCGCCCACCATCAACGCGTAGAAACATCAAAAGTTGGCCCCTTGGGAGGTGCCAGAGCTGGCTCCTCCGGCATTGCTCACCATCAACGCGTAGAAAATGTCGATAGCGGGCACCTAGGGAGGTGCCGGAGTGTGGAAAATAGATGTAAAGTTAAGGGGTGGGGTTGTTTATATGGAGGTGGAGGCTAGGGTTTCAATGGATTCGAGTTTAAGATGGGTATAGGCCTGTTTGGGGTACCACATGGGCTCCAAAAAGAGTTAGACTCGACACCCTTAGGCCCACATAAGGTAAAACCCAAAAACAAGTCGTGGAACAAAAGATCAACTCAGAATCGTGATTTTCTGAACAAGGACAAAAAGGGCCGGACTAGTCCAAAGTTAGTCAGAGAGATATCGGACAAGTCCGGACTATATCGGACAAGTACGAACTTGATCAGAGGGAAATGAGACAAGTCTGGCCAAAACCGGACAAGTTTGATTTTAGTTAGAGAGAAAACGGACAAGGTTTCGCTGGAATACCAAACATGTTCAGACAAGTCCAGGGATTTATCAAAATTTCGAAGGAATTGGAATACCGAACTAGTCCTCAATGGACCGGACAAGTCCGAAACTGTCTAGAGGCAAAAACAAGAATAGTCCGCAGCAAAAACGAACATGTCCGAGCGAGGCCAGAGAGAAATCGGACTAGTCCGCACCAAAGAAGGACTAGTTTGCACTTCCTAGATTTCTTAAGCGCAATTTTGCTCTAACTTCATTTTAAACTTATTTCTTTTTATGTGGATTAATTTTAAACATTTATATGAACTTATGCAATGCATGATGGATGAAAATGAGGGTGTTACAAACCTAGCCCCCTTAAAATGAATCTCGCCCTAGAGATTCGACGCAGGAGAGAAGAGATAGGGAAAATCCTTCTTGAGATCATCCTCCAGCTCCCAAGTTGCCTCTGATTCTGTGTGATTCTTCCATTGAACTTTGCACCATTGAATCACCTTGTTCCTTGTGACTCTCTCCTTGGTTTCCAAGATTTTGACCGGTTTCTCTGCATAAGTCAAATCTATCTCTAATTCCAATTCTTCCATTGGCACTTCTTCTTTCGGTACTCTCAAACACTTCTCGAGCTGGGAAACATGAAAGACATCATGAACATCTGATAAGTGAGCCGGCATCTCCAACTTATATGCCACTTCTCCTCTTTTGTCTTGAATGGTCCAATGTATTGAGGTGCTAGCTTGCCTCTTATGACCTCTAATTGGTGATGTAGGATCGAAGAACATGTGAAAAGCTACCAGAGGGGGGGGTGAATGGTAGATTTAAAAATCTTACGCAGCGGAAACAATTAAAACCCCAAACCCTTTCGGCAGAAAAACGATCTATTAAAGAAATTGTGTATGAGACTAATCTAGACGTGTTTCACCATGACAAAAGTGATAGATATCAGAGAGAATCAAGTCACGAAGACAACACAAAAAGAATTACTCAGATCCGTCGAGAAAAACTCAAGTTATGATTGCAAGATCAGACTATGGTCAATCTGACCTACCCGAGAAAAACAGTTTCTGAAATGCTGCAAAGAAACTCGTGTAGCGCAGAAACCACAAATCCAATGACCGTGAAATTTTGACAGATGATAGAAAATCAAGCTGTGAAGACAACCCAAAAAGAATCACGTCAATTGGATCAATAAAACTCGAGTTATGATAAAACCACCGACGAAAGGTAGTGCTGTCCAGAAACTCGACGAGTAAAACTTATTTGGAACAAGTCGGACGAACAAGGCACAAAAGTTCCTTCAAACTATGAATTTTATTCAATAGAACACAAGAGGAACAGCCCCCAAAGTCGTCTACCACGAGCTTTGGCCTTCCCTTGCTTATATAACCAGCCCTTAGGCCATCCCAATCTCAACTAGGACTCCAATCCTAATCCGATCACAATCTGAACTTTCCATAACTGCTTAGGACACTTCTATACGCAGATAGAAGCAATCTTAAGACTTCCAAACACCTTAGGAATGTATCCCATATTCCTAAATAACTCAAATTCGTGACCCACACGAAATCCTAACATAACCAACTCGATATTTCCATACCGAGCCATAACCGACTCAGCTAGCAGCCTAAGTCTTCAACCGATACGATCCGATCCTTCCGATCAGATCTTCCTTCCATAATCCGTCTCTAGAAGCATATTGCCACGTCATGCACCTCATGCATACGTGCAAACACCTTCCTTTGACCTTCATATGCACTGCCCTTGATTCAATCATCCTGCGCGACCTCCTGACCCGCTCAACCACAGTTCCTCCCGAACTTGGTTGTTGGAACCTCATCTCCTCCTGAGACTAGTCCAATAGATCCTGTCACCAGCCATGACTTGAACTCAAGCAACACCTGCACAAGAACAAACAAACAATCCATACGAGCCCAAGTCCTCGACTGGACTCAAGTTAGTTCCGAACACAACACCTTACGTGAGAACCTCACATAAGCATGTTGCAAAACCACAGTAGAAACGATATCAACCATATCATCCAAAACGCACCAAAAAAATTAGCAAATGAATACTAAGCAATCTTTCCAACAATGTAAAGCAAGTACGAAACATTGCAAATGAAAAGCAGAAGCACTTAGGTCAAGTTCCGGACCTTGCGAGAGCAACCTGGAGCTTGAGCCGGAGCTATCAAAAGCTAGTAGAACCTAGCGCTGGAGCTTACCAAAGACTAGTCAACCCAAAACCAGAGCTAGACAAAGGATGCCGGAGCTATCAAATATATGCCGGAGCTATCAAAGACATGCCGGAGCTAACAAAGACATACCGGAGCTAACAAGGACATGCCGGAGCTAAAGATAAAGCTCACCGGAGCTACCCAAAGCTAGTCGGACCTTACCAAGAAGCCGGACCTAGCATCTAACGTAGCCGGAGCAACCCAAAACAAGCCGGACCTGCCGTCGGACCTTGCTGTAGCTCAGAGCTAGAGTCGGACCTTGACAAAAAGGTGTTTTGGTGATATTCATAACTTTTATCATCAAGGCCAAGTGTATTCACTACAAGCCAATGTATTCAGCACACATAGGTCTTACAATCTCCCCCTTGATAAATGCATTGGCATCACCATTTAAAATCAGAACATTGGCTTATTCACATAAAAGTTTTGAAAACAAAAACAATTTCTCCCCCTTTGTAAATCAAAAGTAAAAAGAGAAGAAAAATTATCCCATATTATCTGTCATTATCTCTCCCCCTTTATTACCTCTCCTTATTCTCTTTCTTTTCATGCTTATCTCTCCCCCTTTGACAATGTATTCAGCAAGTCATGAGCATATCAACAAATTATCTCTCCCTCTTTAGTTGTTATGAGCATATTATAACATATACATATAAACAAAGCTCATCCAAGTCATACTATCAAGTATCTTACATTATCACATCAAGGAAATACATAAGGTAGGTGTAAGCCATGCTAGAGATCAAATGTAATTTTCAATTTAAGAAAGTCATGATCTCACAAACTTAATTATTTAAAAACCTGAAAGCATGACACTAGTTGCTGCATTTTATTATTTTTCAAAGCATAAATTTATATCATATGATATTTGCAAGAGATTATATGTGCATCTGCCTTATTCTAACCAACCAAGCCAAGCCTATGTCATTTGACAATCAGAAGCTTAAGGACATGGTTTTAGTCTTACACAACTTCTTCCAAGTTCATATCTAAGTGCAATGACAAGCTATTCTCTTGATCTTTTCTCAATTTATATTTGTTCATAAAAACTCAACATGTGAGTTGATTACTTGATGTATTCTTAATAATTAAAAGCATTTGTGAGCATGCAACAAGCTCAAAACAGCAAGAAAGTTCGACCATGACCAGATTTAGTGTAAGTAATTATTCCAATTACTAGACATGGCAAAAACTACAAAATGTATAACACGAGTAATGTAGTAAGAACTTTCAGCATGTAAAAGGAATCACAAAGTCATATACGTATGAAATACTATGCTCATATTATTTTAATTTCAGATTCACACATAGACTTCCCAAGTTTCAAACCCCCCCCCCCCCCCCCCTCAATTTAAGCCATGAGGATGCATAACCCGTATTTCACTACGAATGTAACAAAAACGAGTGAAATCCAAAGGTTTTGTAAAAATGTCAGCCAATTGATGTTCGGTATCTACATGGTGAAGCACAATGTTTCCCTTTTCAACGTTATCTCAGAGAAAGTGATACCTAATATCAATGTGCTTCGTTCTAGAATGTTGCACGGGGTTTTTGGCAATGCAAATAGCACAAGTGTTATCACAAAACAGTGGAACACTATCTAGATCTACCCCATAGTCCTTAAGTGTTTGAACAATCCAAAGAATTTGTGAGCAAGCACTAGCAGCAGCTACATATTCAGATTCGGCTGTGGATTGTGCAACTGAATTTTGTTTTCTAGAGGACCAAGCAACAAGAGAATTACCAAGAAAATGACAAGCACCGGAAGTACTTTTCCTATCAATCCTACAACCCCCAAAATCAACATCCGAAAAAGCTTTCAAAGTAACGGTTGAGGAAGAAGGAAGCAAAATGCCAAATTCTTGAGTTCCATGTAAGTACCTGAGAATCCTTTTTACGGCTTGACGATGTGAAACACGTGGGGAAGCTTGAAACCGTGCACAAAGACATACGCTGAATTGTATGTCCGGTCTTGATGCCGTGAGGTACAAAAGTGATCCAATCATGCTTTTATATTCTTTTTGATCCACGGATTAACCATCTTCATCAAGTTCAAGTGTTGTTACTATTCCCATTGGTGTCCGAAGAGGCTTGCTTTTGTCCATGTTGAAGCGCCTTAGGAGGTCTTTGGTATACTTCGTTTGATGCACAAAGGTACCCTCCTTGGTTTGCTTGATTTGCAGCCCCAAAAAGTAAGTGACTTCACCCATCATACTCATTTCAAATTCGGAACTCATCATTGCTGAAAACTTGGACACATGATCATGAGAAGCACAACCAAAGATAATATCATCCACATAGACTTGAACGAATAATGAGTCATTTCCATGCTTAAGCACAAAAAGAGTTTTATCAACCTTGCCCATGGTAAACCCCTTTTCAAGTAAGAATGTTTTTAACCTATCATACCATGCTCTAGGGGCTTGTTTGAGACCATATAAGGCTTTGGACAGTTTGTAAACATGATTAGGAAAATCTGGATTTTCAAAACCCGGTGGTTGTTTGACATAAACCTCCTCATCTATGTAGCCATTAAGAAAAGCACTTTTAACATTCATTTGATATAGCTTAAAACATTTAGATGCTGCAAAAGCTAACAAAATTCTTATGGCTTCTAATCTAGCGACAGGAGCAAAAGTTTCATCAAAATCTAGACCTTCAACTTGAGTGAAACCTTGAGCAACCAACCTAGCCTTATTCCTAACCACAACCCCATCCTCACTTTGTTTATTTTTAAATACCCATTTAGTTCCAATTAAATTGTGACCTTGAGGTGGACGTACAAGTTTCCAAACATTATTTCTTTCAAAATTTTCTAACTCTTCTTGCATGGCAATAATCCAAGATTCATTAGTGAGTGCGTGTGATATATCTTTGGGTTCAAAAGAAGCAACAAAAGCAGAATGAGCATGAGAGTATGGATCGCAAAACCTGGACCGTGTGACTCGTTCGTGCAAGCTTCCAATCATCTGTTGTGGGGGATGATCTTTGTAAAAACGTAGGGGAACAGATGTCTCACAAGCTTCTTCTTCATTATTTTCATCGTAGATTGATGAGCTTGTGACTTCTGGACGATCAGGACCAGCAGAGGTGATAGCCGGAGCTTGTTCAATGTCCGGTGCTGGATACATGTCAGCTTCAGAACTATCAGGCAGTATCACTGGCTCTTCTTCATCTTCGAAAATACCCTCCCCCTGAGGATACGGATCTGGTTCTGCAACACCGGAGCTAGTACCTAGGCTAGATTCATCAAAAGACACTTCACAAGTCTCCAAAATTTTGTTAGTGTCAAGTAAAAGCACACGGTAGCCTCTAGTATGAGATGGATAACCAAGAAACATGCCATCTATGGATCTGGGTTCAGATTTATCAAGATTACCATGTTTCTTAACAAAGCATTTGCAACCAAAGACCCGAAAGTGTGTAACACTAGGCCTATGTCCAAACCGGAGCTCATATGGTGTTTTACCTAGCTTAGCACGTAAGAAAACACGATTTGAGACATAACAAGCGGTTGCTAACGCATCAGCCCAAAATTTCCTAGGAGTTTGATATTCATCAAGCATAGTCCTAGCCATCTCAACTAAGGTTCTATTCTTTCTTTCTACAACACCGTTTTGTTGAGGTACATATGGTGAAGAGAATTGATGATCTATTCTATTTTCAGCACAAAAGTGATCAAAAGATTGATTTTTAAATTCAGTTCCGTTATCACTTCTAATTGCCTTTAAAGATCCTCGGTGATCAATTGATAATCTAAGAAATAAAGTCCTAAAGTGACTAAAAGCTTCATTCTTAGACGCCATAAAATACACCCAAGAATATCTAGAATAATCATCAACAATAACAAGAGCATACCATTTACCTCCGAAGGATTGAACACGTGAAGGTCCTACGGTGTCAAGATGCAAAAGTTGACATGGTTCAGTTGTCATGATCACTGTGAGAGGAGTATGTGAACCTGCAACCATCTTAGCATGTCTACAAGAAGAGCACACAATTTCTTTGTCCCCTTTAAGCTTAGGCAGCCCACGTATGCGATCAAGAGCACTAACACGCGTTAGGTGATCAAAGCCTACGTGACCAAGTCTACGATGCCAAAAATATAAGTCCTTTGAATCATTAGCAACTAGACACCTATGCTTAGAGGAAGACATATTAAAATCAGCTTTAAAAACTCTTCCAAACCGAGACATGTTAAAAATAAGCTCACCATTTGAACTTACAACTTTGCAGCAGTTTCTATTGAAAATATCTTCCAGATTTTCATCTAGCAATTGTGAAACAGAAAGAAAGTTGTATTTCAAATTTTTGACAAGTGCCACATCCTTCAAAGTGTAGTGATCATTTACTCTAATCGAACCCTTAGCAATTATAGGAGTTGAAGAATTATCGGCAAAAGTAACATTCTCTACACGTGACACAAAAGAGAGGGAGGAGAACCAATCTTTGTTACCAGTCATGTGGCGTGAGAAACCTGAATCCACAATCCAAATGTTCTCCTTCCTCAAACGTGTAACCTACATAGAAGCACAATACGTCGATGACTCAATACTGGGGTTAGTCAAAAGGCATTTAGGTATCCAGTACTGAGTCACATGACGTGCAGCAGGAAAAACACACGAAAGCTGAGACAAAATAGCAGGTTTATGAGTCGAAGTTTGAGGTTTTCTGTTCTTAACAATTGATTTAGAAGTTGTTACTTTTTTATAGTGAAAACCAGTAGCTCCGGAGGTAAAAGCAGAAGGTCCAGAGGCAAAAACTGAAGCTCCAGAGGGAACAACAGAAGATCCGGGAGCTCTCGGAGCTATCAGAACTACTGGAGCTGCCTTTGTAGATTTCTTGCAAAAAGTTCCAAAAGCTACCTTTTCAAATTTCTGACTCATTAAAGCAGGTTGCATGTTTCTAATTTTCAGTTTAGCATGAACGTTATGAGATCTAGCAGACATTCTTTCCCTTTTCTGTTGCTTAGCTAGTCTATAACTAAAATCTATGACATGACCATCTCTACCACAGTAGGTACAACGAAACTTAATTTTGTAATCATGTCTAGATGAGCACCCAACATTAGAAACAGAATTAGAAAGCACTCCTGTAGATTTGAAAACCACTTCTTTTTGTTTAGGAACTGTTTGAATCAAACCACTTCCTAATGACTTCACAATTTTAAGTGGATGTGACTTAGCATGAGCATGAGAATCAAAACCTAAACTAGTTTTATTAGTGCAAGACTTAGAAGAATTCAGCAGCAAGTTTAGATTCTTATTCCCATTATAAAACCGACCTAGTGTCCTATTCATGTCATCAAGTTTCTTAGACAAGTCTAGGCAGTTTGCACATGAAGTTTTTCCTTTTAGTTTGCAATTGGAACATTTTTTAACTTCATGAGATCGTAAAGCATTGTTCATAATGGAAATTTCATTCATTGCATCTTTTAGTTTTTTATCAAGATTTTTACATGCAGAACAATGCAAATCATTTGTAGAACAAGAAGCATCTTTTATGTTTTTATCACTAAGTGCAGCAAGCTTTTTGTTCTTTTCAATTTCTTCATCAAGTCTGTCTAGAGTGGAGGAATGTGCACTTCTTAGGGAGGACAATTGTTCATATATTAAGTCACATGAGGAACAAGAATCATCACTAGGAATTAAGGATTTCAAACGATTAATTTCAGATTCTAGTGACTCAATTTTAGCAGCATTGTCCCTAAGCTTTTTGTCCTTTTTCTTGACAATAACAGTGGCACGAGAAATAGCATCACACATTTCATTACAGGTAGAACATACCTCATCGTCTTCACTGCTGTGTTCTGCATCCTCCTAACTTGATCTTGATCTTGTTTTGCCCGCCATGAAGCATAAGTTGGCCAGATCGTCATCATCTTCATCACTTTCAAAGTCTACATCACTTGAACTAAGTTCTTGAAGTGCGGTGATGAAGCTGTTAATCATCTTGTGTCCTATGGTACCCTTCTTCTTCTTGTTGGAGTTTCCAGAGGAGGTCCGGACCTTGCTTTGTTTTTCTTCCCGGGTGGTCGGACCTGAAAGGTTACGGCATTCTGTACGAAAGTGTCCTATTTTACCACATTCAAAACAGCGTTGAGGTCCGGAGCTTCCTCTCCTTCTAGTTCTCACATTTTGCAATGCTTTTGAGAATCTAGTAGAGATGAGTGCCAACTCCTCTTCTGGAAATTCTTTGATCTATTACAGGGTTAGCGAGGACAACAAAGCAAGAGTATTGCAAGATGATGATTGGCCGGAGCTAGACATATCACGTTGTGAGACAAATGCAATAGACTTGTTTGGGTTCTTAAGTGCTAGGATGTCAATTTCATGAGTTTTTAGTTTGGAATAGAGCATTTAATGTAAGAGAACTCATGACAGTTGATTCACGTATAGACGTTACTTTCATCTCCCAAATTGACATGTCTAATGCACTAAGGAGTTGTCTAGCATTTTCAGCATCTGAAAAATTAACATTCACGCTACGCAAGTTGCTGAGAATTTTATTGAAATGAGCAAAGAGGTCATCGATAGACTCACCGGGTTGCATCTCAAAACGCATATATTCCTTTTTGTACGTATCTTGTTTTACCTCTTTGATTGTGTTGGAGCCTTCATGGTAATCACAGAGAGCGCTACAAACATCGTATGCTGATCAGAGGTGTGCGACACGATCAAAGTCGCTTTGAGTGAGTCCTTGGATGATCAAGTTTCATGCTTTGTTGTTGTTGTCGACGTCCCGAAGGTTCGTAGCCGTAACTTGATCGTTAGGTGGGACTTCTTAAGGTTTGTACACCTTTTCCCATATTGCGAAGCCTTGAGCCTGGATGAAGGCCTCCATGCGTGCCTTCCAAACCTGGAAATCAATACCAGAAAACACACAAGGTTTGGTGGAGTACTTCTCCATGATGATTAGTCAAAAACACGTGCAAATCACAAAGATTAGAGCACCGTGGCTCTGATACCAATTGTAGGATCGAAGAACACGTGAAAATCTACCAGAGGGGGGTGAATGGTAGATTTAAAAATCTTATGCAGCGGAAACAATTAAAACCCCTAACCCTTTCGGCAGAAAAATGATCTGTTAAAGAAATCGTGTATGAGACTAATCTAGACGTGTTTCACTGTGACAAAAGTGATAGATATCAGAGAGAATCAAGTCACGAAAAACTCAAGTTATGATTGAAAGATCAGACTATGGTCAATCTGACCTACCCGAGAAAAACAGTTTCTAGAATGCTGCAAAGAAACTCGTGTAGCGCAGAAACAACAAATCCAATGACCGTGAACTTTTGACAGATGATAGACAATAAAGTTGTGAGGACAACCCAAAAAAATCACGTCAATTGGATCAATAAAACTCGAGTTATGATAAAACCACCGACAAAAGGTAGTGCTGTCCAGAAACTCGACGAGTAAAACTTGTCTGGAACAAGTCGGACGAACAAGGCACAAAAGTTCCTTCTAACTATGAATTTTATTCAATATAACACAAGAGGAACAGCCCCCAAAGTCGTCTACAACGAGCTTTGGCGTTCCCTTGCTTATATAACCAGCCCTTAGGCCATCCCAATCTCAACTAGGACTCCAATCCTAATCCGATCACAATCTGAACTTTCCATAACTGCTTATGACTCTTCTATACGCAGATAGAAGCAATATTAAGACTTCCAAACACCTTAGGAACGTATCCCACATTCCTAAACAACTCAAATTCGTGACCCACACGAAATCCTAACATAACCAACTCGATATTTCCATATCGAGCCATAACCGACTCAGCTAGCAGCCTAAGTCTTCAACCGATACGATCCGATCCTTCCGATCAGATCTTCCTTCCATAATCCGTCTCTAGAAGCATATTGCCACGTCATGCACCTCATGCATACGTGCGAACAACTTCCTTTGACCTTCATATGCACTGCCCTTGATTCAATCATCCTGCGCGACCTCCTGACCCGCTCAACCACAGTTCCTCCCGAAATTGGTTGTTGGAACCTCATCTCCTCCTGAGACTAGTCCAATGGATCCTGTCACCAGCCATGACTTGAACTCAAGCAACACCTGCACATGAACAAACAAACAATCCATACGAGCCCAAGTCCTCGACTTGACTCAAGTTAGTTCCCAACACAACACCTTACGTGAGAACCTCACATAAGCATGTTGCAAAACCACAGTAGAAACGATATCAACCATATCATCCAAAACGCACCAAAAAACTTAGCAAATGAATACTAAGCAATCTTTCCAACAATGTAAAGCAAGTACGAAACATTGCAAATGAAAAGCAGAAGCACTTAGGTCAAGTTTCGGACCTTGCCAGAGCAACCCGGAGCTTGAGCCGGAGCTATCAAAAGCTAGTAGAACCTAGCGCCGGAGCTTACCAAAAACTAGTCAACCCAAAACCGGAGCTAGACAAAGCATGCCGGAGCTATCAAATATATGCCGGAGCTATCAAAGACATGCCGGAGCTAACAAAGACATAACAGAGCTAACAAGGACATGCCGAAGCTAAAGATAAAGCTCACCGGAGCCATCCAAAGCTAGTCGGACCTTACCAAGAAGCCGGACCTAGCATCTAACGTAGCCGGAGCTACCCAAAACAAGTCGGACCTGCCGTCGGACCTTGCTGTAGCTCAGAGCTAGAGTCGGACCATGACAAAAAGGTGTTTTGGTGATATTCAAAACTTTTATCATCAAGGCAAAGTATATTCACTACAAGCCATAGTATTCAGCACACATAGGTCTTACAGGTGACACCTTGAGGTAATCAAAATCTCCTACTTCAAAGGCTAGTTTCCTTCTCCTATTGTTCGCATAGCCTTTTTGCCTTGATTGAGCAGCTCTCAAGTTGTCGCGAATAATCTGAACTTGTTTTTTTGCTTGTTGCAACATGTCAGGTCAAAATACTTGATTCTCCTTTGTCTCACTCCAGAACAAAGGTGTCCTACACTTTCTTCCATAAAGTGCCTTATAGGGTGACATTTTCAAGCTTGCTTGGTAACTATTGTTGTATGAAAACTCTGCATATGGCAAGCTCTTGTCCCAACTTTTCCCGTGCCTTAAAGAACAAACTCTTAACATATCCTCTAAAATTTGATTGGTCCTCTCAGTTTGTACATCCATTTGAGGGTGGTAAACCAAACTGAAATTCAACCTTGTTCCCAATGCTTCATGCAATTTCTGCCAAAACCTGGAGGTAAAGTGAGAACCTCTATCTGACACTATGTTCTTTGGAACTCCATGTAAACATACTATCTTTCCCATATACAGTTCAACCAATTTCTCTCTATTAAAGGTGGTCTTGACGGGAATAAAGTGAGCTGACTTAGTTAACTGTTCCACAATTACCCAAATTGAGTCATAATCAGATTGAGTACGTGGAATCCAACTATAAAGTCCATACCAATTTCTTCCTACTTCCATTCTGGAATCTTCAACGGCTGCAATAGTCCTGCCATCCTTTGATGTTCCACCTTGACTCGTTGGCACACATCACACAATGCTACATATTCAGCTATGTCCTTCTTCATGCTAGCCCACCAATAACAAGTCTTCAAGCCCTTGTACATCTTTGTACAATTGGGGTGAATTGAGTATGGCGATTCATGTGCCTCTTTTAGTATTGTCTCCCGAATATGCTCATCATTGGGCATGAAAATCCTCCTTCCAAGCCATAAAGTACCATGTTCATCCTCATCTATCAGAGTGTTGTTCCGACAATTCTCCCGATACTACTGTTGGTAGCTCGCAGAGTTAGTAGTTAGGTATTGGGTGCGCAGAGATCCAGAACACGATGGCATGTAGACACAAGGATTTACATGGTTCGGGCCGCCTGAGCGTAATACCCTACTCCACGGGTGTGTAGTTATTGTATTGAGCGTCTAGGCACTTGTGAGCGTCTGTCAGAGCCTAGTATGAGAATGTCTAAGAGTCGAGAGTTTTCCCCGTGTATCGCTTGACCAGTCCTTTTATAGCACAAGGACTGGTAGTTACATCGCTAGCCCCGCCCAACATGTGGCCCTGACAGTTACTGATGCTTAATACACAATTAATGAGGTTAATTACCCTTAATAGTATGGTAACAGGCATTGACAGTGCCATTACTGGAATTAAGGGCCATTCGATCGTGTGTCATTAATGTGGTATTAATGACACTTAATCGGGTCTTGAAGTCTTTGATTGTCCCTCGTTGGTCCGAGCCATTGGAGGTACACCAGTCTGATTGTTGAGGCTGAAGGTCTGGCGGTTGTACACATGGCAGATCCGGAGCTTCCCTCTGTCGGGGGTTAGGTCCGGGGATGCTGTGCAGGTGTTTAGCTCGGAGCTTTCCCATGTGGGAGATGTAGCTCTGGTTGTAGTATACCGTGACAGCACCGGGGACATACCATAGAAGGGAGGCAGGTTTGGTCCCGTACGACACGTGGGGCCTTCAAATGTCTTCAACTTAGACAGGTGAAGTTCCTTTGGTCTTCTTGTAGTCCCAAGGGGTATACGGTACGCAGGGTACCGACAGTGGACCGCTGGGCCCACCCCTGGGAGAGTCTTTTTGGATGAAGTCATTCTGCCAGAGGTGGGTCCATCCTTCAGTTTCTAAGCCGTGTATTCAAGGGTCTTCAGATGTATCGTTGGCGGTAATTTGCAGTTAAACCAATGCCGCGTGGCACATCTAGGATGTGGCAGGTGAGATCTGAGCGTGCGGATCTCACGCAATTGAAGGTCGCCAGTTCCCGATACGAAAACCGTATCAGTTCCACGCGCCCTGTCAGGCCGCCGCCCTCGGGCTTCCTGCCTTTCATGATGACAACCGTTCGCCTTGGGTAAGGACCTCAACTTGGTCGTCGGGGTGGCCCTGGGCCCCCTTGTCATTGGCAGGGTGAAGTTTTTGAATTGTATAATCGACACCTCTGTGGTTTCCATCCAAGCATTGCAAGGGCTTACTTAAGAAGGAAAGCACGCACCATTGGGGGATTCTTTAGGCCTTCGTTTGAACTTGCGCTCGAATCCTCCAATCTTTAGCCTGCTTTTCATCTCTAGCCCCGCTATGCTGCGATGGAGTTGGGTCTCCGCAAGAGCCGACTTAAGATCGACGATGATTTGAAGAAGGTTCGGGCCCTCATGGGGTGGTCCAGGGACTTCTTCAACCACCAGGTCCGCGCCGGCAAGCTTCCATTCGAGAAGGATCACGCCGGCGACATGGTGTACTTCTCCGCGTACGCCATGGTGGGACTGATCCCACCATTCCCCACTGTTCTCTTGATGCTGCTAGACTTCTATGGTCTGCAGCTGTAACATCTTGGCCCCCACTCCATTCTTCTGGTGTCGATCTTTGTCCACTTCTGCGAGATGTGGGTGGGTATTCCTCCCTGCGTCGAGCTCTTCCGCACCTTCTTCACCATCCACACCACCGGCAAAAGTGATGAGTACCTTGGCTTCTATTATTTTGTGAAGCGGAAGAAGTGCCCGTACATGTACATGCGGTCGTTCCTTTCTGGCAAGTGGGACGACTGGAAGAAGGATTGGATTGTCATCTTGACAGAGGAGCATGAGAAGCTGGAGCTGCCCGGAGGCCTCCCCAACGTCGACACTGAAGCTTGGAGCAAAGTTCCGGTGTTATCGGATGCCATCAACCCTACTCTGACCAGGATCGGCCAATGTGTGGAAGGAGGAGCGACTCCCCAGGCGGTATTCTGCAACTTCCTGGTGAACAGGTGCGCTCCGCTGAAGAAGAGGGAGAAGCTCGCTTGGGCCCTCAACAGCGTAATGGATGACGACTGGATCGAGACCGGTTTGAAGTCCAACCTAGAAGTTGCAGCTTTGGAGTTTCACCTCAAGAAGTTCCAACACGGCATCGATGTCGAGGGTGACGAATTTACTCCACGGGCAGCTTTCCTCCCTCTAAACATGGAGGCGGAGTTCAGCAGGGAGCTCCGACAGAAGATGTCGGTGCTTGATGACCTCAGTGAAGTTGATAGGCGTTCGACCACCGGGTTGGTGATCCCTTCTTCCCTGAGACAGAGAGTTGATGTCATGGGCAAGGGCAAAGAGTTGGCCCAACCCTCAAGCCGTGAAAGGACGCTGAAGAACTCTGACGGGAGGTCCGTTAGACCTGCCCCTTCTGCAGCGGCTCCTTCTCCCCGGAGGGGGAGGTGTTCAACGGTGGCAACCACTCCAGCATCGGCATCTCCCCGGGGTGCTAGCTCCGGCCATGTGGCTCCAGTACTAGGGCCAGCTGAAGGCTCTGGGTCCAGAGGTCCTTCCCGGTCGAGGGGGGCCTCAACCAAAGTGACGCCGATGGCAGCAGCAAGCTCCGGGGATCCTTACAGAGCTGACACACCAGTGGCGACAGGGTCCGGCCCGAGCGTCCGGGGAAGTGGTTTCGCGCTAGCTGGAGCGGAAGCCTTCTAAGTTAAATTTTGTTTTTTACCTCAGTTGGTTGTTTTTTGTTGTAACTGCATTTTGAGTGTCTTTGTCCTTCATCCACAGGGTACCCAAGAAAGGGGCCAAAGCTCCGGTTCCTGTAGCAGCAGCTGAGGCTGTGCAGGCAGAGGCTCCGGCTCGAGTCCCAGTGCCGCCTCAAGAGGTGGCTGAGGCTGCAACAGCTCTGACATCGGATGTCGTGGTCCTAGACCTCGACTCATCCCTAGACGCTCCCATGGTAGCTTCAGACCACGTGAATGAAGATGTACTAGCGGCTTCTGCCCCAGAGGTTGAAACTCTGAGTTTGGATGCCAAAATGATGGACGCTCCGTCCTTAGAGCCAGAGGTAGCTGCGATTCTGGCCCTAGAGCCAATTGTTGTTGAAGTCCCGGCGGTGGGGCCAGGTGTTGATGAAGCCCCGGCGGTTGAGCCGGTGGTTGATGAAGCCTCGGCGGTAGAGCCGGTGGTTGATGGAGCTCTGGTGCTTGTGCCAGTTGTCGAAGAAGTTCTGGCGCCTGAGCCGGTTGCTGCAGAAATGCCAGTGCCTGAGCCCATGACGTTCGAAGCGCCAGGAGCCGGCGGTGGAGGAGGCGCCAGGGTCAGAGCCGGAAGTGGTATCAGCTCCGATTGGACTTTCAACGCCTGTCCCGGAGGTGGTGATCCCGGAGGTGCCATTCCTGAGCCAGGGTGCCTAGATGAAGCTGCCGGCCCCCAGCCCGAGGGACCAGTTGTTGATGACCTGGCAGCGGGACCTTCGGAGCCAACTCTGGAGGTCAAAACTTCTGTTGCAGGACCTTCCTCGGCAGCAGCCGAGGCTATCCTGCAGGGCATCCCTAGTGCCACGGGAGCTCAAAGGACCGCTCTTGTAGAGTGGTACCCGATTTTTGTCATGGAGAACCCGCTGAAGCTAGCAGAGAAGACCTCGGCAGGCCCGGAGCCAATCCCTTTGTCGCTGTCTATTGACAACGCCTGCTCCAGTCTTCGTTAGGTCCAGTTGGCTTTTTACCACGATAGCAAGGCCCTCGAGGAGGAGCACCAAACTCTTAGGAGGTGGCGCAACCGGCTCTAGTTCGAGACCAAGCTGGCGCGGTCGAGGCTGGTTGACGACAAGGAGTGGGTGAAGAAGGAGAAGGTCCGGTTGGAGTACTGGGGTAAGCTACTGGACGAGAGGGAAAGCATGGTGAGATCCCTCGACAACCAGTCCCGGGCCATCCACGAACAGGCCGTAGCTGCTAATAATGCAGCGAATGATCGCAGGGAGAAGCTCAGCGCCATCCACAACAGCCTCGTCATGCGCCGAGAGGCCCTTGAGGAGCGGGAGAAAAAGCTCGAAGACGAAGAGAAAAGACTCCTAGAGCTGCAGGATGGCCTCGTCAAGAGGGAGGAAGAGCTTACCCAGAGGCTAACTCTAGGTGACAAGAGTCTCGCGGAGCGCACCAAGAAGTTGGAGGAGCGCTGCATGAAAGAGGAGAAGAAGGCCTGGCAGCGAGGGCAGGACCTCCACAGGAGGGAGAATGACATTGCTGCCAGGGAGAAGAAAGTGCGGGGCATGGAGAAGGACCTTGTCCACCACCGGAACAAGATCCACCTCCGGGAGGAAGAGCTCACCAAACTCGAAAGGCAGGTTGCTGAAAAGATTCAGCAGAATGCCAAAGAGGTAGAGCGTCTTGCCCGGGATAATTCGGAGCTTGCGGCGATAAGAATATCCTTGGAGAAGATGCAAGACTCAAGGGCTGCAGAGTCTCAACAAGTTTTGGACTTCCTGGGCAAAGCCAACGACGTGCTGACTCCAATGGGTTTTAGTCCCATGCGTCCGGATGATCCGGAGCCGAAGTTGGACCACGCGTTGCAGGCGTTGAGTTCGGCAGGCAACAAGCTCACCAAGATGGGCGATGTCATCGTGGACCAGTTGGAAACCGAGGGACAATCCCTGGCGAAGAACATCGCTAAATACGTGCTGACGTGCTACACGATATGGGACCCTCAATTCCCACTGGACTCGGTGCTTGAAGGCCCCATCGACGGAGAGGGAGAAGCCTCCCAAGCCAGCGTGTCGGAGGTTGCCCAAAGGGTTGCCTCATTCTTCCATAGGGTCTAGGACTCTCTCTTTGTAGCTCCCGCTTGTATTATCTCTTCTTTTTCTCCAATTTTGTAATCTCTTGTCTCCAGATGAATGAAATCCAAGTTTTTTGTGAATTTCATTTTTTGTCTTCAACACCTTTGTCCCACTTGGCCCCGTGGTAGATGTACACAAGTTGATTGTGAACATGTAACAAGAGGATGTAGCACTTTGTTGAAGACTTGTGTGCTTCAAACTTGAAGAACGTAGGTCCAAAGTCTTTGATAGTGAAGGCCCCCTGGCGTTGTTGGAGCTTAGTAGCTCCGGCAGCGACCACTGTCAACACGTAGTGTGTCGACAGCAGACCCCACTGTGGAGTCTTCCCACCATCTTTTCTTCACGTTGACGACTGGCCCTGTGGCTTTACCAGAACTTAGTAGCTCCAGCGAGGTTTGCTATCAATGTTAAAACATCGACAACAAGCCACCTTAGGGGATGTTGGAGCTTTAATAGCTCCGGCTTAATTCACCATCACCATGAGATCTTTATTTTTTCTGCGCATTGAAGTCAAGAAAAACAGTAAATCCATTTCCTATCTATAACTCAATTGCAACTTACTATTCTCGAGAAAGTTTTAGGTCGAACACAATTCTAAATACAATTAAGTGCACTGGCTTTTTTTCTCCAGGTCCGATCGTATCATGACTGCCTTACTTCGGCCTGTCGGGGTTTAGGTAGAGTGGCGTACTTAGGGTGCATGACCAGTCTAAGTCGATAGCACACTCCGACCCTAGATTGGCTTGGCGGCATTCAGACAAGTAGACCATTAACAATGTTTAGACCCGGAAAAGTTGACAATGCAACTTGAATTATATGTGAACTAGTCGAGCTAAAGTTTCTTAAGAATTGCTCAACTTTGTTATAGACAACAAAGAGAAAAATAAAAAAATATTGAGCCTGTACAAAATAAATGCACGTGGAGTCTGTTTTCACACAATGATGTCTTTCATTATAGGTCCAGGGTACAGGGGAAACAAGTACACTCTTAGGGTACGGAACCAGGCTAAGTGTGTTTCGTTTATCGTTTGACCCAAGGTAGCAAGCTACACTTTTAGTTCTGAGACCCTGACAAGTGTTGCCTGAACTTTGCAAAGCTTCCGGGGGAAGGTCCGGCTTCTCCCAGAGGAGCTACCCATCTCTGTACAATAACTCTATAACATACATCACATGTAACTACAGACTCACCTCCGTGATATTAAGCGTATGTAAGGATCGAAACGCCCAAGAGGGGGTGTATTGGGCTTTCTTTCAAATTTTAAGGCAATTAAAAACAAACTACTTAAGCCCAATTCCCAATGCGGTTCTAACTATGCAATCAACGTAGATATAACTTGTGAAGTAAAGATTGCATAATGTAAAGAGAGGGAGAGAAATGCAAACGCTAGGGGACACGAAGGTTTATCCCGTGGTTCGGCAAGATCGCAAGGATCTTCCTACATCCACGTTGTGGCACCCACCAAAGGGTTTTGCCACTTCCAATGTCACCGAGACAATGGGGTCTTCACTAATCTTCTCCGTTAGCCATCTCCGGCAAGGTGGAGCTCAAGCCTTGTACAACCTTCGATGTTCCAGGCTTCCACACACACCTTGGCAAGCTCCGGAACGATCTTCTTCAACTTCTCACTAGCCTAGAGAGTTCAATCACAAAGAAAGAACGCACACAAGCTTCTCTCTAGCCTATTACAAATGATCTAAAAGTGTGGAAATGTATGCTCTATAGTCTTGAATGCTCTTGGATGTGTAGTTGGCTTCAGGTGATCAAGACTCTTCGGAATGACAGGGTTAGAGGGGTTTTATAGCCAGCTTAACTGAAATAGCCGTTGGAAAAGTAGGCTGACAGAACTTTACTGTGAACACCGGATGATCCGATGTCTCCCCTCTAGTTATCGTCGGTGTAATTACTTCGGCTGACGTCATTTTGTCAGATATTACCGTTATTAGACCGATGTTGCCCCCTGTCTTCTCATCGGATGATCCGGTGGCTCTTCCTCTAGAATTTGCTTGATCTTGATGCTAACTGGAGTGATCAACCGATGTGTGTAAGTCTGCACATCGGATGATCCGGTGCTTCACTTGGTCCAATTGTACTGCAAACTGTACTGATGCACCGATGTTGTTGAGCCCTTCACATCGGATGATCCGGTGAGTTCATTTGTCTGAGGTCTTTTTCTTCAGTTGAATCAACTCGACCGATGTGTACATTTTGGAAATCATCGGTTGATCCGATGAGTTGATTTTGTTTGCTACGAGTTGTTTTGAGTGAATCTTTTGTGTCTTGCTCGAATGACCTCTTAGACATTTGTTCCACAATGCTCTCTGATGATTCTTAAGCATTGTATGTTGTCAATTTTTGATTGAGTGACTTAGACATAGATCCTTCACATCTTGTCTTTATCTCATGAATTTGATCTCGAAAGTTGAGTATCTATGGGTCTCCAATGACATGTTCATTTCATTTTATTGAGTGTTTATGGGGACCTTGCATTCACAAATTCATTAGTAAAGTTCAATGGTTGTCATTAATCACCAAAACCGTACTACATGAGGGGGGCCTAGATGCTTTCAGTCTCCCCCTTTTTGGTGATTGATGACAACACAATAATCAAAGCGCAATGGTAGTGAATTTGATAGAATGAGATATGCAATGAATATGGATGTCACACTTGAAGCTTTAAACATCAATTAATAACACAAGTGTGAATTCAAAGAGATCATAATCATTGATAAACATCAAATGAGTTCAAATGATTAACAACTCATGGAAATAGGTTCATTACACACCAAATGTAGCAAATACGCAAATACAATAAAGATAAGCAAAGATAAGCTGGACTCGACTCCCCCTTACACTAGGACTCCCCCTGACTCCTCTAACTCTTCTCCCCCTTTGGCATCAAGGCACCAAAAAGGGATCCGAGCGCCTACGGACCCTGAGAGCTGGCGCGATGACGAACTGGTCACCGCCGCCATCGTCGGAGCTGCTGGCCGGAGTAGCGGAGGAGGGTGCTGCCGGGGCCGAAGGTGCCACCGTCGGTGCCTGTTGAGGAGGAGGTGCTGGAGCAGGGGC
The DNA here is from genome assembly GCA_036927565.1 of Tuctoria greenei. Taxonomy (NCBI): domain Eukaryota; kingdom Viridiplantae; phylum Streptophyta; class Magnoliopsida; order Poales; family Poaceae; genus Tuctoria; species Tuctoria greenei. The sequence continues at coordinate 177,569,037 of JAYESD010000003.1, read as the reverse complement.
ACTGGTGACGGAGGCTGGCGTCTGAAGAAATAGTGTCGTGGCCGGCAGTGGGGAGTGAAGAGGAGCACCAGGAGCCAGCAGCGGGGACATGCTGAACGAAGGGATCGGAGTGGAGGGAACTGGAGCCACTGGTGCAGCAGCTGGAGCCAAGACGGGAGGCGGAGGAGCTACTCCAGGCAGCTGCGATGGGAGGGCGATCCCGGTCTGGGTGTAGAGGTTGGTGATTAACCCCAGGATCCCCATCATCGCCTGCTGCGTCTGCTGCTGCTGGTCAAGAGTGCGCTGGTGCATCTGGTCGATGAGCCCCGTCAACTGGTCAGTGTCTTCACACCTCTCACAAGCGATCTAACGCTGCATCTCCAACTGCTGCTACTGGAGCTCAAGAAGATGTGCAGCCTGCTCCTCGCTGGCCTGCTCGGCGGCCAGCCTGTCTAGCCTCTGCTACTCGACCATCTGCTGGAGAGCGAAGTCAGCTCAGACGGCTGCGTGACCTGTGCCTCAGTGACGGGAGGTGGAGTGGTGGTGGCGCTGTAGAACCTCCAGCCTCCGCGTCGTGCTGTCGGGCAGAGGGGGGAGGAGGGAAATACTCCTCGACACTGTCGTCAGTGTCGCTCTCTGACCAAATGTGTTGCAGGTCCTCCCCCTGAGCCTCAGCCTCTGCAAGTCTCTCGTCCTCCCGCTCTAGCTCGGACCAATCTTCCTCTGTCAGACGGGCCCTGACCTAGCGCTCAACTGGACGACCAAGGCGGCGGTCTCCAGGAGCCGGGGCACGGTAGTGACCAAAGCGAGTCACACTCTCGTCAGCAAGTCTGACCTATGCTGCATCCCCCTCAGGCACCATCATAGTGCATAGGTAACTGATCCAGTGCCCGTAGACCATCTGCCTCATCATGCCTACCCCATCTGTGATCATGTCTTCCATCTCGCACAGAAGAATGTCCACAATGTCGAAATCCATCCCGTTCATTATGTAGAACAGGAGGGTCTGCTGTAAACTAGTGAACCCCTCCAAGTACCCCGACCTCGGCAGGAGCGTGCGGCGCAAGGCGAGGTGCACAATGCGCGCAGCTGGGGTCAGAAGTGCTGGAACTCTCGGCTTGTCCGGAGAGAACGTGGGGCCGAACAGGGACCAGATCTCCTCAAGCTGTGGTGTCACCCCTCCAGTAAGTGGCCTCCTTGGTGGATCTGCCTGCCCGTATACCCTCTCGTGCACGCAGGTGTCGTGCAGGTCCAAACCAAGAAGCTGCCCCAACGTCTGCCTCGTGAGGTGGTAGTGCTGACCCATAAACATGAAGTCGATCGACCTCCTGCCCTCAGAGATGTACAGGGTCGCGTAGAAGACACGGACCCAATCTTCCACATATGAACTCCTCTCGTAAGCTAGCAGCTGCACCAATCCTCGGTATCTCTCAAAGTACGGACGGACCTCCGTCTTTGCTGCCAATGCAAGCTGCCCCCAGTCCAGGTAGTTATGCTGAAATAGCTTGTGCCCCCGACGTCTGTAGGTCTCGTAGAGAGACGCCTGGGCGACAGTCCAGAAGCGACTGTCCACAAGAGCCTCTCGGGGCTGTGGGCACCACTCCTCAAGCAGCACGTTCCATTGAAGCTTGCATAGCTGCTTGGACTTCATCTTCCGGTAGTCCGTCAACCGGACTCCCTCGGCCACGTGGACAGTGGTGTCCAACTCGTATATGGCCCGCTGAGCTTCCCTGTCCTCACGACGGTCGGCGGCCGTCGGTCATGGACGAGGAACGGCCGGGGACTGACCCCCACATGTCCGGGCTGAGCGCCGGCGGACAAGCGGCTCAACTGGCTCCTCTTCGATGTCGGAGTCGTCGATCACAGGAGGCTGCCGAGCCTCGCGGATCCTCAGGGATCTCCCTCGGCCGCGCTCACGCTCCTCGGCGGCGCAAGCGGCCATTAGTGCCTTCTTCTATTCTTTGGATAGCTTCTGTTTCTTCACGGCAGGCTCCGCAATCGCCTTGCCTTTGTTTCTTTTGTCGCGAGCCATAGCGATGCGGGAGAATGAACTTGAAGACGTGGAACAACGTTGGGCGGCCGGAAACCCTAGCGGCAACGAGGACGTGGAAGGTGATGGTGGAGCTTGGTGGCGATGGGGATGGACAGTGGTGATGCTTGGAAGCAGTGGAAACGGCGGCGGCGGGGAGAGGCGGCGGCGAGGTCGATGACGGTGGAGACGGCGGAGGTGGGCAAATCCGGCGTGTGGGTGCGTGGATGGAGGCGGCGCGTGGAGCAGCTGTGCGGCGAGTGGCGGCGGCGCGGCGGCGTGGGTGACGGCGGTGGAGTGTGGGAGGTGGCCGGAGACGGCGGCGGCGGCCTGAGGGCGACGGCGGCGGCGTCCGGCGGCGGAGGAGATGGAGGGCGCAAGAAGAATCGGCTGGCGGCGTCGGGATCGGGAGAAGGAAGACAAAAAGGGGTACGACCGAGTTTAAATAGTGGGTCCCAAACCCTAGCCGTTTTTTAAACACCGGATGGACCGATGCTTATCGATGTGGACATCGGTCGAATAGTACAGTATGGATATTCAAAGAGTCACTGAAGATATCGGATGGACTGATGTTTAGGGTTTTGATTGTCGGATGAATGGCACAGTAAGGGCATTCAGGAGAGGGAAGTTGACACCGGATGGTCCGACCTTAGATGGAAAAGCATCGGTGGAATTCATCAAGGTTTCAGATTTGTGAACATCGGATTGACCGATGTTTTTCTGTTTGAACTCATCGGTCGATTTTGGATATTGACTTAACTGGCACTTGGATTTTGAACACCTACTGATCCGATGGGGGATGGACCTAGGCATCGGATAATCCGATGATAACTAAACACCAACATCCCATATATGTCCCCCTTACCCCTCAAAAATACTAGTATGCCAATAATTTGGCTAGTCCTTAAAACAATTTGAACAATCGAGAAAAATGGGAGGGAATTATACAAATGAAATGTAAGGCCCATGCTTTGTGTGGTAGAGTATGAAGACTACTATCTCAATGAAGCATGTTCCTCTAGGCATTAACGCACCTAACATTTCGTTCTTTCCACCTTATATGAGTTGAGATATTGATTTTCAAACAAGTCTCTTTCTCATGAGGTGGGTTCCCATTTGTGACAATCTACCGTTATGCAATGCCAAACATTTTAATGCAATAGATATGGCAGGCACTATGCAATACATAAAATAAATCTATCTCGCCAAATTTGGTCCTTTCAAAGGCTTCTTCAGGGAGAGCCACTCTCCAAACCTTGGGTACACCCAAAAGAACTTTCATCCCAAGCTAACCCTAGCTCACCCCTATCCTTTGAGAGTTAGGCAAGACCTACATGATATGCATTCTTACATGACGTTCGTTGCATCTAGCACATTTAATTCACTTCTAAGCCTAGAAAAGGTTTTCTCATCAAGTGGTTTAGTGAAGATATCCGCCAATTGTTCTTCGAACCTAATACCTCGCAATGAGATGTCTCCCTTAGCTTCATGGTCCCTCAAGAAGTGGTGGCGAATATCAATGTGCTTAGTGTGGGAGTGTTGAACGGGGTTTTTAGCTATCTTAACCGCACTTTCATTGTCACAAAGGAGAGGCACACAACCAAGTTTAATACCAAAGTCCAAAAGGGTTTGCTTCATGTAAAGAATTTGGGCACAACATGCACCGGCCGCTATATACTCCGCTTCCGCCGTGGACAAGGCGACGGAGTTTTGCTTTTTGCTAGACCAAGACACTAGGGAATGCCCAAGCAAGTGGCACCCACCGGAGGTACTCTTGCGATCCACGCGGCATCCGGCAAAGTCTGAATCCGAGTATCCCAAGAGTTGGAAGGTTGTACCTTTAGGGTACCACAAGCCCATACTAGGGGTATGCTTAAGATACCTAAGTATCCTAAACACCGCCTTCTTATGCGATTCTTTAGGAGCCGCTTGAAAGCGAGCACATAAGCATACACTAAACATTATATCGGGCCTAGATGCGGTAAGATAAAGCAATGAACCAATCATAGAGCGGTAGTGAGATTGGTCAATAGGTTTACCGTCCTTATCCGCGTCGAGATGGCAATATGTTGCCATTGGAGTGCTTCTTGAGCTACAATCTCCCATCTCAAATTTCTTCAAGAGGTCCTTGGTGTATTTCTCTTGGTAGACGAAGGTTCCCTCTTGAAGTTGCTTGATTTGGAATCCGAGGAAGAAGTTGAGCTCTCCAATCATTGACATCTCGAATTCCCTAGACATCATTTTGCCAAACTCATGGCTAAAAGCTTCGTTAGTTGAACCAAAGATAATATCATCAACATAAATTTGACAAATGAACAAATCTCCATTGATGTCTTTGGTGAAGAGTGTGGTGTCCACCCTCCCGATCTTAAATCCTTGCATGATGAGGAAGTCCCGTAGTCGTTCATACCACGCCCTAGGTGCTTGCTTGAGCCCGTAGAGCGCCTTGTGCAACCTATACACATGGTTAGGATTCCTCGGATCTTCAAACCCGGGAGGTTGTTCAACATAAACAAGCTCATTAATGTAGCCATTAAGAAAGGCACTTTTCACATCCATTTGATATAGAGTAATATTATGATGTGAAGCAAAAGCAAGGAGAATACAAATTGCCTCTAACCGGGCGACCGGAGCAAATGTCTCCCCAAAGTCTAGTACTTCAACTTGCAAGAACCCTTTGGCCACAAGTCTTGCCTTGTTGCAGACCACAACGCCATTCTCGTCTTGTTTGTTGCGGTACACCCACTTTGTTCCGATGACGTTCTTGTCCTTGGGTCGCTCCTCCAACACCCAAACTTCATTGCGGATGAATTTGTTGAGTTCTTCTTGCATAGCCATCACCCAATTTGGGTCTTGGAGTGCTTCCTCAATGTGAGTGGGTTCTACACACGAAACAAACGAGTAGTGCTCACAGAATGAGGCAACGTGGCGTGAACGAGTACTTACGCCCCTTGAAGGACTTCCAATGATTTGGTCAATTGGATGCGCCTCGGAGATGCGTCCATGCCTCATAAGTGGTTGTGAAGCACTTGGCGGTGGTGAAGCGTGTTGCTCCTCTTGTGGTTGGACTTGATCATGGACTTCTTCTTCATCTTGATGTTGTATTGCTTTTGAGTCTTGAGTTGGCAATGGATCATCTTTCTCCTCTTCGTCTACTTGAGGCACCACGGAGGTGTTGTTGTTGGAACTTGAAGCTCCCCCTTGATCATGGCCCTCTTCAACTTCCGGCTTTATGTATCCAATGGTCATGTTCTTCATGGCTTCTCGTAGAGGCTCATCATCTATTTCATCATGACCAAAACTCTCCTCTAGGGAGCCATTAGTCTCATCAAACTCAACATCACAACTTTCTTCAACTAGACCAGAGGTTTGTTTGAATACACGATATGCTTTTGAGTTTGATGCATAACCAAGAAAAATTCCAACATCACATATTCTTTCAAACTTACCGAGCCTTTTCTTGCGGTAGATGTAGCATTTGCATCCAAAGTCTCTAAAGTAGGAGATGTTGGGCTTTCTCCCAATGAGAAGCTCATATGAGGTCTTTTGGAGTAGTCGGTGAAGATAGACCCTGTTTGCGGCATGGCACGCCTTGTTGATTGCTTCGGCCCAAAACTTCTCCGACGTGCCGTAGTCATCAAGCATTGCTCTTGCAAGAGTTATGAGGGTTTTTTTCTTCCTCTCAACGACACCGTTTTGTTGAGGAGTGTATGTGGCGGAGAATTCATGCTTCACACCTTCACGGTCACACCACTCCCCAATGTTGTAGTTCTTGAATTCGGTGTCATTGTCACATCGGACCTTGATAATGGGAAGTTTGAATTCCCTTTGAGCATGGTTGGCGAAGGTCTTGAACACTTTCGGAGTTTCACTCTTGTCACCTAAAAATAGAGTCCAAGCATAGCGAGAGTAGTCATCAACTATAACAAGACAATAGAGGTTACCACCAAGGCTTTGGTATGTGGACAGTCCGAAGAGGTCCATGTGGAGTAGTTCAAGTGGCTTGGAGGTTGACACCATTGTCTTCATTGGGTGGTGTGAAGCAACTTGCTTCCCGGCTTGACAAGCACTACAAAGCTTGTTCTTCTCAAACGTCACATCCTTCACGCCGGTCACCATCCCAAGCTTGAATGACTTCTTGAGTTTGCTCATTCCAATGTGTGCTATGCGTCGGTGCCATAGCCAACCCAAGCTTGTCTTAGTGAAAAGACAAGTGTTAGGCTAGCATTCTTGTTGGAGAAGTCTACTAAGTAGAGATGTCCATGCCGAAACCCTTTGAAGATTAGCTCTTTGCTTGCCTCACTACTCACAACAACATCATTTTTGCTAAATGTGCATGTTAGTCCAAGATCACAAAGTTGTGCAATGGAAAGTAGATTAAAGCTAAGCGACTTAACATACAACACATTAGAAATGGATAAATCATTAGAGATAGCAATTTTACCTAATCCTATTACCTTACCCTTAGAATTGTCACCAAAAGTGACTTGTTCATGATTGCCGGGGTTTTCTATGGTGGTGAACATACCATCATTGCTGGTCATGTGTTGAGTGCACCCGCTATCGAGTACCCAATGCTTTCCTCCAGCTTTGTAGTTCACCTACACACATGAAGTTAATTTTTGACTTTAGGCACCCAAGCCAACTTAGGTCCTTGTATGTGAGATACAAGTGTCTTTGGGACCCAAAGTTGCTTGGGGAGCTTCCCCTTCATGCTCTTCATGTCTTTGCCAATGAACCTAGCTTTCACCTTGCCATTCACTTTACTAAGAAGATAATAGCGATCATTGAAAATAGATTTGTAGTTAGTAGGCAATTTAGGTGAAGGTCGGTTAGGAAGAGGACACTCCCTTGTGTGGTGACCGGTGACCTCACAATGTTGGCAATAAGAACCAACTTCCTTGATGAAGCTTGTTCTAAGCTCCGTTGAGGGCACCTTTCCTTTGTTGGGCACCGGGAAGGATCCAAGTCCTCTTTTGTTGAAGGCTTTTGCTTGTTGGAAGAGGATTTCCTTGTGCTTGACTTCACCTTTTGAAATTCTAGCCACACTAGTGCGGAGACTCTCAATTTCTTCCAGCAAGTCCTTCTCCCTAGCATTAGCTTTTAAAGACAAAGACTTGTCCAAGACATTAGAGACATGCGAAGTAATGGATATCTTATCATTAAGAGTTTGTTTCTTTGCATCTTTTAACTCTTGATCAAGCATGTCATGAGCAATGTTAAGTGTTTGGTATTTTTGAGTTAGCTTGTTGTGCTCCTCCAAGAGAGTTTGGTGTGCTATGTTGAGCTCATCATTGTCTACCTTGATTTTAGCATTTTCTTCCTCAATTTGCTTGAAATGAGATTTGAGCGTGTCATGCTCTTTAAGTATGCTTTCATACTTGTCAAGCAAATCAAGGTTAGCACTCTCAAGTTTAGCACGAATTTCTTCAAGAGTTTTAACCTTACTCTTCTCTCTCTTAATGATAGCATGATATTCATTAATCAAAGAAGTTAAATCATCGGGGGAAATCTCATCATCACTAGAGTCGTCACATACCTTGGTGTTACCTTTAGCCATGAGGCACATGGGTGGTGGAGGAAGAGGTGAGTCATCATGGTTGGCAATGGCAAGGCCGGCCAAGCTTTCTTCTTCTTCTTCACTCTCTTCATCACTTGTTTCTTCGTCGGTGACCCATTCATTTGCCTCACACATAAACACCTTTTGTGGACCACTTCTCCTCTTTGGGAAGAGTCTTGCCTTCTTGCCCTTGTCTTGCTTCTTCTTCCCAAAGGCTCTTGGTTTGGGCTTGGCTTCTTCTTCATCATCATCACTTTCTTCAAGCTTGCGTTGCTTGCCTTTGTAGTTCTCTCTCCTTTTGTCCAGTTTTGGACAATCATAGGAGATGTGGCCTTGATCTCCACAATTGTAGCATATCTTGCGATCGTCTCTTATTGGTAGAAATGCCTTCTTCTTGGGATCAAAGGTGTATCCCTTTTTGGTTATCTTGGAGTTCAAGCGTGAGAACTTTCTCATCATCAAGGCAAGCTCATCATCGTCATCTTCACTTGACGCTTGCTCTTCTTCACTTGAGCTAGGCTCAACCACCTTCTTCTTCTTGAAGCTTGTCTTCTTGGTGGAGGCCTTTAGAGCAATTGTTTTTGATGATGATTGCTCCATCATCCCAAGTACACTCATCTCATGAGCATGTATTTCTCCAATGAGCTCCGAAACTTCAATGTTGTCAAGTGATTCCTTTTGGAGCATGGAGTTGATGATGTTGTACATTGGCTTGGGAAGGAGCATGAGGATCTTGCGGTTAATAAGTCCCTTGCCAAGAAACGCAATGTCAAGAGCATTAATTTCCTCAATAAGAACATTTAAGCGTGAAAACATTTCATTGACATTTTCATGAGGAAGCATCTTAAATTCATCATATTTAGCTTTGAGCATGTGATATTTAAGTTCCTTTACACGAGATGAGCCCTCATGGATTTCTATCAAGCAAGCCCAAATTTCACAAGCTTTCTCCTTACTAGCAATCCTAGAGAAGACATCTTGACTTATGCATTCATAAATAGCATTCCTAGCCTTAGCATCCCACTTAACTTGATCACCCACATAGTTAAGTTGTCCAAATCCCGCATGAGTCGCTTCCCAAACTTCGGGGGCAATAGCCTCAAGGTAAGCGCGCATGCGTGCTTTCCAATAGGCAAAATTCTTGCCCTTGAAGATGGGAACCGAACCCCCAACCTTGGCCATTTTTGCTCTCTAGCGGTGAAGCTAGAATGATCCTATGAGCAACCTTGCTTTGATACCAATTGTAAGGATCGAAACGCCCAAGAGGGGGGGGTGAATTGGGCTTTCATTCAAATTTTAAGGCAATTAAAAACGAACTACTTAAGCCCAATTCCCAATGCGGTTCTAACTATGCAATCAACGTAGATATAACTTGTGAAGTAAAGATTGCATAATGTAAAGAGAGGGAGAGAAATGCAAACGCTAGGGGACACAAAGGTTTATCCTGTGGTTCAGCAAGATCGCAAAGATCTTCCTACGTCCACGTTGTGGCACCCACCGAAGGGTTTTGCCACTTCCAATGTCACCGAGACAATGGGGTCTTCACTAATCTTCTCCGTTAGCCATCTCCGGCAAGGTGGAGCTCAAGCCTTGTACAACCTTCGATGTTCCGGGCTTCCACACACACCTTGGCAAGCTCCGGAACGATCTTCTTCAACTTCTCACTAGCCTAGAGAGTTCAATCACAAAGAAAGAACGCACACAAGCTTCCCTCTAGCCTATTACAAATGATCTAAAAGTGTGGAAATGTATGCTCTATAGTCTTGAATGCTCTTGGATGTGTAGTTGGCTTCAGGTGATCAAGACTCTTCGGAATGACAGGGTTAGAGGGGTTTTATAGCCAGCTTAACTGAAATAGCCGTTGGAAAAGTAGGCTGACAGAACTTTACTGTGAACACCGGATGATCCGATGTCTCCCCTCTAGTTATCATCGGTGTAATTACTTCGGCTGACGTCATTTTGTCAGATATTACCGTTATTAGACCGATGTTGCCCCCTGTCTTCTCATCGGATGATCCGGTGGCTCTTCCTCCAGAATTTGCTTGATCTTGATGCTTACTGGAGTGATCAACCGATGTGTGTAAGTCTACACATCGGATGATCCGGTGCTTCACTTGGTTCAATTGTACTGCAAACTGTACTGATGCACCGATGTTGTTGAACCCTTCACATCGGATGATCCGGTGAGTTCATTTGTCTGAGGTCTTTTTCTTCAGTTGAATCAACTCGACCGATGTGTTCATTTTGGAAATCATCGGTTGATCCGGTGAGTTGATTTTGTTTGCTACGAGTTGTTTTGAGTGAATCTTTTGTGTCTTGCTCGAATGACCTCTTAGACATTTGTTCCACAAGGCTCTCTGATGATTCTTAAGCATTGTATGTTGTCAATTTTTGATTGAGTGACTTAGACATAGAGCCTTCACATCTTGTCTTTATCTCATGAATTTGATCTCGAAAGTTGAGTATCTATGGGTCTCCAATGACATGTTCATTTCATTTTATTGAGTGTTTATGGGGACCTTGCATTCACAAATTCATTAGTAAAGTTCAATGGTTGTCATTAATCACCAAAACCGTACTACATGAGGGGGGCCTAGATGCTTTCAGCGTAGAACATACAGAGGTGCTCAATGTTCCAAGGATTAGGGAGAGGTGTCCCATCCTCGGTTGCCAAGCGAACGCATCCGGGACGAGATACTTTGATCACTCAAAAAGGTCCTTCCCAGCTGGGGGAGAGTTTGTTTAACCCTTCGTGAGTTTGTATTATCCGTAGTACCAGATCACCTTCCTCGAGCTGTCGACTGTGAACATGCCTTTTATGATAGCGCCGATGAGTTTGGCGGTATCGGACATTCTGAACAGCTGCTCGGCACCTTTCCTCTTCAAGGAGGTCAAGGTCTTCGCGCTGGAGCTGGTCCTGTGTGGCATCGTCGAAGGTACGGAGCCAGAGCAACCCCAAGGTGATTTCCGGAGGAAGGACTGCTTCAACTCCATACACCAGGAAGAAGGGTGTCTCTCCAATTGACTGGTTTGTAGTTGTCCTGTTGGCCCATAGAGTAAGCGGAAACTCTTTGATCCAGTTGGCTCCATGTTTTTTCAGGCGCTCATATGTGCGCGTCTTGAGCCTTTTAGGATTTCTGCATTTGCTCTCTCGGCTTGGCCATTGCTTGCCGGGTGAGCTACGGAAGCGTAGCTGACTTGGATGCCGAGGTCTTCGCAATATCCTTGGAATGCAGAGCTTGTGAGCTGGGTCCCATTATCAGTTATGATCTTGTTTGGGACTCCAAATCTGCATATGATGGACTGCAAGAAGTTGATAGTTGATTGCTTGTTTATTGTCACAACTGGAGTTGCTTCCGGCCATTTGGTGAACTTGTCAATGGCAACGTACATGAACTTATAACCTCCGATGGCTCTTGGGAAAGATCCCAAAATATCGATCCCCCACACAGCGAAAGGCCATGTATGAGGTATCATTTGTAGAGGCTGAGCCGGTGTGTGAATTGTTTCGCATGGAACTGGCATGCTTCACATTTCTTCACTAGCTCAGTTGCATCCTGGAGCATCGTAGGCCAGTAAAAGCCATGCCAGAAGGCTTTACCGACCAGCGTGTGGGAGGATGCGTGGTTCCCACACTCGCCTCCATGGATTTCTACGAGGAGCTCACATCCTTCTTCCCTTGTAATGCACCGCATTAGGCCGCCGTTGGCACCACACCGATAGAGATCCCCTTCTACCAGTGTGTATCTTTCAGCCAATCTGACTATCCAGTTAGCGGATACATTATCTTTAGGAAGGAAGTTGTCTTTCAAGTAGCTCCGGATCTCCGAGATCCATCCATCGGAGCTAGCTTGAGGATTTGAGTCTTGCGTGCTGTGTTGCTCGGAGCTTCCTGCAGCACCTATGACCCTTGATGGATGCCATAGTAACAGGGCCATCGGGACCGCCAGCTTCGAGGTGGTTGTCTTGCCCCCTTCGCTCAGTTCGGCAGGCTGAGCTGTAGGTTTAGACAACCTCCGGACGAAGGTTCCATCGGGAGCCGAAGCCCCGGTTGAAGCTTTCATCAAGAGTTCGTCGGCTTCAGCGTTGTTGAGACGCTGGACATGGCAAAGATCCAGGACATCGAAGTCCTTCTGAAGCTTCTGGACTTCAAGTAGGTATGCATCTAGTTGAGGGTTGTTGCAGCAACATTCACCTTTGACTTGTTTTACAAAAAGCTATGAATCACCCTTTACCAACAGCTGCTTGACACCATACGATAGTGCCATATTGAGTCCATAAATTTGTTCTTCGTACTCCTCCATGTTGTTGGTCGCCTTGAAGTCAAGGTGCACCATGTATTTAACCTTCTCCCCGGTCGGAGCGAGGAGAAGGATTCCAGCTCCGGCCCCCTGCTTCTGCACGGAGCCGTCGAAGTAGGGAGTTCAGTGAATGTAGGCCTAGAGGGGGGGTGAATAGGCCTTTTTGAAAATTTGTCAGATCCTGTAGCACTCAACAACCAGTTTAATACCAGAGATATCGGACTAGTCCGGTAAAGTGCGGACTAGTCCGGTGTTCACGGACTAAGCTGATTAAACTTGATTGATTGGTTTGATTCTTTTATATGTACAGCGGAAGTATAGAATCAAACAACAGTTTAACAGCTATATACTGAATTATATCACAATTAAGTCTTGTGTTTAACAATTTAACGTAAGATGTACAGTGTGCATGAAACCCTAGATTAAGTTGATTAACTTGAATGGTGAACAATGAAACAAGACACAAGTGTTTATCTCGTGGTTCGGCTACCACAAAAGGCCACCTACATCCATGTTAAGGAGTCCACAAAAGGGTCGGGTCTTCTCCAACCCTACCCTCATTGGATCACCACGAAGGCCAATCCTCTTCCACTAATCACAAAGTGGTGAATAACCAAATTCATGGGGCGATCTCACACTTTGAGAGCTCCCTTAGATTACAAATAGCAATACCACCGAAAACACACTCAAAAGTTACAATTGAAATGTAGGAGTGTGTTAGAGAATCAAACCAAGAGCTCAATGTGGTGTAGCAAGTGTCTCTCCAATGATCTAGATTGAATCCTCAAAGGATTGGATGATTGTGCACTTAATTTCGTGGAGAGAGGTCGTTTTTGAGTCTCTTGGGAGGTGTGACAGCGCTAGGGTTCAAGAGATTGTAAAAGTGGGCCGTGCACCTCTATTTATATGGGGTTTCTAAAAGTGACCGTTAGGGTTCAGAAAGTTCGGACTAGTCCGTGGTGGTCACCGGAGTAGTCCGGTGTGCTGTGTGTTGCAAACCCTAAGTGTCCCAAAATATCGGACTAGTCCGACTGAAAGCGGACTTGTCCGATTTTGCTACTGGAAATCTTCGGACTATTCCGATGTCCATCGGACTTGTTCCGACATGTGAAACCCTAAGTGTGTTGGATGACAAGTCTGCACTTGGAGGACTTGTCCGATTTAGATCAGTGGGGTTTTCCGGACTAGTCCGTGTGAACATCGGACTTGTCCGAAGTGGATCAGAAAGGATATCAGACTAGTCCGGTTGATAACGGACTTGTACGATTTTGTGTGACTTGTGTAGTGTTTTGAGAACTAGTCCGCACTAGGGAGGACTAGTCCGATCCTAGTCAGAAAAATATCAGACTAGTCCGACAGATATCAGACTTGTCCGATCTGGTGCATAAAGGTTTATCGGACTAGTCCGGTGGTGAACGGACTAGTCCGGTCCTGTGTAACTCTGTGCAATGTGTGTGTTTAATTATCATTGAGCTGTTGGGGTGTGTTTCCTTAACACACTCCATACAAAATAATCTGCTATTCTTTTTCCTTGAGCTCATTTCCACTTTGCTCCTCCTCATCCCTTCTTTTTGGTATTTTGCTCATTTTTCTATTATGGGTCTGCATTCATCTCAATAAAGAGGTTAGGATCCCAATTGCTTGTCATAAATCATCCAAAACCCACAAGGGAGTCCTAGATGCACTTTCAATCTCCCCCTTTTTGGTGATTGATGACAACCAATTGAGATTTCACAAAATATGACAGAAATTGAAATTTTCATAAAGTATGCACATATGAATAAAAATACATCAAGCAAAGAAAGAATTATCCATATGTGCATTCTTTATGGTGGGATGCATAACTAAGTATATTAAGACATTGAGAGTGACATAATTTGCATTAATCAACCAAAATAAAGCACATATGTCATTACAGGAGCAAAATTACAGATTTTAACCAATACTTCTCAAATTAGGTAAGCATTGCATCACAGAACCAAAGTTAATCTTAGAAACACAGTAAAAACATTACAATCACAAAGATGGATAAAAAGAGCTCTCTCCTCGCATCCTACAGCTAAAGCTAAGACTCCCCCTCAATCTCTCCCCCTTTGGCATCAAGACACCAAAAAGAAGGAGGGGAGGGTCCTAGGGTCTTCACTCTTCACTGTCGGTCCTCTCGTCGTCGTCTTCATCTTCTTCATCATCAGCTTGATGAGGAGGAGAAGGAGGAGGGACGGAGCCACTCGAGCCCCCAATGCCAAAGTAGACAAGCTCGGAGGGTTTCAAGGGCGCGAGCTCAGTGTAGCTTGGATCAGAGTGCTTAGAGATCACTGGAGATCCAATGGGATCGATCTCCAGCTTTTGGCAAATTTGCTTCACATTGGCCTTTATGTACTTCATGTCCTCCTTTCTCTTCTGGTTGAGCTTGTGGGCCTTAACTTCAGCCTTCTTGCAGGAGGAGAATATAGTAGCCAGATACTTGAGGATCCCACTAGCTGATCCTCTCTGAGGGGCTTCCCTAGAAGTAGGGACATCTCTCGCACCTTCACTTGATCTTGCAGGTGCCTCGGGACTGGAGGCCGGCGAAGGAGCAGCCTGCACACTCGGCTTTTAAGGCATTTGAGGCCTCAAGGGGAGATGCTCCACATCTTTCACAAACTCAATGCCGGTGACTTTTTCAATCACAAACATAAGGTAAGGAGCATATCCGCAAGATCTGTTGGGAGTGCAGGAGATGTTTACCATATCATTCCAAATATATTCCGCCACATCAAATGGGTGGTCCTTGCTTATGACTCTCATCAGAGGCCGGAGGTATTCTTGCACACTCTCTGCGTCCCCATCCTTAGGGGCAATGGTCTTCCTCAAAACTCGATTTAGCACCACAAAGAATGGCTTCATGTTCATTGTGGAGGGAGGTTTGAACTTTGAATTTAGCTCATATAGGAAATTCATCCTATCCTTGTCAATGACACCAATGTTGTGAATGACCAAGCAGTCAGACCTTGTGGTGTTAAGATGAAGCAAGCTAGAGAAATCTTCTTGAGTGATGCTGTACTTGAATCAATGGGTCATCCAAGTGACACTCTCTTCATCCTCACTAGAGAAGTGACAGGTCGCAAAGAACTGCGCAATCACTTCATCATTCCAGTTATGTCTGAAAGCAAACAGATCTCTCAGTCCATTCTTCTCAATGGCTCTCACTACATCAGTGAACGGTGAGCAGCCCTTCTTCTCAAAGTGTGCCCAGTCAATCCACTAACTGCGCACCACTGGGTTCTTCATCGGTAGATACACCGATTTGTAGAAGTCAGCATGGAAGTTGCACCAGAACCTTCCATCTGCAGCTTGCTTTGGTCTGCCATACCAGTCAATGCTTCTGAATTTAGCGGCCGAGTCACTGCCCTTGCCATTGAACTTCTCCTCAGTAGGGTCACGGACCCCTTCCCTGGGAGCATGCAGCTTCAAGGGCCCGACTGGCCCCGTCGCTATTCCTTTTCCCTTGCCCTTTGCTTGGCGGGCACTTGCCGAGCTAGGGCCACCACCAGCCTTAGAAGCTGGCACCTTGGAGGCCGGCTTCTTCACTAGCACTTTCCTACGAACCTGAGGAGGGGAAGGAGCAGGCTCGGAGGGTCTTTCTTGGCGCTTCTTGCCAAGACCCGTCGAAGTCCGAGGTGCCACCTCGTGGTCCATCTCGGCCTCAAAGTTGGAGATTTCATCGTTTGAGCTCGACATGATCTGAGAACATTTGCAAGAATGATGATGAGTGATACAAGGCATGGGTATGAAAAGATAGCAAGGAAGTGCATTGAGGAATTTAAGAATTAGGTTTTAAGTTCAGAAACATCGGACTTGTCCGGTGCATAGGCACGGACTAGTCCGGGGGACCGAACTTGTCCGTGCATGGACCGGACTAGTCCGGTGTTCATCCTCAAAAACCTAACATACTGGACAAAGGCTGATTCCTAATGCATAACAAGTCTAGCATACACATAGTACATCAAAGAGGCATGTATCTAGTGGAAGATGCTAGGCTATTCGATCAACAATGGAGAAAAACAAGATTTCTAGGGTTTGGGAGAAAATTACCGAAGAAATCGATGGAAGCTTGAGGATTAGGGATTTGGAGCCCGGACAAGTCCGCTAGCTTCAATCCGCATGAGGTCAAGCTTGATTTCCGCCCAAATGCACACCCTTTTGATGGAGGGAGCAAGGAATCGCCTTGGGGAGCTCGAGCGCAAGAGAGAGAGTGCGTGAGGAAGAGTGGGGATGAGAGGAATTAGAGTTTTGTGGCGGCTAGGGTTATGGACACAAAAAATCGGACAAGTCCGGAGATGACCGGACTAGTCCGAACTCATCCAGAGAGCTATATCGAACTAGTCCGTGGTCTAACGGACTAGTTCGGCCTAACTGGCACTCAGCGGACTAGTCTGCATGGGCGGACAAGTCCGAGTAACCACGGATTAGTCCGTGGTCACCAGGAGAAATTTGCATAGCCCATTCATATATATTTGAAGGTTCATAAATAGAGAATAGAGGGGCAAAACAAATCAATTAATCTTGATGAATTTAACCAGTAAGCATACAACAATCAAACAATGATCATAATTCATCAAGATCTAGTAATTGACATAGTTTTTCGAGGAAAAAATTGAGGGAGATGTTTTTCACAATTCAATCAAAATTTTTGAAGAATTCATACAGGTATGCAACCTTTCAAGACACACTCCGAGCATCAAGCATATTTAGTTCATTTCGGAGTTTGCAAAAACGCTTTTCATCAAGTGGCTTGGTGAATATGTCGGCCAATTGCTTTTGGGTGTTGACATGTGAGATGGTTATGTCTCCTTTCATGGAATGGTCTCTCAAGAAATGAGGTCTTATGTCTACGTGTTTAGTTCTAGAGTGCTCAACTGGATTGTGGGCAATTTTAATGGCACTCTCATTGTCACAAAGGAGAGGAATATGGTTCATATTGTAACCGTAATCCCTTAGAGTTTGTCGCATCCAAAGAAGTTGTGCACAACAACTCCCGGCTGCAACATACTCCGCTTCGGCTGTGGATAGGGCAATGGAATTTTGTTTCTTGGAGGACCAAGAAACTAAGGATCTCCCTAGGAATTGGCATGTGCGGGAGGTGCTTTTTCTATCTACTTTGCACCCGACATAATCTGCATCGGAGTAACCAATGAGATTGAATTTTGAGACTTTTGGGTACCAAAGACCAAGGTTGGGTGTATGAACTAGGTATCTCAAGATCCTTTTTACAGCTGTCAAGTGACATTCCTTAGGGTTGGCTTGAAATCTTGCACACAAACATACACTCAACATAATATCTGGCCTAGATGCACATAAATAGAGTTGAGATCCAATCATGGATCGATATACCTTTTGGTCGACGTTAGGTCCATCTTCATTGAGATCCAAGTGACCATTTGTTGCCACGGGGGTCTTTATGGGCTTTTCCTTGTCCATGCCAAACTTCTTAAGTATGTCCTGCGTGTACTTGGTTTGGCTTATGAACGTTCCTTCCTTTTGTTGTCGCACTTGGAATCCCAAGAAGTATTTCAGTTCTCCCATCATTGACATCTCAAACCTGTATGTCGTGATCTTGCTAAATTCCTCACAAAAAGATTGGTTAGTTGACCCAAAGATTATATCATCAACATAAATTTGACAAATAAAAAGACCATTATCTAAATTCTGGGTAAATAGTGTATAATCTACTTTGCCAATTTGAAAACCATTCCCAATTAAGAAGTCTCTAAGACACTCATACAAAGCTCTAGGATCTTGTTTGAGGCCGTAGAGAGCCTTACACAATTTGAATACGTGGTCGGGGAATTCTTCGTCTTCAAATCTTGGTG